>JANRMT010062835.1:1602089-1635367 GCA_026402145.1 Polypterus bichir lapradei | reverse complement strand
ATAGATAGATAGATAGATAGATAGATAGATAGATAGATAGATAGATAGATAGAGTGAAAGGCACTATATGATAGATAGATAGATCTTTCATAAGCTCACCAGGAGTGAGTCGCTACTTCATGTTGCGCCTTTCATGGTCAGCACTGCCTGCTAAATTTTCATTCTCCTCTTTTGTGAAGACCACTATTACAGACCCCCTCCAAAGGTGTGAGGGGGTGAGATGAGTCCTCAGCTCGGACCACCGGACTTGTACCCCCCTGACTGCGGCCGTCTGGGCAGCATGATTGCACGTGGTATTTGAGAAAGACTTAACAGCACGAACCACAGAGAGTATCTATAGCCGGGTCAGGGGTGGTCCGACTGGGGTGGTCCGGTGTTTGGTGTCTCACGCAGACGCTGCAGATCAGCACACACAGCAGTCATTAAGAGGGTTCATTCTGTGCCCATTCATATTCTACAAATCAGAATGGCACATTGGCCCCAAATGGAGGTCTGCTTCGTCATATCAGAGATCTTCAGTCTACCAGCATGGAACAGTAAACGTTACAAATTCCTTCTGTTCACTCGAACTTGGCGCCCCCCAGTGGTTGTCTTTCTGTCATCCTCTGAACAAGAACAACTCCACATGGCATATAGAAAAAACAAATGGCGCTTTATCCCATTTCATTGTGGATCAAATTTAGCCTTTCTGCCCTTGACTGGCATTGCAGTCCTGGCATGTTTAATATGCAGGTGTACAATGGTGCTGGCTTTTAAAAAAAAAAATCAGGCATTGCTTTGATGAAAAAGTGCAGTGCCATCAGTTCACTTCAGATGCGTTATCGTGTGTAAGTGACATTCCTGTTTGCCCGCAAGACCAACAAGCACCACCACATCACTACTGTCCTTGTCCGTTGCCCAAATCTTGCTCCAGAGGTTATGTGACGTGTCACATCAAATAATCTTGTAATCGCGCCGACACATTGCATCAGCCTTGGCATGAGTCACCAATGGGATGAACTGCCATTCCACAGTGCCAATGGGCAGCTACAGAGCTGGCTGCAGGGAAGCATCGAAAAAAGGTGAGCCAACTGGTGCGGCCACAGCGAGCCATCCCTTTTAGGATTGTGCACCATCCAAATAAACAAGACGTCATGGGTGCCCGTGTTCTACCAACTCATGCTGTTTTGCTAGATTGTACCACCCTAGCCATGGGTATTGGTCAGTGGCAAAACTAAACTGAACCCTAAACAGATTGACCCCCTGACCTTAACATCCATCTGGCAACTGCATTGACTGGGCAGCCTGCCTCCCTTCAGCCACAGCGCACTCCTGCGGCCTGATGGGAAGTGTAGTCCTCTCACCTGCTAAAACACAAACAATATTCATCATCATCCTCTTCATCCCAACTGGGCCTTCTGTTCCCATCTTTGGTGACACGTTGAGCTTTCGGTCACAAGCCACTCTCCTCTGCCAGGCTGGTTAAGACCCTCCTTGTTTCCTCATTCCAGAAGGACTCCATCTGAGTGCCACTTGTGGGGGGAGCTCTTGGTTCACCCCTGTCATGTGCCCTAGCCGTCTCTGACACTACGAGTGGGCTAAAGGTGGACCACCTGAGTCTACGGTCTATAATTCTCACACCTATTTTGGAAGTGCTGGCTGAGAAGAGACGTTTAACGTTTGATGCTACATAAACGTCCTGTGCGTCTATAAATATTAAAACGCCAGACTTACGAGGAAACCTGACGGGTTGAGGTGCGACAGACGAGTGACGTAATAAGGGGGGAAGCCCCCTTGTACTAACGGAGAGACTGCAGAACTGGGGTCTGCACTGCTGGACAAGATCTGACATTTGAAGTCCTTTACCGATCTCAGTGATGTCATCTAAGGTACAGCAGGTGACACCTTAATGACTACGACTGGCATCACTGTTGCTATCCTGTCCACCCATGGGTCACTACAGTTTAATTCTTACACTCCCGGGTCTCCATAACCCTATCTGAGAGGGTGAAGAAGTCTAATCCGACGTCAGCCGGTCACATCTCCAGGTCTCGATGGCACATTCAGCTGGCACGAGCCATTCGCTGCCCATATGCGTCATCACGGAGTGTCACAGGTTAGGGGGGGATTCGCAGATCCCCAAACGTTTGTTTCTTCTACCTGTCGACGCTCGTCACCTTTGAACATCTGAAATGCCAAATTAATTTGCTGAATACGCTGAGTCCGCGCTGAAGGGCTGTGACTTGATGTCCATTCATTGAAAGGTGTGGATGTGCGACTGCGGCCCAAAGTGGTCTTCCTGGATGAATCCCCTGAATCAGGGGCACTTGTGAGTGTGACAAGTGACATTTTATTACCCTCTCTCCCTGAGCCCCCCTTTCTTTCTCCGCCAGATGCCCGTCATCAAGTCACATCCTTGAGCTGTTTGTGTGAATTCAGATCGAGTTTGGACGACTGGACCCGATACGGAATTCAGCGCCAAATACTAAAGTGGCTGGTGCCCGATCACAACCAAATCCGACACCGCATGGCTTTGGATATTCACGCTGGCGTCGGATTACCGTGACTACAGGCTCCGCCCCTTCAAAAAAGAAAGGAACAAGCTAGGCGGGTGGAGAGTGTGGCCTCCAAGCACCTCAGCGGGTCTAACCCACCTTTGGGGGGCTTCATTCTCCGTGTATTCCCTGGAGTTGTCCATCTTAGGATGACATGACACCACCACGTCCCTCGACTTCCCCCCACACGAGCAGAGGAGACATAAAAAAAGTGACGCGCCATTTGTGCTGAGAGCCCCCCCTCGCACCCCCCCTGCCCCCAGCAGCCCGCCACAGCTTGGAAAACGAATGGGCAAATTAGGAATTTGTGCTGAGCGCAGGAACTTTTGAGCGGCAAAAAGAGCCGATGAAGTGGAAGATTGAGAGCGTCTGCTGGCGAGAATCAAAGCGAAGGACGAGGAACTGACTGGGAAGAGAGCAGCTTGTGCTGGGGAGCACTTGGGGGGCTTCTGGTGCACCGTCAGGGCCCGCACACACACACACACACACACAACCTCCTTATAGCGCCCAGCGTATTAAACACGTCTGCATGTCTCTCACAGGCGCCACGTGACGCACCCCACATCCGTCCCCAAGGATTACAGTGACAACGAAAGAGGAAATGCAATTAGAATGGAATCAAAGTCAGCGACAGGCAAACGGCAGAAGGAACGAATGCACCAAACCAGGGGTCAAAGGACAGAAAGGGGGCCAAACCGACACGAGCTCCTCACCTTCAGCTTACCTGTTTGAAAGCTGCCAGCTCCAAAGATTGACAACAAGCAGAGTGTCATTGGACTGCCACCATATTGTATTATCACCACCAGTGACGTCACTAATGGTGAAATGGTTAGGAGCCCCCAATAAATACGCTCTCTAGAAAAGCACAAATCCCAGCTGCCCACCCTGCTGCAGCCCCCTTATCTCCACGTAAAGAGCCCCCTGCCTGGGTGGGCTGGATCGAGGTGTTCTGGTCACAGTTCAGAGTTAGTTGGTGTCACAACCCACTTTCTTTCCCCGTTGATGGGGTCCCCCTTCATGAATTGAGCCCAATTGATTTAAAGAATGGAAAGGGGGGATCGAGTGCAATCACTGGAGCAGAGACTCACCGTCGCCCACTGGCGACCCACCACAACCCGCTGCCAATATAAACAACAGCAACGTGGGGCCCCACACCGCTTTAGAGGTAACACTTGGATTAACAGAGTCGCTTGAGTCCAGACTTGCAAACACAGTGCTAAATGATCAAGGGTGGCAAGGGGGCACAGTGGTAGCACCGCTGCCCCTTAAGGGTCCACGTCCCAGCTGCTCCCTGTGTGGTGTCTGCATGTTCTCCCCGTGTCTTCCTGGTGCCCCGCCCTCCTCCCGCAGCCCAATGACGTGCAGGTTGAGTCAGCTGGCCTGTGTGTGTGTGTGTGTGTGTGTTCACCCTATGATGGACTGGCACCCAGTCCAGGTGTTGTTCCTGCCTTGCGGATGAAGGATGAAAAATAGATGGATTAGGGAAAAGGTGGAAAATTACATTAACATTTCTTATTCAAAAATGCAGCAACAACCCACCCTTCCTGAATACGCTGGGACCAAAGCAATGCAGCCAATCGAAATAGCCCGACACTGTACAGCGCCCCTCAGAAGAGGCCTAGTGACAAGTGACACTTCACTCCTGCCTTCCTTCCAGCACCGCTCTCCACAGTCCTTTATTTTAAGTTGCTGCTCTTCAGAGGTGTTGGTGAGGCCAGCAGGTGGCACTCACCCTGTGGTCTGCATGGGGATCCCAATGCCCAAGTGCAGTGACAGGGACACCGTGTTACAAAATCTGGTGCCATCCTTTGGATGAGACCTAAACTTGAAGTCCTGACTTTCTCTGCGGTCATAAAAGACCCCTGGGCATTTGGTGTTTACTGATATCCTGGCTAAGTTGCCCACCATGACCTTGTCCATTCTGACCCCCTAACCCCCAATCTATCTCTCTAACCCCTTCACCACCTTATTGTTAATGTGTGGTGTGCAGACTGGCATAAGAATGGCTCATGTGGCATCACCTATGCAGATACTGGTGGTGGTCATCTATGTAATGAGCTTTGAGGAGCTAGAAAGGCGCTATATGAGTTTAATGAAGTGCTTATTTGGAGTTGGCAGGATTGGGCGACAGAAGATGAAGTGCAGCAGGAGCTCAGCCAGGATTAATTACACTGAGAGAGCTGCAGAGAGGGGGTGCCACCACCTGGTTGTCTCCCGCTTGTTCTCTGAACCGAGGACCCACATGATACATACAACCAGGCCCACACATCTCATCTTCATCATCTTGGAGCTTCAGATCTGACAGACGGTCCAACAGAAACCCGCCTGCCTACATGAGTCATTCAGCTTTGGCGAGACCCCAGTTGACGTGTGCCATCGACGCCATCCATTAATCTTTGATCAAGTGATCGAGAGGCTTGTCTTTCATCATGAACACTCGATGTCCTTCTGACAGCAGGCGTTTGTGTGACAGGGTAGTGACGCTGACCCATTAGGAAACATGATGGGGGGCATCTGCAGGGGGTCAGAGCGGGGAACATAAAAAGAGCCCAGCAGGCTGGAGTGAGAAAGTAAGAGAAGACAACGCGAGGGGACGGCAATGCTGGACTTACTGGGTGGGATAAGTCAGGGTCCCCGTCACACAAGGGCGCAGACGGTGGGCTGAGGTTTCAGTCCTTCAAACAACCACATCATGGGTTCTCACACTTGAGTCACCCATCAACCTGAAGTGCAGAGGTGGGATATGAGCCACCCTAATGACCAGAGGTGTGGTGGAGCGGTGGTCACTATGGACTGTGAAGGCGCTATATTCTGTAATGAGAGTTCACCTTTTCTTAAAGTGTTGTATCCTTTGAAGTAGAGTGAACATTTTCTGAAGGTGTGGTAGTCCATTGTCTAAAGGCGCTATATTTCTCGACAGGGTCAGCATTTTGTACATTCTACATGTTTAGAGAATAAACTCTGTGAGGGGATCAAAGTTTTATAAAGGCGCTATATTAATGGATGGAGGGTGGAGATTTCCTGGAGACACCGCATTTCTGAGGACAGAGTCAAAATTTTCTGCAGGCACTACAGCATATTCTCTTACGGGGTCAATAACTACTGAAGGTGCCATTTTCTTTATGGTCGAGTGAGTGCTTTCACAAGGCACTGTGTTCTCTTAAGGGGTCAAGACGTTCTCAAGGCGCGATATTATGTTGCAGGGTCAATATTTTCTTAAGGGTCTATAGTATTATGGGCAGGTGAATACTGTGCATTGGTGTCCAGATGTTCTGTTTGCAGAAGGCGCTATATTGTGTGTTGGAGTCGATATATTCTGAAGGTGCTTTATTCCCCGTTGTCAGCCCAATACACGCTGAAGGCGCTATATATTATTTGATTCATAGTCAATATATACTTTAAGGCGCTATATTCATTGCTGTAGAGTGAATAATTTTGGAAGGAGGATGTACTGCAGGCTGGAGTCAGCATTTTCTGAAGGCGCTATATTGTTTGATGTAGAGTGAATAGGCGCTATATTCTTTTACAAGTGAATATATTTATCTTTCATAGGGTGAATATATTCTTAATGTGCTATATTTTCTGTTATCAGGCTGATATTTCTTGAAGGCACTATATTCATTAACATAGAGTGAATATTCTTTCAAGGAGCTATATATTCTTTTATAAGCTCTGTGTTTTCGTAAGGTGTTATATTTACTGCTATAGAGTGAATACTATATTATTATTGTGCTATATTCTCTGTTATTGGGATGATATTCTCTCAAGGCGCTATATTCTTTTAGAGGCTCTGTAATTTCTCATGTCACCATATGCCCTGCTGTTGGGTCGATATTCTCACAAGGCGCTATATTCACTCACGGAGGGTGGCCATTTGCTGAAGGCGCTATATTATTTGATGCAGGATGATATTCTCTCAAGGCGCTATATTCATTAATGTTGAGTGAATATTCTGTTAAGGCGCTATATTATTTTATAAACTCTGTAATTTCTTATGTCGCTATATAATCTGCTGTATCCCATGAAGGCGCTATATTTGCTCATGGAGGGTGGACATTTCCTGAAGGAGCTATATTATTAATGTATAGTGAATACTCTCTCAAGGCGCTATATTCTTTTATAGGCTCTGTGTTTTCTTAAGGTGTTATATTTACTGGTATAGAGTGAACACTATATTCTTAATGCGCTATATTCTCTGTTATTGGGATGATATTCTCTCAAGGCACTATATTCTTAAATGTTGAGTGAATATTCTGTGAAGGCGCTATATTATTTTATAAACTCTGTAATTTCTTATGTCGCTATATAATCTGCTGTGAAGGCGCTATATTCACTCACGGAGGGTGGACATTTGCTGAAGGGTTCCCTGCTGTCCGCTCGATATTATCTCAGACTCTGCCGCGGCCCCCCATCTTCGTCAGCCGTCCTCTCCAGCCACAGTTAGTCCAATGAGCTCTCGACGCCTCTAAATGTTATTTAATTTCTCCCGTTTATTATGTGCGGCGCTCATGTTATTCCCATTACAGTCACAGAGTCCACACAGCAGTTCAGGTTTAGCGTCTCGTTCTGCATTTTCGCTGAGCTCAGACTTTGTCATGCCTCTGTCCTCAGTGGCCGTGCCCACTTTGTTATACGGTAGCTTTGAGGCGCTATATATTGTGGGGTGGGGGGGGGGGGGGTCACTATTCTCTGAAGGTGCCATTTTATAAGGCAGTGGGCATGAGTAAGAACAACAGGAGGGGAAGTCGTCACAGTGGTCCAGAATTGAACTCGGGTCCCTGTGCCCATCATGGTCGGATAAACTAAAGGACATCGGTCAGCAGACTCCAATGATATCAAATGTAATTCGAACTGAAACACCCAGACGTTGGGGTCCTGGTCTACCTTCAAGGGCTCGGGGGTCCTCAAGTGGTTCAGACTCCAATTGAGACCCCGGTGAGTCCCTGTAATCCACACGGAGCGGCCTGTTGCTATAGTAACCCCAAGTGGAGGTGACTCTCTGTTCTTTTCTGCTTTTCTTTCTCCTCCCTGTGACTTTCCTGAGAGATTGAAGGCTCCTAGAGACCCTCAAACAAACGTTTGTCACTCCTTTGGCTGGTGGCCACACACAAGCATGAGAAGAGGATGAGGTCATTTCTTTCCTCGTTTCACTTATTTATCAGCCCACTTTTCTCAAAGTCTCTTCTGGACGCTTTGTTTATTGGGGTCCTCATCTGCCTAGATATTTTGTGGTTTTCCTGGTCCTTTTTGAATGGGTGATGGAATCTTCCTCAAACGAAATGTAATGGTGCAAGTGCTGATGGGACGGTGCAGGACAGCCAAGGACTTTAATGGACCTGCATGTGAACAGAAGGGGGCGGCGTATCCTGAGGCAACTTTACCACCATCAGTAGGGCCCTACGACCATGGACTGAGCAGGTGCCACCAGATCAGGTGATGGACGCCACTGTGTACCTGTAGAAACTGGAGACATTTGGGATTTGGATGGACATTTGAGGGAAGTAAGGATGTTGGACGAAGGCTGAGAGGTCCACTTGAGGTCATCAGTTACCTCTAAGAAGTTTAAAGCAGTAGGCCATCTGATGGAGATAGGACTCTGGTCTGCCTTGTCCTTCCTCAAGTATATACCCAGAGATGGCCTTCCTGGGACGTTTGGTCAACAAGGTACAGCTCAACACTGTCAGCCATTGCATCAGGGCCTACGCTGGAGAAGGAGCTGCATGCCGTTCACTTTCTAATAGAGCTTCTCCACCTCCGTACGGTTGAGCCCTTTGTGCCAGCGCTACCACCACATGCTGGAAGAAGTTTGTGGAGCACCTGGAGCAGGCGGCCACTAGTCAAGGAGCCAGAGTCGGCAGGAAGAGAGACCAAGCTTACCAGGAGGATTGGGAGTGAGAGAAAGAAGAAGAAAAGAGACAAGAAGAAGAACATGAGGGTGTTGACCTGAGTATTTGGTGCTTGGTGGTGAGGAGAGAAGAGCTTCACCACCAGAAATAAATGTGACGTGTGCTGAGTGCTGGACTTGGGCTCTGTGTCTGTTGTGTCCGGGGTTTGGGGAGCTATACGCCCCCTGGTGGTCCACACTGTGTATGTCTTATTGTTCTCCTTTGTCCCTGGTGTGTTGCGGATGGAACCCCAGGGGGCGGGACCACCAATTCAGGCAATTTTATGATTCTGTTTGTTGTTTCTGAGTTATTCCCATGTATTTTCTATTGTCTCCATAATGATGTCCTGCTTGTCTTTGTTCTTTGTGGGTGGAGCCCCAGGAGGCGTGGCTACCCATCAGGGCCAACTTACCAGCATCATAGACCCCAAGGCAAAGCAGTGCACTTGGGCCCTTATTATGATAACAGAACAGAAACTTAAACACCGTGGGGTCCCTGTGCTCCTGGGGCCCCCAGCCAGTGCCCATTGTGCCCACACGTTAAGACGGCCCTGGTCATGTCATCTCTCCTGAGCCCGCTCTCTGACTATATAAATGGGCTGAGAAGGCTCAGGAGCAGGAGATCGTTCATTTATTGTTGAGTCAGTGGCCACTGCTGTTTCTCATTTTCTAATTATTGTCGTTTGCTGCCAAGTAAGGGCCCGCCATTGGGTTAAGTGGGTTCACAAACTGGATGGGTAAAGAGTGGGCTCTTCATTTATTAAGCAAACAGCAATATGAAGAAGCCTTCGATGATCCTCAGTCTCCTGCCATGTATAGGCCACTCCAAAGAGCAAACAGCTGCATATAGCGCCTTTAACAAGGCTCAAAGCACACCACATATAATTGTTGAATGTTAATGTCAAGTCTTTTCATATATATATAAATAAAAGATAGTGCACTGCCCCCCCCCCCCCCCTTACACAACCTATCAGCAAGTCACAGCGTACAGAGATAAGCATGGGGCCCCTATGCTCGTGGGGACCCCAGGCAACTGCCCAGCGTGCCCATGTGGTGAGGTCTGTGCAGCAGCTGAGATGGGGGTGGAGCTTTGCCAGATGGTTGACATAAAAGGGGCGGAGACATCTGCCTAGCAGTCCCCCATTACAGATTGTCTGCTAACAAAGCGGGGCTGCACTGCTGGAAGACCCCTCATCACTGGCATTGGCGCCTCCCCTGGTCATTCAATGGAAGAATCGCAACGTCCACAGCAGGACACGCAATAACGCGATGGCTGACACTGAACTGGAGACCCCTTTGGGTTCGACACATTTTGAAGCAGAGAGTGGAGGACGGCGGGCTCTTTTTATTCCTGTCGTATATCTGACACACCCGCTGGCAGACACCATCCTCTTCGGCGCGCTTTCCACAATTGTCCTTCATTACGTTTGTCCTTTCAACATTCTGCCCCCCTCTGTAAAGACATTTTGCGGGTCGTCGCCGTGAGGGGCGCTACATGACGTGACAATTGTTCATATCGAGCACCCGCCGCGGGTATTGACACGGATCACACTCGACGCTTGCCGACATCCAAGCCCCCCGAATTCCATAAGCCTTTGCAATTTGCGGATTACGCGGCGCTTTTCACTTCCAGTCGCGGCGTCTTTTGTAATTCAGCGCAAGCGAAGGCTTTTGGCTCCGTCGCCGTTCAAACGCGGAGATCATCGACGTGCAGCAGAAATTACAACTGATTCTCCGTTGTTACTTTCGTGTTAGAGAAACACAAGAAATGTATAATTAAACAACGGCATAAATTAATAAAGCACGGCCTTGGCGCTCCCAGCTGCAATCTGACGCCGCCGGACGCCTCTGGGATTGGTGCGCGTTTTTATTTCCTGCCATTTCAGAAACAAACTGGGCTGAAATAAAATAAAAAAATAAAAAAAATAAAAAAACAGAGGGGAATATCTCGGAAAAGGCACTATATACCCACGCATGTGACACGGGGGGTTCCTAGCTGAGATTTCATTATTAAAAATGACTGTGTTGTACCCACTGCCGGTGGAAGACCATATGGAGCCCCACAGGCGGACAAGCGCCCCTTTAGTTACCGAAACGGCGCCCCTCTGTGCCAATAGCGTGGGCTTTGGGGAGGGGGATGATTAACCGTACAAACTTGAATTACCAAAGACGGCGCCCCTTCCTGTTATTACTGGGGGGTCTGCTCTGTCTGTTGCTATTGACCTCTTTAGGTGTCCGTAACGCTCACCCCTTTGGAGTTACATAACCGGCGCCCCTCATTGTGCCCCCTTAACTGTCATAAACGTCATCCTCGGGTGTCGCCGCCCTATATTCAAACCCCTATGTCGCCTAGTGGGCTGACCAGCTCTAATGTACCCGATGTCACCAGGTGCTCGAAACCGCTGAGCTCAAAGAGGCAGGGTTACGCATCTGGTCTACAGCTGAAAACGGCTTTCTTGAGGAAGACGTGCGCGAACAATTAAGTGGCAAGTGGTCCTCGTTTTACTCTCAGATTGACACCCGAGTCCATTCGAGGCCGAGTGAGTCGATCTGGACTGAAAAACGGAGATGAACTCCCATAAAGCGGCTTCATGGATAAGAAGACACGGCGCCACTAGGGGGCGCACGTCTCGTGGCTGTCCCTGACGTGACAGAAGTGCTCACGCGGAGCAGATGTCCATCCATCCGTTCAATCCTCCCTTTAGTGGTATTCTAAAACCGTCTCAGAGGTATCCTCAAGGCTGATGCCCACCACGGAAGGGACGCCAGAACACGACTCAGCACCAACAAACACAAAGCGATGGCACCCGCACACATTTTCAGCCGCGATACTAAACTCATTTTAGCTACATAAGTTTCTTTTTTCTATTTCTTTTTTGAAATCAAAGGAAGGATACTCAACGACACCGAACGGGAGGATTAAATCCTGCGCCGCTGAAATGTAATCCCTAAAATCTCGCCTGGCTCATGTCAGCTCGTTCGGCGGCCGCGTTTATCGACGCGAAGTCTTTCTGCTTTTTTTCCCAGGCGTGCTGATTTGCGCCGCTGTGCGCCCGTGAGAACATCTGCTTTTAAAATTAAGCTCAATAATTCGATGTGGTTTTTATTTCTTATTGTAAATTAATGTTATTAAAACACATGCACGTAACAGACACTTTTTGATATTTGTTCGCTATTATCAAGTAAACAACAACACGAAAAAAAGACTCTGACGATCTTCAGTCTTCCAGCAGCGTGTTTTACGGTATATAGCGTCTTGTATGCGCAGCCTTGAAGGGAACATGGAGTCGAATTCACAGCCGTGTCCTACACCTCGGCCGCCACGACACGCCGTCTCCACACCGCTGAGTTTATTGGTCCTGTCAATGCTTACCACAGGCCCCGCCTCCTAGGGTGACGTCACAACACCTAAGGGACCTGACCACCTAAGGGAGTCCATGCTGTTGACTCCTTTGACTTATTTGATTCACCGCTGTGGCCAGTTCATGGGATTTCACCCTCTGTGGAAAGACTGAAATAGCAGATTTTTACCAGAGCAAAAGTTTTATATAAAGTGTAAAGTCCTCAGTTTGACCTGAGATGGACATGTGGAGAAGGGGTGGAGCAATCTGGAGAAGCTGGCCAATGGAGCAGCCCATGGAGAAGGACAGAGCACCTCAGAGGCCACTAAAGTCCACCATCCTGTGTGTGGCCACCAAGGAGTCTCGGGTAGGACCTGAGCTTTAGACGGGCTCACAGAGGTCAGCTGAGTGAGGCAGCGTGGGGCAGAGCTGGGGGCACAGAAAGGGATGGATCAAGGGTACAATGTGTGCCTAGGCAGTGCTGGGTGCAAGCACCCAAAAAGAAACCCAAAAGAGTGTCCTTTAAAATATTAATTCAGATTCAAAACTGGAATCGACAAAGTTGGAGGGGATGCCTGAGATCAGCGCCTTACAATAAAACATGAAATCAAAGAGTGTGTGTGTGTGTTGGGGATGGAAGGGGTGTTAAGCCCAACAAGGTGTTTTGGTGCCCTCCTGGGTATGGAGCCCCTAGGCTGGTGCTGACAGATGGCCCTGCAAACAAAAATAGGCAGAGAGGAACAAATTGAGCTGAACAGGATAAGAAAGGAGACAGCGGCTTCCTACATGAAAGAGGCAACAGACCTTTATGGGCCAACTACCACCAGCATTGCCTTGAGTGCAGGCCCCATTCCTCCATCTCTTGTTTCACTGTGTTGTTAAAATATATTTTATACTAGCTGTGCTACTCGTCTAAGATGGGATGAAATCTAAATAGTCAACTCAGAACTCAGAGTAAACGTTTGCACTGCACTGTCTATTGGGATGTATCTTGTAATGTATGTAGTAATAAAATGCATTGCATTTGTCATTCCAACAGGTGGTGCATCACAAACATTAGCACTGCTTCTATGGATGCAATACCAAATGACAAATAACATACAGAGCAACTGGACAGACACACAGATAATTGTCCATATATTAAGGTGGTCAAAAAGAACAAATGCAAGATGGCAACGCATTATTCCAATTAACCCCATTCACGCCCTTTTTGCTTTATTGATAACTGAGTCAGTGAGATAGATAGATAGATAGATAGATAGATAGATAGATAGATAGATAGATGTGAAAGGCACTATATGATAGATAGATAGATAGATAGATAGATAGATAGATAGATAGATAGAGTGAAAGGCACCATATAATAGATAGACGTGAAAGGCATTATATAATAGATAGATAGATAGATAGATAGATAGAGTGAAAGGCACTATATAATAGATAGATAGATAGATAGATAGATAGATAGATAGATAGATAGACAGATAGAGTGAAAGGCACCATATAATAGATAGACGTGAAAGGCATTATATAATAGATAGATAGATAGATAGATAGATAGATAGATAGATAGATAGATAGATAGATAGAGTGAAAGGCACTATATAATAGATAGACGTGAAAGGCATTATATAATAGATAGATAGATAGATAGATAGATAGATAGATAGATAGATAGAGTGAAAGGCACCATATAATAGATAGACATGAAAGGCATTATATAATCGATAGATAGATAGATAGATAGATAGATAGATATACACGCCTGTGACGGGTGTGACACATGAATGTGACAACTGTCTGCCTGCTCTGTTTGGAGTTTCTCCGTCTATATTCTTATATTCTAGCACAGAGAGTTCCCATTGAGGTGTGGTGGGTTTCTTCCAGGATTAATGGCTTCTACATGGGTCATCTGGCCAATAAGTGGTCTTCCAAATTGTCCACCCCCCCCCATTCCTTATGCACCTATACTTGTTCTTTGCCAGTTCACTGAAGGATATTTCCATTATGTTTTAGGGCACACTTTAATAACACCCAATGGAGAGAAAGGCAGTTTAACATGTAAAGAAGATGCTGGGAGACATCAGACCTCCCTCACCCTGCACAAGGGTCCCTGCCTGCTGATGTCCCAAATTCATGAGGGTCCTGCCCCCTGCATACTCAATCCCAGGACCCTCATAGATTTGAGGCATTGGTACTTGGGTATTTCATTCCAGCTAAATGCAGTGCACCATTTTATTTCTGGACTGGAACAGGCCACTTAGTGACATAGCAATAAATATTAAAAGGCTATGTCAAGCCCAGGCCATAGTGCCCATGGAGATGATCAGTCTCCATTCATCTGAGTTTTCCAAATTGTCCTTGTGTTTTGCAGCAGCTCAAAGTCTCAATTCTGCATATTCTATACAAAATAGTTGTCTGTGTTAAGAAATGTTTGCCTTAAGCCAGCTATGGCCCCTTTAACTGACTTTGTACTCGCCATACAGACCCACATCCATCCATCCACGCTTTTTTTGAGATGGCACACTTTATGAGAACATCTGGCAAGTCGCTACCAAGATTGCTGCTGTGGTGTCTCGATCTTCCAGAAGAGAAGACCATTCAGGAGGTACGAAGTCCACAAGGCAGAAAGATTCAAATGTACAGCCAGCGCTACTCAGGCGACATTTTAGTTTATATGGCCGAGTCTCAGAGGCGTGAAGCTTTTTAGGTGTCATCAAAAGAGAAGTTTGAGGAATTCAGACGCCATTCCGCATAGCACGGAGGGCCTCCGGCTGTGTCATGTCGCACTGACCCTGTATGTATGTATGTATGTATCTATTTGGATCATCTCGCAGTCATTCGGCTATCGTGTCTCCAACACTTTCATCCGCGTTCACGGTGTTTGGTCGAGCCAAACGAGACCGCGCATATCCACTAAAAATAAGGCGAATATTAAAAACGAGACCGTCGGCGTGGAGTAAGTTCAAACCGTTGAGGCCCCGGAGACCACCGAAACCTGCAAATCCGCATTCTGCAGTCGTGCACGCCCGCGCGTGTCAGCATCTCTAATATATATAAAAAAACAGACACCGAAAGATAAAAAAGGAGAAAAATCAAATTGTGGGTTTGAAATATGATCGAGTGGTCGTCAGAGCATAAAACACCGGGGTCCAGGTGGGTTGAAACTTAATTTAAAACAACGTAACGAGATGAACTGCTGCATTCTGAGATACGCGCACCTGCAGATGCGGAAACGTCGGTGGAAGAGCGGCAGTGGGATAGACAGGAGCGCACACGCCTACTGAAACACATACGTGCACAAGCGCGCGTGCACACACACACACACACACACACACACTTGTACACTCACTCACACTTTCCAGACGGGCGGGGCCACCAACAAATTGTGCTGCGCTTGGAAAGCCGGGAGCACGGATGGCTCAAGCATTTCCGAGGCGCGTCCCCCGCTGCTAAAATCCCTCGGAGTGCCAACGAGTTTCGGGAAAGATCCCGCCTTGGAATGGCGCATTGAGATACGCACGGAAAAGGAATGTGTAGCCCATGAAGTGAATGAACGAGCAGGTAATGATGTGCCCCCGATCACTCAGTCCTTCCGCGCTCTCGTCTGCCTTGTCTACTGACTGCACTTTTATGCCATCAGCTCCTTGTCACACTTGGGGTCAGAGGCAGTACCAACTGAGATCCGTCGCACCATGTCGATACCACCGAGCCATATCGTTCAAGCCAGATAATAATAATAGTAATAATAATCCAGTAACTTATGGCCTTTACAGTGGGCGTCATTCCAATACTCGTTTAATGTTGAATGTTCATTCATTTCCTAAAGCGCATGCGCGCCACGTGCACGCCGGATTAACTTCTGCATTCTAACTGCAGTCAGCACAAATGACTCAGGGTTACGGCCCGAACCTTTAAGCTACCCACCAATTAGCTTGACCACAATCCCATATTAACAATAAGGTCTTGATGGCAGCCCACAGATAACAATCCCAAAGAAGCCGACGCCAATTTATTTTCTAGGTCCGCCGAAGATGGACTTGCTTTGTACTCGGCTTTAATATTCAGCGCTGCCAAACACAGCGAGGCCGCCGTTTACCGCATCTTCTGTGCCGGTAATCTCCCCATTTATTGGGTGCCTAGCAACAGGGAAAGGCTTTTAGAACACAAAGGCCTCCACGTCGGCCCCGGCGGAGCGGCGCACGGCACGGCACACTCGTTAAAGACGCTTCATTTTATTTACCTAAAAAAAGTCACCTCGAAACAGGAGCACGAGTAGCGCACCCGGGGACGAGACGGACACTGGCATTCAAATCAATTGTGGTTGGCGTGTGTCAACGCCTAAGGGTCTTCAGGATGCTCAGTTCTTTAAACGGTGGTCCCTGGAGGTTTGTATTTGTCACTCTTTAAGAGCATAAACTGGAGCCATAAATAACGAACTGTGCCTAAAGCTTCACACAAATTACTTGTAACCTGGCTGACTGGTCACGAGTGATAAAAGCTGGACAGCAGGACAGGCAGCTGGTGATTGGTGGCCAAAGCCACTGTCTCCTTCCTGTAAGGCAAAGCCTGCAAGTCCTGCTGTTTCTCAGCCACTTTCAGGTGGCCCCAATCATCTTCTCTCTGCCATGTCCACTGCCTGCATGTTCACCCCTAGCTCTGCCTCACACTGCTCTCTTGGGGCATCCGTCCAGCCGATCCAAGCCAGGATGCTTCCCAGGACTCCCAGCATGGAAGCAGCTCAAAGAGTTTGTAGGTAAAAGTGCTGCCCTATTCACACCTGCACCAGCTCCTTTATGAGTGTCTACACCAGCAGCCCCCCAACCCCATAATGTCTGTAGACATTCGACCAACATTGTCATTAAATAACCAGGAGCAGGAGTAGTGCACTTGGGGACAACATGGATACCGGCATTCTAATCATTTGTTGTCCTAAGAGTTTTGAGGGGGATCAAAACTCTCTCAGGGACAATCGGCAAATGTCTCAACACACCGATGGGTCTGAGTAGCCATCATTAGTCTCTGTAACATCGACTGAGATGTGTCAGGCATAGAAGGCAGAAGTTTTAAGGGAAAGTTGATCTTCTTACCAATTCTTGGTGATGGACAGAAGTGACATGTGACATGGTGATTAGTACATGCAAGGATTATGGGAGAACAAGGACACCATACATCTATCTTATTCATTTAAAAGTATCTATCTATCTATCTATCTATCTATCTATCTATCTATCTATCTATCTATCTATCTATCTATCTATCTATCTATCTATCTATCTATCTATCATATAGTGCCTTTCATCTATCTATCTATCTATCTATCTATCTATCTATCTATCTATCTATCTATCTATCTATTGTCACACATGGGTATAAAGGGGACATCTTTAGGGTTCCTCAAGTTCTGACAATACCACCCCAAGCAGAGAGGGGGTGCTGTCCTTTACTGACTGTTCCCTTTTACCTGCAGAGAGGGGTACGTCTGCTTTTTTCAGCTTGATGATGGTCCAGGTCACAAGGCTAGAATGGTTCAGGAGTTTAAACACATTGACCCCATGTTCAGTCCTATCTTAGTCCCACTGAGTATCACAGGAATAAGAGGTAATGAGATTTGAGTTCTGTTGGCAGTGGTGGGACATAGCCAATTCAACAAGGGCCAGCATGCCCAGGTGTCACTTTTGAAACACCCTCATGTCCAAGCCTCAGATTGCTCTGAGGGAGAGTGCGGGACAAGTGGTGGTCTCAGTGGCCCAAATGCATGGCCTCTCTGCGTGATGTTCCTTGTCAAACAATTCAAGTAATGATTTCTGCAGTGTGTTCTTCACATTCCCCTCTCCAGGAATTGTGTGGTTTACGCTGTCCACATAAGCAGGGGTGCTGAGGAGGACACCAAAGTACCCGAGGACCGGGATACTGCAGGATGGATCAGCACAATTGCGTATTGGCCATAGTGCTGTAGGGGGCGCTCTTTGTTGGTGAAAGAGAGAACTGAGTTTTTAACTAACCAGCATAACGCATGCACAGCAGAGGGTCTCCTTCTGGCCTTGTCAGAGGTAAGCACTACCATCCCGGGACACTAGGGGGGTCTGAACACTGACTCTCCTGTCTCTTATTCCACCCACAGATTCAAGAAGATGCCCACTGAGGGCAAGTGACTCCACGCCTTCTGGCTGACAAGTTATAAAAGCAGGGCACACCCAGAAGGAGCCATCTTTCTTTCTTTCTTTCTTTCTTTCTTTCTTTCTTTCTTTCTTTCTTTCTTTCTTTCTTTCTTTCTTTCTTTCTCTCTCTCCCTCTCTCTCTCCATCTTTCTTTCTTTCTCATTTTCTCTCTCCCTCTCTTTCTTTCTTTCTCTTCTTCTATTTATCACCCACTTCCTAACCTCACCAATGATTCTCTCTGATATGACGTCAATCACGGAGACAGCAGCCAATCAGTTTGCGGCTCGGCTCATTGCAGTCGCACGTTCGGAGCTGTTAGATGGCGGGACGTGGGATTTGCGCAGTGACTTTCTTTTCCTTTTTATTTCATTTCTCACTAAGCTACGTTCTTCAAACCAAGAACAAGACGGAGTTTTTAAAGATTGATTTATCAATGGAAGTCTCACAAGTGCACGTTTGAAAGACAGAGATAAAAGAAAAAAAGAGCCAATTCTTTCAACTGCTGAGTACTTTGCCAGACCCGGTGTATCAGACGAGCTCCGGCGCGATGATCTACTCCAGCAGACACGGAGCATCACTCAGCCGGCATCGGATCATCTCCATGGTAACGCACATTAACGGGAAAACGGGAGAAGTGGAGAGGAGCCGTCCAGAGTGCTGAAACGCTCCTGCATCCCAGCCTCTGAGTAGTGGAAATCGTTACTGGTGCTGCACAGAAAACGATTCACTCCCACCTTCTGGAGCCCAGGAGGACAATCGAGGCTCTTAATTTCATTTGCCTTCATGTCTTATTTAACTAGCCGTGAGCTTTGCTCATCACCTACTTCCAGCATTCAGATTTTTTTTTCTGCTTGGTGTTTTCCATGAGGACCCCACATTATGGGTGCAGGGGGAGATGTGAACGGTGGGCAGATGTCAGACCCATTCCATGTGATGTTAGATGTTTCTGCTCTCCATCTTTTAGCCATATTGATTATCTATACGCCCTAATTGGCCATTTCTTCATCGCTATGAAAGGCAGATAGTGTCCCCTTCTGCGTGACGGTCACAATGTGCTAAAATCCAACAGCGTGGACATTCTGTTATGTGGGGCAGGGCTGACATCTAAGCCATCCTGATTACACACCTTGTCGCACTGGGAGAGACTTCAAGACCTGTTTTGAGAGTTCATCGGGTCCCAATCCAGGACTTCAAACTCTTCACAGGCGTCGATGAAGCTCATCCAGCAGGATCCTTTCAGCTTAATGGAGACACCTAGTGGTGACTAAGGGTAAGTGCACTAAGGACTGAAGCGTGCCATGGAGTCAAGGCAGGAACCTTGAAGGACCACTTGCAAAAAAAGCACCTGAAGGACCCTCTCAGACTTTGAGAAGCAAGATTTCTTGGTCTGATTAAGCCATTCTGGAACTGTTTGGCCTCAATTTTAAGTGCCAAGCACCCCTCATCATCTGTGCAATACCAGCCTGACAGAGAAACGTGGTGGCAGAACCATCAGGGGCTGGGAGAGTCATCACAGCCGAAGGAGAGATGGACGGAGTAAAGTACAGAGATGTCCTTCATGAAATCCTGCTCTGGTGCTCAGACTGGCCCCAACAGGACAAAGCAATGACAATTCAGGGGTGACTTGGGGACAACTCCCTGAAAGTTCTTGCTTGGCACAGCCAGGTCCAGGACTTGAGGCCAATTGAACATCTCTGTGGGGACCTGATACTAGCCATTTATCAGTGGTCCTCACCCAGCATGACAGAGCTTGACAGGACCTGTAGATAGGAATGGCAGAGAGTCCCCCACACCCATGGATGGTGCAGCTTGTCATGTCAGACCAATGAAGAATCGGGGCCGGGATGGCCATCAGAGTGCCGAGTCAGGGGTCTGAGTGCTTATCTCAGTGGGAGTTGAACTTTCAATAAATGTACAAGATATCCTCATATTCTGTTTCCACTTTGTCATTCTGGGCTGGGCAGCATTTGCTTGATGAGGGGAAATAAAACATTTAAAGGTTTAGGGCACAAAGCGGCAACAACTAAAGGTGGAAAAAGTGAAGGAGTCAAAAATTTTGTGTAGTCACCGCATGAAGTACCAGAGCGCATAGAACGAGGTGGGCCTGGCTATTTGGGGTGGGGCTGGATGTTTCGGGCGGAGCACAATATTTGAGGTAGAGCTGGACTTTGGTAGTGCACAATCTCTATCTCATGGTTTTTACACAGCTGATGCCACTCTATTCAGACTCTTTATTCATGCCAGCCTGCCAGCTGGAGTGGAGCTGAATGTTGGGGGATCGGCTGGACTGTGGTGATTCACTACCTCAGCCTCAGGTATTTGCACAGCTGGTGTCACTCTGTTCAGACTCTGTCTTCATGCCAGCCTGGTAAATAAGGCGGAGCTGAATGTTTGGGAGGGGGCCTGGACTTTGGTGATGTCATTCTCAGCTATTTGCATAACTATGCTGCTTTATCCTGGCTCTGTTGTAATGCCACTATGGCAAATGGGGAGGAGCTATATTTTTAGGGCGGAGCTCGAGGTTGGTCGGAGCTTGGGGTGTGGCCTGGACTGCGGTGATGCACCACCTCAGCCTCAGGTATTTGCACATTTGGTGCCACTCTGTTCAGACTCTGTCTTCATGCCAGCCTATCAGGGTTAACCTGCACTTTTACGTTCACCCACCTTGCCACGTGTGTTGCTCCCATGCCTTCTCACATTACTGTGGGCAGCACAACCCCCCAAAAGAGATCATGAACTAACTGGAAAACACCCAAGGAAACCCACAAAGCCCCTTGTTTGGCTGTGAAGGCTCAGTAGAGGAGCTGTCCGGAGTGCTGAAATGCCTCACATTGCACTTAATGGACTTTTAGGGTCTGCTTAGATGACAAATGCCATTAATTCTTAAACTAATTCTGTCAATTGTCATAGAGTTTGGTGTGACTTGAACAAAATGGGGGTTATTTTTAGGTACTGGGAATGCCAAAACACGTTTTCCTTTAAATAAATGAAACAGTGTCCCATTTCATTGCGTCTGATGATCCGAGAAGCAACCCTGAAAGGCGCTATATACACGTCCAATGAATTAAAGTGCAGCCGGACAACGGGATTTCTGTCAGGGCTGCCATTTTCAAGACCTAAAGGTTACGCTTGGGGGAGCCGACGTGTAAGACGTGAAGGTCAGGCTCCGTTAAGCAGGGGTTTCGTTATTCACGCTCTTGGCATGACAGCAATTAGAAATAAAGAATGAAGACTGCCGTCTTTAAGCGAGTCAGTTTATTTCCATGAAACATTTTTCAGAGCTTAATAAGGTCCAGTGAAGAAGGCAATAATCAATAGTGTTTGGTGTAAATGAGGTGAAATGAATCCACCAAAGGGACCGGGAGAGCAAACGTCCGCAGCTCATCCATTTTAATTAGGCCTGCGCAGGCCGGAGCCAGCATGAGCTACCGGGATCTACGCCCGGATTAAAGTACGCGGGCTTTGCTTTCAAACTTCCTTGGAATCAATTTATGCAATCAGAACTGTTAAGCCGGAACAATCTGCTGCCGCGCGAGGCCGGAATCCCCAAGACAGCCAGCGAATGGAAAGTGCGGCCTTGCCGTTTGTTAGCCGCGTCTGCGCGGGGGCTTCACTCCGACTCAACAGACGGCCGAGTCGGCTAAAAAGCTTTCCGGCACTTCAGCTCCTTAATCACAGATCTTAAACAGCCAGCTGTTTGGCAAATCCGTCTTCTGCTGTTACGTCGTGACAGCCTGGGAAGGGAAAAATGACAGGCTTGGCGCCACATGTGCCAGGTGTGTGGAAAAAAGTGTCACTCCTTGTCTAGTCTTGGGCAATATAGTGCCTTTCACAAGCTGGTATTTAGTGAATTAATCAGATCCACTTATATTAAAATTAAAGGCGATTACAATGAAGTGGGCCCACCTTACCAACGTCAGCCCCAAGTTAGGGGATCAAGCCAATGCATTGTGGGGCACACTCATTGCCACCAGGCCAGTAGTGGCAATGTGCCCTAAAGGCACCCTGGGTTCAAGGGTAATGTCAGTTGTCCTCTGGTGTCCCCTGTGAGTGACTAACGGCCACTGCTAATGTTGATGAGGGTAACCGTTTATAAGAAAGGCAGCAGGAGCCCACCTGGGCATCACCCATACAGCCAGATGACTGACAAAGAAGGCCTTGGAGCCACATGTGCCACACAGTCTAGTCTTCATCGATAGAGTGCCTTTCACAGGATGGTACATTCATTTATCAGATCCACTTATTAAAACAGAAAAAGGGGAACTGAGCCAATCCTAACGACCTTAGCCAAGATGTAGGAATGAACATTTGGTGATGCGCCAATGCACTGCAGGGCACAACACCTTCCATCAGGTCAGTCAAGGCAGGGTGGTCCATATGCACCCTGGGCTTTAGGTCAACACCCACTTGTGTCCCTCATGAGTGACCTGGGACCACTGCTGCCTCAAATGAGTGACAGAGGAACAAATGCAGTCAAGTGGCATCGTCATGATGGCTTTAGCCTCCCGTCTTTTAGTAATTTATTTGTTGTTTTTAGTGCATCCTGTGGTGTTTAATGTCATTGAATATTATTTTCTTTCTTTCTTCCTTCCTTCCTTCTGCAATATTTTGTTATTTGATTGATTGGTTTTGTGTTTCTTGTTAATTCTATTGAATGTCTGCGTTGTCCTCTGTGTGTTGAGCCCGAGGGGGTCGGGGCTCCTTAACGTGGCAGCTCTAGGGGCCGCCCTCAGCCTTCAAGAGAGGCTTCAGTCCAATGCTGGAGCATTAATTAGCTCTACTTCTTGCTCCTTCTGGACTTCACGTATTCTCATTTTGATTAATTGATTGATTGATTATTTTAAATCTTTGGTCCTCATTTCTGGTTTGTTCTTCTTGGATTGTGGACTTGGCTTGGTTATCTTTTGGTCTAAACGCTCATCTTTTGCCAAAAACCAGCAGTCACACCCCAAACCATTTCCTTTTATGGACCCCTCCCCTAAACCAGCCCATTGTGCCCCCCTCCCTAATGCAGCACCTTGTAGCTCCGCCTCCTAAGCAGCCCCTATGTGGCCCTCCCCTAAAACAGACTCATCCGTAGCCACACCTTTGACCAGACTCTCTGTAGCCCCAGAAGCACTTGAGGGGGTCCGCCATGCCAAGCCGAGACCGCGATATCGAGATTCTGTTTTAATAACGCACACTCTCTCACTCTCTCTCAGACCGAGGTCACCGATTGATCAGAAGCTTTCTTTGGACTCGTTGTTGTCCCGTCGGACCCCTCACTCACACAAGGGACTCCATAGGGTCTTTTCTGCCAGACTCCTCCGTATTCTTTACAGATCAAACAAAGGGGTCTACGGCAGGAGAGAACAGAACCAATATTGTATATAGTGCCCCCCTATGCTGAGCATAATCTTGAGGTGCTTTGCAATGACAAAGATGTAATGAAATTCTCAACCCCAAGCAGGTGAAGTGACTCCCTCAGGGTCAGATGCCATAGGACGGGTCTGACTTAGGTGGGTACCCAGAGGGGTCACACACTGAGAACGGATGGAGACTGAAGGAGTAATCTCACTCTTCGATATAGCGCCTTGCAATACAAACACAGTGAAGAGATAGGAGCAGACGTCAAGCTTGCAATAGAACATGTTTATATAGCGCCTTTCCTCAAAGAGAAGCATCACCGAGGACTTTGTGTGTGCCATGCAACTTGAATCCAGTGGTAGGTTGAATGACTTGTTCAGAATTGGGGGAGACGGGGGCCACAGCAGAAATCCTATAATGCTATATAGCGCCTTTCAAGGCATTTCACGGGCAGAGAGAAGTTATTTGCATTTGCGCGTGAAGTGAATGACTCAAAGACACACTGCAGGTTAGCATTGGGCAGCAAACTGGGAATGTAACAATCCAACTGTTTATATAGCGCCTTTCCACTATGAGAGATTTGCAGGTTTAGGGACTTGTTTAGGAGTACTGATGGGGACTCAACAGACAACCTTCTCATTCTTTATAGTGCCTTACAACGCTGACACACCAGGAGGTTTGTGATGGGCGCCTTTATAGTGCCTTTCCATAATGGGAATTGTCACCACTGCTAGGTTTGGTGACTTGCAGTGAGTTGGTGGCAGAGGCCATAGCAGCCAGCTCATAAAGTTATATAGTGCCTTTCGATTCAGCAAATGAGTCGCCCAGAGACGTATCAAGAATTAGTGATGGAATTGTAATGAGTTTATGGAGCGCCTTTCACTATAGCACCTTTTACGTAGATCCAGCCTCAGCATGAGGTTTCTCCACTGGCACCTTGTGATTTACCCCAGTTTAGCCACTAGGGGCCGTCACCACCTCTTTGAGCCCACCTTTGCCTTCATGTAGCGCCTTTCACCGCAGTTCTCAAATCACCAGAGGGTTTCACTGAAATCCACACACCAAGCCCAGCGTCTCCATTGTGTGTTTATTCCGGATGCCATCTTCTTTTTAATTAAAGTGCCAGTCTGTTATTTTTTATTTTTCCGAAAATGACTTGTGGCAGGTGAGGACATCAGTGAGGACAACTCTGCACATTCACGTTCCTGGAGCAGCGGAGGCACGTTTGACCTCAAGCACAACGCCGAGTGACAGATCCTCCTAATGAAGCGTCTCATCTTGGGGGCGAGCGAAGTGACGGGGCCCACCGTAAACACGCCACGCTGGTGTTAATGAGCTGGGAGAGCAGAACTGAACACGGCGACATGACAGCCTCAGCGTCTGCGTGTGCCGAGGTGCAAACAGCACACGGCGGGGGTCACCTCTCAAAGGTCATGTTCTTCAATGAGGGGGCTGTCAAGTGACACGTGTGTGTGAGGGGGGAGAGAACAGCGCAACACCAAAGAAACTCAAGCTGTCGCTGCCCCCTAGAGGGAGGTCTTTGTCCCGCTGCACCCACCGAGTGCAAATGGCTGTTGGTGTCTCAGGTTTCCTCACCACAGATGTTGATGTGTGGAAGAGGGAAAGAACACCCCCAGTGGTAGTAGGTGGGCATAACAACGGCTCAGCCACACCCAAGAGCACCTCCACTGGCATGGGGTGCCCACCTGGAAAGGAAACTGTCAAGGAGGCAACGGGGAGAGGGCTGTGCTGCAGAAGACCCCCTGAGAAGACACTAGAGGACGCTCTAGAAATGCTGGAGAAAAACAGTGACACCTGGAAAGAGCCCTGAGGAAAACGGTGACAAGGACATGAGCCAGCAGATGCCAGGGGTGCCCTCACTTCTTGTCATATGGGAATGGGGGGGGGGGGAGGGCCTCTGTGAGGAAGCCTGTCGGCGGGTGTCTCCTCCTGACATCCAGTGACCCTGCCACACCAACGCCGTCATTACGTCACATGACACAAAGGAGCGTTGAGACTAAAGGGGAGCTCAGCACAGGACAGTAGTGTGTGGTCACTTTAATAAAGGTCACCACATCTGAGTGGGGTCACTTCATCAAGTGTCTCTAAAAGGTCACTTCACAGAGTGTGGGGTCACCTTCTGGTGGTAAAGTCACTTAGCCTGGTGATACAGGGGACATCTAGAGGGGATTTTAAAAGCCTGGTGACAGTTTGGATATTTCAGGTAAGCGGATAGAAGCGTCTTCTGTTAAATAAAATAAAGTTGAAAATGTGAAGAGATTCTGGATGATTGTGTGCTGGAGAAGAGAAATGTGAAGCATGGCGGTCAGAAATACAAGAGAGACGATCAGTGGACGAGTGACAACACCACCGTTACGATCTAACTGCCAGTAATATAGCGCCTTGATCTATCGATCTGCTATGGCGTACCTCTCACAGTCCTCTGATTACCTGCTCAACTGGGCCAGTCTACCCAACTATTACACTTTACCTGTCACCCCAGCTATGTCTTATATAGCGCCTTTCACATTCATCCATACGTCACACAATACACTCAGCTATCAATCTGATCCTTAGATAGACAACAGGGCGTCTTCAAAAAAATAGAGAAACTAAGTGAAAGGCACTATATATCTCATAAATAGCAGCTTTAACATCTATCTATCTATCTATCTATCTATCTATCTATCTATCTATCTATCTATCTATCTATCTATTCTATAGTGCCTTTCACATTATCTATCTATCTATCTATCTATCTATCTATCAGTAGGTAGGTATCCTGCCTACTATACCAAAATCCGTCACTGTGCTCAAGTGGCCGCAGGGTTGCTTCCATCATTTGGTGTTGGTGTGCCACTATTAAGGTCTATGCCAGGCACTTTCTGGTCGCTCGAGATGGCAGGCGAGCCTAACGAGATAATTTCTTGGGTGTCTGATTGCCTTCGTGTGTTTGTTTCTCGCCTTTGATTTCTGGTGTCACACTTTGGCCTGGTTACTTCTGTCTGCCAGCTGCTAAATATAAACCAAGTGTGCCTGTCTGTGACGCCTTTATAGCCGTGTGCCAGCGCAGTGGCCCTGAGCCATCCGTGTGAAGTGTGCCACTGACTGTCCCAGCGTTTGGGATGAAGTGCCCACCTTACACATGAGAATGTTAATCAGCGCCCGTCTGTGGAAGCAGCAGCTGTCTTGGACGTTATCCCAGGATCTCCCCCAGGTGGCCAGCTGGGTTGAGATACGGTTACCAAAGAAAGGCCTTGGCAGAAAAAGAAGTGCATTGTAATGCAATTCATGGCACAGACGGGTGACGGAAGGTGTGTCCCACTGAATGAGTCCCAATCAAGTCAAATGCAATGAAAGTGACACTCAGTCTCATCAAGAAAACTCAAAGGGATTCAGTGTAACCAAAGCAGGGGTCTCAAACCCACCAGACAACACCCGGAGCCTACTCACTATTGAATCCTCTGACCTGCCTTGACTGTTAAGGAGTGCCAGTCTACACCAAGTCACTGACGCCCGGCTCTGGCCAATTCTGCTGAGGCTCCAGCTGACCTTCTGCTTATTTCCCTTTCCTTCCTCTGTGCTTCACACCCACGACTCCTCAGAAACGCCCTTCAAGTGCCTCACCATTCAGGTACGCTATCAGGTTTGGCCCTAAGCCCCGCCTCTTCACCTTATGTACATTTCTACAGACTTTGGCCTCTTGCCCCTCCTCTTCACTGTTGTCAACCCCAGCTGCTCACCTTAAGCCCCGCCTTTAAACTAACGCTGACCACACCTCTTGTGCCTCTTGCTGTCAATCTGAGATGCCAGGTTTAGCTCTTAGCCCCTCCTTTAGACTGCTTCTAGCCACACCCCCTTGCCGTTCGTCCTTCTCTTCTAACTCTTAAACATTCTTGTCAGTGTGAGTTGGCAGGTTTAGCTCTTAGCCCCGCCTTTAAACTAATGATGACCACACCCCTTAACCCTCTCACTTTAACTGTTTAGTAGTCTTGTCATGCTGAGTTGAGTTATCAGAATTAGTTCTTAACTCTTAAACTGATGTTGACCACACCCCTTGCACCTCCTCCTCCAATGGTTCAACAGCCTTCTCAGACTGAGCTGTTCGGTTTAGCCCTTTAGCCAATGCAGCCTCTTGCCCCGCCCTTACACTACTGCTGACCACACCTCCTCCTCCTACCCCTCCTCCTCCTCCTCTTGTCAGTTTCATTCACCAAGGTTAAAACGTAGCCCCGCCTTTAAACGGATGCTGGCCACACCCATTACACCTCTTCCTCTACCTGTTCAACAGTGTTGTCATTTTGGGAATTAGCCTTAAATCCCCACCCTTAGCCCTGCCTTCAGCTGCGTCACAACCCCTTTCTCCTTCACCTCCAATGGTAGAACAGTATGGTCAATCTGAGCTGTCAGAATTAGCCTTCAGTCCTCACCCTTGTCCATCTTTGAATTCAGGCTGGCCACACCCCCTTGCCCCGCCTTCTCCTTCGATGCTTTCACACATTTTCAATCTGAGCTTCCAGGACTGACCCTTAGCAGCATCCTTAGCTCCACCTTTAAGCTTATGCTGACCACACCCCTTGGCTCATCGTCCTTCTCCAAAAATTCAACAGCATTCTCAAACTGAGTTATCGGGTTTAATTAACCCTTTACGATACCTCCGGCTCCGCCTTTACACTACTTCTGACCACTCCCCCTTGTCTCTCTTTCCTCCTTCTCCTCCAGTGGTCTTAAATTCTTATCAAAATCATTCAGCAGGATTAATCCTTAGCCCCGCCTTTACACCCCTGTTCACCACACCCCTTGCCCCGCCTTCTCCTCCTCTAGCTGTTCAGCTATCTTGTCAAGCTGTGTTGTCAACTTTAGCTTTTTGCCACGCCTCTTTTGCCCCTTGAACTGCAGCTGGGCCCCCCCTCCTCTTGTTAGCTTGCTAACCATTTACTGAAGGGAGGGGTCAAGGGGGTGTGGTCAGCAGCAGTCATGGCATCAGGTGGCTGTGCAAGCATATGACAGGAAAGGTGGTGAAGTGGGATGCCTTAGTCTTTACGTATGCGCTGTACTGTATGCAGTGTGTGTGTGTGTGTTTCACATATACTGGCTGTGCTAGTAGACCTCAGCGTAGACCTCGGTGTTAATGACTGAAATGTTTTTCACAAGTCATGTAGTAAAAACACGCATCACATTTGTCATTTCATCAAATCGCACATCACAAACATTTGTAATAAAATGCACTACTTAAAACCTCTGTAGTGCACCATCTGTTGGAATGAAAAATGCATACTTCTCTTTTATACAAAATTTGGAACAGGGTTTGTAAAAGTATCGCTGCTGTTTGTGATGCACCATCTGTTGGAATAACAAATGCAGTGCACTTTATTACTGCAAATACATGTGATGTGCCATCTGCTGGAATGGCTGAGACTCATCTGAAATACTTTTTTTACAGTTTGGTCTTCTGTGGATGTTTCAAAGGTTGGTGGTCAGCTGTTGTGTTTCCTGCCCTCCTAAGACCTCGACCCTGGCCAGTCGTGTATAGTAAACCACATAAGCCCCGCCTCTAGAGGGTCCTGACATCATGCTGATTGGATTATGGCAAACGACAATCATTGCTTTGTGTGATGCCGGCTTGTTACTGCTGCTCCGTAATGAATCGGAGAGACAGGAGACCCCACGTTTTAAATTAAAAATGTAAAGTCTGTGGTTTTAATAATTACGAGAGATAACGAGGGAGGGCTTTGGAGAGTAATCAATTCTGCGCCACCCACAGAGTTGATTTTAACACCCGCTCCCTTTATATCATTTGCTTTGACAGCTGGCAGCGTTTCGGGTGAGGCTTCATTGAATGCCACCTCTTGGGGATCACACTGATGTCAGACGCCACAGCCCAATGCAAGTGGGAGCCTCATAAGAAGCCGTGGGGTTGGACAGCTAAATGCCCAGTCCTGTCATTTTATAGCACCTTTCAATGCCAGCGTCATCACAAAAACAAGCCGCTGGAAAGCTGTAATTAAATCAGCGCTCATCTGTGGGCTCTTGGAGCTGCTGAAGAGCCTTTTGGGCGAACTGTGGACTCATTTATCAGGGCAGATGAGCTGCCGCCTACACGTAGCGCTACACGCGTGGGTCGCAGAGTCCGCACCTTGTATTGCTGCCAAGTGCTAGCGATGCCAGTTTGATGCAGTTGGTTCTCATGAGCCCCGCAGAAAGAAGACCTGCTGTTGAGGTGCCACAGGGGCCTTGTAGGGGCTTAAAGACACCCCTAGAAATGCCAACACCTGCATTCTTGGTCTTCATGAATCTGTGCTCATCCCACTCAGACATACTTGTCCTTCTTCAGGTCAGTCTACTGGCGGCTACCATCATCAAAGTTCTGCGTTTAAGTTACTTTGAAATGAGAGTATTGTCCAGCGTGCCTCCTTTGTCCTCAGACCCCAAATATTTCTGTCACTTCAAACACCTGCCACCTGCCACCACGGTCAAAGACTTCTGGCGTGAAGAGCATCAGGTGAAGATCAGCCACAAGTGCCAGGAGGTGGAAGCAAAGGGGATCATGGGAGGTGGCAGGAGAAGACCTCAGGGAGCTCATGTCTGTCTCTGACCTGAAAGTGACCCCTTCCCGTCTCCGCCTACCTCTCTGCCCTCTGCCACGCCCAATATGCCATCCTCTGAAATAAAGAAGTATCCCTAATGATCATGTCAGTCAGTGAAATCGCTCAAGTGAGCTTATTGTGCCTTATGATGCTCCAACAATGATGGATGGATTAAAAGGCAGAATTGTACATGACCATCATCATCAAGTCCTTCCGTGAGAACCCTAAATCTAAAGAGGACTGTTTCATTTATGTTAGGTAGAATGCCCAGAGGGGACTGGGCGGTCTCATGGTCTGGAATCCCTACAGATTTTATTTTTTTTCTCCAGCCGTCTGGAGTTTTTATTTTGCTTTTTCTGTCCCCCCTGGCCATCGGACCTTACTCTTATTCGATGTTAATTAATGTTGATTTATTTTGTTTTCATATTGTGTCTTTTATTTTTCTATTCTTTATTATGTAAAGCACTTTGAGCTACTGTTTGTATGAAAATGTGCTATATAAATAAATGTTGTTGTTGTTGTTGCTTTGTGAAATCTGCCAATGGACAATGGAGAGAAACAAGAGAGAGGAACTGGAATGGCCACACACTGAGAAGAAGAACAGAGGAGACTTCAGGCGAAAATAGGAAAAGATGGAGACCTGAAAACACCTGGCATGGGGGGCTAACAACTAACCTACAAAAAAGTGGGGTGAAGCATCTGGAGACCTTAGTGCAGCTTTGGTCACCACATCAAAAACAAGGCATAGCAGTGCGAGAGAAAAATCCTGAGAAGAACAACCAGGCTGATTCAGAACCACGGAGAGCGAAAAAGAGAGAAATAATGAAGGGAGATCAAACTTCAGGACCATGGATAGCAGTCAATGAGGGGAAAAGTGAAGAGGCTGAATGCTACCGTCCAATTAAACGCAAATTAGGAGGAGATGTGACTGAAGAGTTTAGAATTATGAAGGGAATCAGTACATTGGATCCTGGCGGTCACTGAGTAATGTTTCAAGTTCTAAGGGAGGGCACACTTAAGTGACATAATTCACTTGTGAGGCCTCATCTGGTGCCAATTAGACCTCCATATTACATAAAGCACTAGAAATTTATGAATTTCCCCTTGGGATTAATAAAGTATCTATCTATCTATCTATCTATCTAGAAAGAGTCCAGTAAAGAGTGACTGGGCACATTCAGGACCAAGGAGAGCTGACAAGGAGGAAAGGCTGGAGACGGAGCCACTTCAGAACCGCGGACAGCACTCAATGCAAAGGGATAGCAGGAGCAGAAACATTACAGTTTAATTCACACCAGAATCTCTTAGATTTACGAAAAAAGTCGTAATCCCGGGCCACCTTAAGTTCCCTAAGACCACCTCATCAGCATCTTTGTTTTGCAAACGCGTCAGTCAGCACCAGCAGCGAGTAGCCTGCTATCCCATCCCCTAACCCAGGGTCCTGGAGGGCCGCAGTGGCTGCAGGTTTTCATTCCAACCCAATTACTTAATTAAAAACAAATCCTTGCCAATCTCAGACCTTATTTAATTTTATGGCTTGTTAGTCTGCAATGTAAGGTTCTTCTATTGTAGATTTTTTCCTTTCTAAAGATATCATCCAAATGATTTAAAGCCTTAAACAGATCATTTTCAGTCTCACGTTTTCTTTTAAGTGTTTTATTAAATCAAACAGTGCATGATGAACACACACAGATGTAAATGGAAACAAGTTAGATGGAGAACTGCTGGCTACTTTGTCATTTAAATCTTATTGCTAATAAGGAGCCATTAAAACAGCGAATGCAGCTGTTTAAGACTGACATAAGCAATTCAGGTTGGGGACCCTTAACAAGCAAGACCACTAAAATGAAGAGTCAAAATGTCAGTTAAGCAATAAGAGCTTCATCAGCAATAAATAATTAATAATAATTAATTCTCATTAAGAAGGTGGGTTGGAACAAAAGTCCTGCAGCCACTGCGGCCCTCCAGGACTGACATTGCCCATCCCCTGTCCTAATCATCACAGCTGAAGTTCTCCAAGCTACAGTAGTAACATTAGAGACAGTCCAGGGAAGGGAAATAGATGGATTCAGGACCACGGAGAGCAGACAAGGAGGGAAGACTGGAGAGAGCGAGAGAGAGCAACTTCAGGACCGCGGACAGCACTCGATGCAAAGGGATGGAAGGAGCTGAACCTTCAGAGTTTAAGTAAAAAGCAATATGGAGAAGACCTCATGGAAGGGATTACAGTTATAAATGTAATGGTAACAGTGGTTCACAACTGCTGCTAAGAACAGGGGAATGCAAATGGAAAATTGGTAAAGGGCAGATCTGACTGACAGTTTAGAAAGTTTTCCTTCACATGAAGGACACACAAAGGAAAGCAAAGAACATCAAAAAGGACTGAAATAGACGGAAGGCTACTGTGGTTACCCTATGATCTCCGTGGGATGAAGTGGACTAAACTAAACTAACTAAATGGACAGGACAGTTGGTGAAGTGGGATGCCTTGGTCTTTACGTATATGCTGAATACAATGTGTGTATGTATTATATATGCTAGCTGTGCTACCCATCTATGTCATCAATGTAGACCTCAGTGTTAACGTATTGAAACGTATTTCATAATACATGTAATAATAACACACCCATACATTTGTCATTCCGTCAAATCACACATCACAAACATTTGTAATAAAATCAATTACTAAAAATATGTGTAAGGCACCTTCTGTTGGAATGACAAATGCAATTCATACGTCTCTTTTATTTGTCATTTGGAATATGGCTTGTAAAGGCATTGTTACCATTTGTGATGTGCCATCTGTTGGAATGACAGAGACATGTGTACCAACAGGACCAGTACACTGTCGAGGCCTCATCTGAAATACTTTTAATTATTATTATTATTTTTTACAGTTTTGGACTCATCTGGTGCAAATTAGGCCTCCGTATTACACGAAGAACTAGAGAAACTCCACTAAATAGTGACTTGGCTAATTCAGGACCATGGAGAGGTGACAAAGCAGGAAGACTGGAGGCAGAGCCACTTCAGAACCAATTAAAAGGGCTGGAAGGAGCCGAACCTTCAGAGTTTAATTCACACCAGTATCCCGGAGATTTACGGAAAAAGCCACTTTAAGGTCCCTCATACCTCCTCATCAGTGTCTTTGTTCTGCAAATGCGTCAGTCAGCACAAGCAGCCTGCTATCAAATCCCCTAACCGACACTGCTGAAGGTCTCCAAGCTAAAGTAGCAACATTAGAGAAAGTCCAGGGAAGGCAAATAGATGGATTCAGGACGATGGAGAGCGGACAAGGAGGAACTTCTGAAGGTAGACCAGCCTCAGTACCGCAGGCAGCACTCATAGCAGAGAGAAAATGGGGGGGGGGGGGGGGGGGGGGGGGGGTCAGTAAAACACGACCAGAGGGGGGGGGCGGGGGGGGG
>JANRMT010062835.1:1575791-1599803 GCA_026402145.1 Polypterus bichir lapradei | reverse complement strand
TCTATCTATTATATAGTGCCTTTCACTCTATCTATCTATCTATCTATTTATCTATTATATAGTGCCTTTCACTCTATCTATCTGATCCTGCCTACTACACTAAAATTAAAATCTATCTATCTATTATATAGTGCCTTTCATATCTATCTATCTATCTATCTATCTATCTATCTATCTATCTATCTATTATATAGTGTCTTTCACATCTATCTATCTATCTATCTATCTATCATATAGTGCCTTTCACTCTATCTATCTATCTATCTATCTATCTATCTATCTATCTATCTATCTATTATATAGTGCCTTTCACTCTATCTATCTATCTGATCCTGCCTACTAAACTAAAATTAAAACCTATCTATCTATTATATAGTGCCTTTCATATCTATCTATCTATCTATCTATCTATCTATCTGTCTATTATATAGTGTCTTTCACATCTATCTATCTATCTATCTATCTGTCAATCTATCTATCTATCATATAGTGCCTTTCACTCTATCTATATATCTATCTATTATATAGCGCCTTTCACTCTATCTATCTATCTATCATATAGTGCCTTTCACTCTATCTATCTATCTATCTATCTATCTATCTATCTATCATATAACGCCTTTCACATCTATCTATCTATCTATCTATTCTCTGTCTGTCTGTCTGTCTGTCCAGTGTGCATATAGAGGACAGCTTTATGTCTACTGACGGTAATTTCCCCCCCGCTCCAGGCGTTGGCGCTGTGTCCTAATCCTTTTTCTCTTTCTCCCGCTGCAGCCCAGAAGATTGACGGCTACAACACAACTGACATCACTTCCACCCTCCTGGCCCCGCCCCTTCCTGTTCTTCTCTGCAGTCGTTTTTTTTTTTTCCAATCCTTCAGTTTTGCGGGGTCACCAGGCCGGTGCCCCAACTCTTTCCCTTTGCTGGTCTCCCCTCTCACTTTATCTATCTATCTGTCTTTCTCTCTGTCTCTCTATCTTTCTAGCTGACTAGTATTTCCGGTCCCACATCCTGAGTGTTACACCAGCCAGACCCACTCAAGCACAGAAGGAGTTAATTCCTCTTTTTTCATTTTGGTTTTGTTATTGTCACTCTTTGTCAGTCTGGTGTGTGTGTCTCTGTCTCTGTCTGTGTGTGTGTGAGTGTGAGAGTGGATCCTCCGGTGATGTCCTGTCCAGGTTGATTTTCCAGCTCAATCCTGGCGAGATAACCTTTGACCCCTGGGTCCTCTGGAATGCATTGAGAAGGTTCTAGAACTGACCCACTAAACTCGGTCCCCTGTGGGCTACAGAACCCCCTCAGTCCTCTACAGCTTGTTGATTTTTTTCTCTCCATTTAATGAATAAGATTTTGGCCCGCAGGTTGTTCTCCACCCTTAACAGCACTAAACAATCAAATTCTGTACAGAAGTAGGCGGACCTTTCAGCTAATCTCCATGAAAATGGGTGTGGCCTTGCATGTCATAGTCCAGCTGTGCTTAAGTGATTGGGAGCTTTCACTCAACCCGTTCCAAATGCACACGACCTTTATGGAATATTCTCAATCCATGTAAACTATCAGCAACACAATCCTACAGGAAGTGTGGAGGCTTTCACTCTGTCACCATCATAAAGGCCGTAGATTTAAAGATCACAGAATTTATTCCTCAATAGTGAAATGCAATAAGGTGGGGCTTTTGTCTAATTATTATAATAACGGGTGTGGCTTTGTAGATTATTCTCCACCCATAAAAGCAAACACACAGCAGTAAAATCTTAGGGTCCAGGAAGTGAGCCTTTTACTCAGTCACCATCAAAATGGGCGTGTCTTTACAGATCGCCGCCCACTTTTTGAATCCTATAGGTGATGTAGGTGCCTTTCAATCCATTAATAGTTAAAGTGGGTGTGGCTTCCAAATCCCAAATACACCTTTTCTCTTTAAAATGAACTGGATGTGCAATACTTGTTAAAGGCGCTATATAACCATTAACCTGCCTGACAGTAAAGCTTTGCTTTCTGAATGGCGTCAAACACCCCAGACATGGAGCCCACGTCAGTGTCCTACATTAAAAAGAACACAGTAGTTTAATATAAAATATCACTTATATCATGTAGTGCCTTTCTGTTATCACCATCATAATGGCCGTGGTTTTGTATATTATTCTCCACCCACCTAAGTGATCTCTTAATAACAAAATGCATTGGGGTGGGTAGGTGCCTCTCAATCATTCATAATGGGCGTGGCTTGGTAGATCATCCACAATCCATGCAACCAATCAAATATCAGCAAAGCTACAGAGGACTGTAGAGACCCTATTATCATCCGAATGGGCGTGGCTTTACACATCATTCACATCCTTTATATGCAAATGCTGTGTGTGTGTGGTAGATGGGGCCTTTCAGTCATTTTAATAACGTGTGTGGCTTAGTAGATCATCCTCCACTCACACAAGTACACATTTAATAAATAAGACTCCAACCATAGTAAGGATTAACAATGCAATTTCACAGGGGAGGCAGTGTATCTTTCATCCAATCAGCATCATAAAGGGTGTGGCTTTGCAGATTATTCTCCACTCATAACAACAAAGTGCTATGGGGTGTGGCCATCATACAAGCATTTTAATAATGGGCGTGGCTTTTTAAAACAGTCTCCAGCAATAAATGCTGTGTGGGTGGGGTGGGAGCCTCTACCCAATCACTATCAAAATGGGTGTGGCTTTACAAGTCATTCTCCACCCCTACACACGTGATTGCTTATTGAATCCAGCAGGCGGGTTGGGTGCCTTTCTACCAATAACAGTTCAAATGGGCGGGGCTTCATAAAGAGCAGTTCTTCATGTCTGTGACATAACGTGTGATGCTCCATGGGGCGGCATTCACCCTGAAAGGCGCTATATACGTTAAACTGGTGAACTGGAATGCTTTGTGAATTGTGTGAGGGGACCGTAGCAGCTTTGGGTCCTCAAATTCTCAAGTCGCGGGCTCAGGACCTGCCAGGCTGTGTGAGGCTCAAGGGCCCGCGCTCCTCGTGTTGCATGGGCACACGTGCTGATCTCCTGGACTTGTTTTCAGTCTACTTCTGAGCTGAAAAAAACACAACCCAGCTTTGTGAAGTATGTCGAGTGTTGCGTTCCGGTTTATATTCATTAATTTAGAGGCAGCCATCTGGGAAGGCAGTAATTAATACACAAGGAGAGAGTCCTCAAGGAGCAAAAATGATTGCCTGCTCCCTAACAACAACATTGGACTATCAGTGGAAAATCAATGAGCATTTGGCCGGAACTGGGAGCCATTTAAATTAATGTACTGCTGCCTTCCAAAGCCTCGGGAGACGTTCATTTGAATATGCAGCACGCCATGCAATGTGATTTTCACAAAACAATGCGCATGTAAGACAAGCCTTGTGCCAACGTGACAGGAAGCTACAAGAACAAATCCTCAGGTCGGCCCCGCCAGCGCATGTTGGAGTTTCACGGATCAGACGCTCCACTCGCTGCCTGCGCTGCTCCACTGGCCTTACATGACCCCGTATGAAGTGAGGCGGGGGGCTCGGGGTGGGCCCGTTAGAGAGGGCACAGCAGCAGAGAGTGGCATGGCAAATCAGAGCAAGCGTCCCCACTGCAGAAATGGGCAGGTTCTCGTGTCACAGTATATAGCGCCTTTCAAAGGTGTCCGACATCAGGATATTGAGATCCTGCCACGTCAGCTTCTGTTACACTTGGACAGGATGAGCAGAAGCTCACTGCTTAGACGGCTTGACGCTGGGACGGATTAAGCGGAATATTCCGGACTGCGTAACGTCACAAATGGCCCAAAGCTGCCCTGTCCCCATCCTGGCACATCTGCACAATACACACTGCTATGCCAGTCCTGTTTCTACACCACAGCTCAACTCGAGCTAACAAGAACAGAATGGCTCTCCCCCCACAGGACCCCCAGCACATGAAGCACGATTTGGGGCAACAGGCTCAGCTGAGTAAACCTGAAAAAACAGCTGGTGGGCAAAGACGGGGGCAGCCCACAACAGTTTGCTGCGTTTAAAAGGAGATTGAAAAATCCAGCATTATTTATTATACATAGCGCTTCTCTTTAGTGAAGACCCCCTCAGTGCTCCTTCCACAATGTTAGCACAAAGGGGCTGCGCCTTTCACTCAATCTCTGTAATGATGGGCGGGGCTTTATGTACAGTTCTCCGCCTATGGGGTGTGACTTTCTGTTAATCACTCGTTATAATGGGTGTGACTTTGTGGAGCATTCTCCACCCCCAAAAGTGGCCTCAACCCAATGAAATTCTGTGTGGGTGGGGTGAGAGCTTTAACCCAGTCATTGGTTACGGGGGTGTTGCTTTTTTTTTTATACAATAGTTGATTAGAAATCAATTCACAAATCCTACATGGAGTGGGTGGGGAGGTCAGAATGGGCGTGGCTATATTCACCATTCTCCTCCCACAGAAGTTATCGTTTAACAATTAAAGGCTATGGGGTGGAGTCTTCTTCCAATGCCTTTATCCAATCGTTGTAATAATGGGCGTGGCTTAGCGGGTCATTCTCAAGTCATGCAAACAATCAAATTACAAAATCCTGCCAGGAGTGTGGAGACCTTCAGCCTGTTCCCAACAAAACGGGTGTGGCAATGGACACAATTCTCCAAAAAGCAAGTCATCTTTTGTCATGAAAATGTCACAGGGTGAGGAGGGGCCTTCATCAAGTCATCGTAGAAATGGGCGTGGCTTTGTAGGTCATAATCCTCCCACATAAGCAAACCATTAACAGAGAAATATGAGACAAAAGTAGGTGGATCTTTCAGCCAGTTACCATCGGGATGGGTGTGGCCATGCATGTACAAGATGATGGAGGCTTTCCGTCAATGCTTCTCAAACCTATGCAACAAACACGCGTCATGTACTCGGGGGGGACGCCTTCAAAGCTTCTGCAAGGTAAGCAGTTCCACCCTGGGTCAGAAGAGGCCGCTGTTGCCAAGTCCTTCTCCCTTTCCATCTGCAGTTTCTGAAGGGCAAGTCTCACAAGTTCTTCTTCATACATACTGGCTGCCCACAGGAGATGGACGGAGCACCCATTCAGTGGCACTTGAGGAGCAATCTGAAGCACAGCTAAGGCCTTCTCTTTTGTGTTATGAGCAATTTCTTACCTTCCCCTTTATCTTTACCTTAACCACACTATACTGGGGCCCTGAGGTTAAAGTAATCATACTACCCAGGTCCCTGAGGTTAAGGCTTGTTTGTATTGTATTTCTTTTGTTAAGATCTGATGTAGTAGTAAAGAGCTTGATTTTGTAAAAAATATAATTTTGTCAAAAAATATTCCCCCTTTTAAAATGTTTTTATTATAATTGATAAATACCTCGTAGAACTGGTGTAGAATATTCTAAAAACCTAATTGTAGTGTCCTGGGTAAGGCTAGAATGAATAGATATGGATTTCTTAATAAATTCCAAATTTTGAGTAATTTTCAAGTTTGACCAATAGGGGGCGGTATATTCGAACCGAAACCCAGAACCAAGAAAATTAAGTAAAAAATGAGTGGAATGGGCAAGAAAGATTAAAAACTAGAGAGTAGCCAAAGATAGGACAAGATTTATAGGGTTTTGAAGAGTCTGTGTAACATTTTATGGAATGGTTGTATGTACCTTTAAAAATAAAAGTTTTATGAACAGAACAGTGTACCCATGCATGCCTTTGGGCAAATATCCCCTACCCTAAGCCTCCCTCTTAGATACTGTTGTGCTGCTCATACAAAAAGGAAATGAGCTCTTCGCAGGAGCCTAACCTCCCTGCACTTCCAGCAACAGACAAGCAGAAGAAGCCCTCAACTAACTAGAGAGGCGGGGACATAACATAAGCCCCGCCCCTTGCCACACCTCTCCTGGCCTTGCCAACCTGGGATCACCAACAGTGAGTCAGGAGTGACAAAGCCCTGGAGGACACACCATGTGCCTCGTTACTAGCACTAACTAGAGAGGCGGGGACATAACCTAAGCCCCGCCCCTGGCCACACCTCTCCTGGCCTTGCCAACCTGGGATCACCAACAGTGAGTCAGGAGTGACAAAGCCCTGGAGGACACGCCATGTGCCTGTTGACCAGCAGTACTGTCTTAAAACCAAACAGCAACATCTAACAAATCAAAGTGTGGGTGAAAAGAAAGCCACGCCTATTATTATAATGACTAGATGGAGGCCCCACCCCACGCCTTTAATGATGACTGGTATGGCAGGAAGACGACTCTAAAGCCGATTGATCAGAAAAGCCACATCCAACACGAAGGTCACAGCCACATCCATTTCGACAGCAGTTTAGTGACAGCCACCACTCCCTCCACAGTGAAGTTTTGCCATTAAGTAATGACCTGTGTAGATGGTTAATGACATGCATGGCCACACCCCTTCAGGTGGTGATTGACTGAAGGAGTCCACCTACGTCCAGACAAGTATTTGCTTGTGTGGGTGGAGAATAATCCACCAAGCCACACCCATTATTAGAAGGACCAGAACGCCCCTTCCCATCCTGTACGTAGTAGTTGGTGGGTGGAGAATGATGGATAAAACCACGCCCACTACGATGGTGATAGGGTGAAAGTCTCCACACCCCCTGGACTATTTTATTGCTCACATGGACTGAGAAGAATCCACCAAGTCTAGACTCTTGAAATCGGCTGCTTGCACCCTTTGCTCTTTGCAGAATCATCACATTATTTATAATAATATAGCGCCTTGCTTTAGAGAAAAACCTTAGGAGTTTACAAAAGAAGTGAATTTGTTGTCATATCATGGTGTCCCTGTGCTTACTATATAGCGCCTTAGTACGGTGAATGCCATCTTAAGGTGCTTTTGCAGAACATTGATACACTGAATGTGTCGTCTCTAATTGTTACAGCAACAACCTGTGAGTCTGCCATCTTCATATAGTGCCTTACTCAAAGGTGAACTCAATTCATTGTCATGTTATTTGTGACAATTGGGGCCCAGGAATGTGATGTCACTCACTCAGGGTCACACAGCAAGTCAGTGATGGAGAGTAAACTTGGGACCCTTTGTTTTTTTTATGTAGCGCCTTTCCACAGGGAATGCCACGTGATAACGCTCTACGTGGGTATCGGTACATTGAATCTGTGGTCACTCAGGGTCACACAGTCAGTCGGGAGTGGACCTGCAGGTGCTTATATAGTGCCTCACTATAGAGAATGGCTTGTAATCTGAGGACCTCACAAGCTGAGCCTCGTCACGCACTCAGGGTCACACCGTCAGTCAGTAGTCAGGAGGCTGACCGTGTGACCCAGCAGTGCTGATATTGAGCCTTGAAATGTTTCACAGAAGACCAAGGTGCCCTCTGAGTGTTTTAAAAAGCTAAATTATAAAATGGGGCCCAGACAGGTACTGTCACTCACTCAGGGTCACACAGTTAGTCAATGGTGGAGAACGAACCTGTGGCTCTTTATTTTTGATGTAGCGGCTTTCCAAAGGGAATGCCAAATGACAGCACTCTATAAGCTGAATTTGTTGTCACTCAGGGTCACACCCTGTGGTTTTTCTATAGCGCCTTGCTATGGTGACTGGCATCCCAAGCTGCTTTCTAAGCATATTGATAATGGAAAGTGACACTGAACCTGTGACTTGCATGTGTCAACTGGACATTGCACCTCACAATAAAGAATTCCACCTGAAGGAGCTACAAGTGATACAATTGTGACCATTAGAGCCCGGCCACTCACTCAGGGTCACACAGTATCGGAGACTGAGCCGTGACCCTGTGTTTTTTATATAGCGCCTTACTATAGTGAATGGCTTACCAAGCTGCTTTCAGAGGATACTGATGAACTGAATATGATGGCACACAAGAGGAGCCCAGACAGGTGATGTGACACACTGAGGGCCACACACTGAGCCAGTAATGAAGATGAAGAGCAAACCAGTGACAGGGAGGTGTTAATATAGCGCCTTACGAAAGAGAGTGTCACACGTCTTTACAGAGCTACTGCATTTGTTGTCAAGTCATTGGACCCTGCAGGGCTGGGTGGTGTCACTCACTGAGGTGCTCACAATGTCGTCTTCTCACTCTCATTTGCATATCTATGTCTATCTTTCCATTGAGTGTTTCATTCACACATCACTCTGCTTCTTTTCTCCATTCACGACATTCCCGGTTATTGCAGTCTCAAGTTTTCTTTTGTATTTTCTTTCTGTATTCCCTAAATAAGCCACACCAGGACTTCAGCTATCATTCCCGCAGCAGAAGGTGGTAAGCGAGCGGCTCGGCGACGCTCCTGCCAGTCCTACAGGGGCCCACCGGGTTGAGGCTCTGGAGGGCGGCAGGACGCGCCTCACCAGTTCAAAGAGGACAGGCGGGTTGGGTGGTTGTTTGGGGGTGTCAGGCGCGCCCCCTCACGTCGGCCTTCATTTTCGAGGCTCCCCAGCCGGAGTAGCAGCAGGCGGCCCGGCGAGGGTTAAAATGAAAGACGGCGGCAGGCGGCCCCGTGACGATTTCAGGCGCCCGCCACGCCACGTTTCATTTCCAATTACTACTACACGTTTATTTGTTTGTAACTTTGCATGTCAGCACCGAAATCCCTGGGAATTCACGTTGGCCCGCATTTCCATCAGCGCTAACCTGAGCAAATTAAAGCGCGAAACGCGAGCGCTGCCGTTATTAATATGGCGCGGCTCCCGCCGAAGCCCATAAAGAAGAAGGCGAACGGTCCCCCGGCGCGACCTCCTGAATGTCTCGACGTTAGCAGAAAGCGGCCAGCGGGGGGTTTGGGGGGGGGGGGGGGGGGGTACAAAATAAATAGATAAAAGATAAATTAATTAATAAAGAAAAATGGCTCTTTCCAGTCCACTGGCTTTCTATTAGCCTACAAGGCCTTGCATATGTTCATCTGCGGCTGAAGCACAGCGAGGGGCTGCGAGTTATTAGTTAGGATGGCAAATGGCCTGGCACCTCGCGTGGCACCTCGGAGGAGAGCCCCGCCCCGCTCAGCCCGCGCGCGATTTGCTGCATACGCCGCTTACAGAGCGCCGGGCGCGGACGGGATTCAGCTGCGGGTGGCTTAATGAAGAAATAGTAAATTAAATACAAAGATAAAGATACATAAATACATAAATAAATAAAAGGTGCACAATAACATACGACAATCAATCAATCGATCAATCAACGGTGCAGATTAACATACGGCAGACGAGACAGAATTACGACAAGTCGAGTCCTTAAACACGGAATTGTGGCTTTAAGTCTCTAAATGGGAGTTCGGTGAAAAGCTCGGCTGGCCAGCGCGCGTTTATCTTCTGTTTAAATAAATCATTAAAGTATAAAGAAATAATACATTTAGCACATTGAAGTACGTTAAGTATGAAACAAACACTTGCGTTTTTGTCAGTTGGGCTACGGGTTTTATGGCTGTCCTGGCCCAAATATATATTACTATATAAATACATTTCTATATATTATATATGGAAAAAATTAACATATTTAAATTCATTCCTTTTTATTTAAAGACTTTTATAAAGAATTTTATGATTCCCTAGGCTCAAATCTATTTCAATATATTTCCATGTATTTACATACGGAAAACGCATATTTAACATATTTAAACACCTGAAATATTAAACCAATACTTTGTTGTTTTTTTTCTATTTGTGCCAGGAGTTTTATGACTCCCCTGTCCCAAATATAATTCCAAATAAATATATTAATATTTTTTATACACCGAAAAAACGTATATCCAGAAAAAATAACATATTTAAATACATTAAATATAACAACAAAATATTTCGAATTTTATCATTTGGACCAGGAGTTAAATATGTATTACCTTATAAATAAACTTCCATATATTTATATATGAAAAAATATATTTAACATATTAAAAACATTAAATATAAAAACAAAATGCTGTGATTTTTGTCATTTTTTGCCAGGGGTTTTATGCTTCCCCTGGCCCAAATCTATTTCAATATATTTCCATATCTCTCTATTATAAAAGAGAATCTTCAGACGAGATGAGACTTTGGCCGTGAGATTTTCTCCAGTCCCGCCCACCTCTCAGACCACGCCCTCTCACGATCCTCTCCCCTCTCATTGGTGTGAATGTTTGCTTTTGTCATCACAGTTCCTGCGCTCTCAGCTCTTATACATTTTGACGTTTTCCTCACTTTAAGTTCCCAATAAAAGAAGACTTATAATGTCCAAATCTCAGTGAAGAATTTCATCATGGAGGATTATCAACAGAAAAATTGAGGACACGGGCAAACCTAGCAGCGAGAAACGATGAAGTCCAACAAATTAACATGAAAATTGTCAATCGGATACGCGTCAAATTGTTTAAATGCGTAGCGATAGACTACAGTGAAACAGATGGTTGTGATGATGAGGAAGATGAAAACATCAACTTACAATATCATGAAGAATATCACCAACCGCTAACACCGTCTGGTCTCCCACCGCATGAGTTACTGTTGACAGAAGGGCGTATCGTAATGTAATTGTGTAATTGATGTCTGACTGATGGGCTCTGCAATGATGAGTTGTGTTGTAAATTGGGCGAACAATTCTGACAGGCGACAAGAAAGGTAATGCAGTCCATCTAACACGAGACACCACAGGAGATCTCGATACGCCACTCGTATTAAAACGTTTCCAGTTTCCCGTTAGAAGAGCTTTGGCAAAGACAATTAACAAATCAGAGGGACAAACATTTGATAAAGACGGTTCATTTATGAGAGAGAAAGAAACAAAATTCACTCACGGGCTGTTAATACGTTGTGCTGTCACAATGAAAGTCCAAACACAGAATCAAAATTCAATGTGATTTTGACGAAAAGTTAATACAAATATTGTTTTTGCTGACGTTTTACAGTAAAAGTGTAAGTTTTAAAAGTATTTGCGTGTTAATTTCAAAGCCAAACAGAACGAAAACGTATAACACAATGAATACCTCGAATGCAATATGAAACAGAATTTACTTTCAATTTATTACGTTTGACTATTTTTTTAATTTGGTTAATTACTCACTGTAATGTAAGATAGTGAGCTCTATTATCATATGTAACAATTCCCATGAAAATAACAATCTGTTTAAATTGCACATCTGCTTCCCCATACGTGAGTGGCAGAGCCGTTAAGTGACTGGCGTGTAGTGCCCGCCCGGAGGCTTCAGTATATTTCTATATATTTCATATTTCACAGGTTTAAATACATTAAATATGAAGCAGTTGGGCTCAGTTTCTCACACTTCACCAGGCCCAAATGTAGGTCCATAGAAATACACTTCCATATATTTATATAAGGGTGGCACGGTGGCACAGTTCGTAGTAAGGAGACCCATCTGGGTTCGCTTCCCGGGTCCTCCCTGCGTGGAGTTTGCATGTTCTCTCCGTGTCTGCGTGGGTTTCCTCCCACAGTCCAAAGACATGCAGGTGAGGTGCATTGGCGATCCTAAATTGTCCCTAGCGTGTGTGTGTGTGTGCCCTGTGGTGGGCTGGCACCCTGCCCAGGGATTTGTTACTGCCTTGCGCCCTGTGTTGGCTGGGATTGGCTCCAGCGGACCCTCGTGACCCTGTAGTTAGGATGTAGCGGGCTGGATGATGGATGGGTGGATGTATGTTTATATAATTAAATAATTTAAACACACTCAACATGAAACAAATAGTTGGTCAATCACTTGTGCCAGGGGTTTCATGATCCCCCCTCCCACTAAACACGGCACTCTTGGCATATCCAGTGCACACTTTGTGCTTCGTGGCTCCGCCAGGGCTTTACGGTTCCCCTCCCCTTTTAGGCCCCGGGTTGATTTGGTGTGTGGAGACCCCCAGGGTCTGTCTTTTCAGTTTTCTGTCGTGAGGCTCATCTCGTGTTCGACGGTGGAGTGTAAGGAGTACAGCAGCTTGGGGCGGAGGAGTGCAGAAGTCCTCAGGCCCCCCCGAGATGAGTTGGCAGCGGGTTTTCCAATCTGAGTGCCTCTCGCTCTGCTCTTACATGTTGGACCTTCTTTATGTCCTTCTGGGTTTTTACTTCCACGTAAAAATCAACATCATATGGGGTGGGGGTCTCCACACAAGGGTCTCAGTTGTGCCCCCCTTACTTAACAGTCACTCACTTCTGCCATCATTTTCAATGGCCGAGAGGTTGCCGGGTGCTCTGCTGCTTTATCCTTAGGGGACACACGCTTGGTGCCATCACGCTGTGCCACGGTGTGGTGGTCTACTCTCTCGGGGACTCAGATGAAGGCCCCTGCCTGTCCTCTTGCCGTTCGGGTTTTGCTTTTTGTTTTTATCGCCTTTGCTTTTTTCCTGGCCTCGACTTTCATCTGCCAGCCTGGTTCACCAACTGTGTGTGGAAGAAGCAAACACATTTGCTGGTTGCAGTGCCCTGTGCCAGGACCCTCTTTCTGCAGGGTGGCACCTTTTTTTATTTAGTGCCATTGGAGCTCAGCGATTTATTTACAGAGTTAAATCCGTGAAGCTGCCGCCTGACATTATTTTACCCAGCGACGCGTATTCCTTGTGACAAGGTGGCATGCGGCGCCACAGAAGAGCAGACTGGCCTTTGCTCCAATGGCTTTTAGCGCAGGCCCCTCTTCCTTTTGTTGTTCCCCCTCGGTGGGTTTCATCTTTGAAACGCAAAGCACTTTAGGCTCCCTGATGAGCCCGAAGTCTGCTTCCTTTCATCGAAGTGCGAAGGCACACGGAGTCCATTAGATGGAAGTCACCGAGATGCCAGGGCCCGCGTGGCCTAAGCCAGACGGTCGCTGTCAGAGCCAAAGGACCCCTGATACGGACCTGAATGTTAAACTGGCGGTAACTCTGTGAGGGGCAGTCATGTGCTCCATGGAGGCCAACATAAGTGGCCCCCTGAAATCAAAGACAGCAAAAGAGAAGATAAAATATGAAATTGTCACCTTTAGGGACATCTAATGGCACTTGTCTCACGGCTTGGCCGCACCATACCATAATATGAAGTGGCGCCGCCTGTGGGGCACATGAGAGCAAAGGCTGCTGCACCCTGAAAAGAGTGGCCAGCACTGCTGGATGCCACGTGTTGTCCTGGTGCCCCCAGCAGCCTCCTCTGGGGTCTTCCAAACATGTGAAGGTGGTCCAGGCAGAGTGAATGGGTCATCATCCTGCCCAGAGCGGGTCCTGCCAAGTTAGAAGATCAGGCCCTACCTATGGGGTCTGTGCTGTCGCGTGTGGTCCAAATCAGCTGACTAAGACAGGTGGCACCCCCAGGCCCGTCTGCCCTGAATGAAGACGCCATCCTGATCTCTGCACCCGCACATCACGGCTTTGGAATTTGACTAAAACGTGCTCCACCAGTCTAAAACTGTAATACAAGCTCAGCCCCCATTGGAGAGTTCATCTATAAACAAGGAGAGATCCAAAGTCCGCCGGACCCCCAAGCCCACCGACAAGTCCAATAAAATGTGTTTGGATGAAGCGACTTCATGGCGCCAGCTGAGCAGACGGCATGTAGCACAAGCATCACGCTGGTGACTCTCGGCCCCTCTGGTGTCACCATCCACATTGTCCAATGTGACGCATTTCCCATCCCACCCTGGGGGAAAGTCAAGCGTGATAAAAAGAAATTGGGGGGCTTGATCATTGGAGCAAATTGAAACCCACCTGTGACCCACCATCACCTACTGCCATTAGAAACAATAGCAACCCGCGGCCCAGCGGTGCTTGAGGAGCACACAGCGATGATTTGCGTCGGCCTCGGTGGGCTTCTGGTGAAGACGTGCAATCAACGACAGCCGAGACCCCCTCTGTATGGCTTGATATACTGGGGGCATACTGGGGATATACTGGAAATGTATTCTGCATATGTGTGACGTACAGTGTGATGGTCTCCCTCCCTGTGCCAGGCTGGAAGGCCCAGGGGGCAAATGGACATGGAGAGAGACAGGAAGCTCCCTGGAAACACAAGGATCTGGGCATTTTGGATGCCATCAGAAGAACTGGTACACTGGCAACCCCAGCAGGTTTAGATGGTGGCCAGCCTGAAGGAAGAACAGGGGGACCATTCGTGTTACACACTCCCCAATGAACAGCTAGGTGGCAACAACCCGGGAGGCAGGTACACCAACGGGCACCCACAGGGCATGCTGGGAGTTGTAGTACCATAGAGAAGCCCTGTTGGGGTCCCTGCTTCCCACCAGAGGGTGCCACTAGGACTTCCAATTGACCCTGAAGTACTTCCATCAGGCTATGCCCTGGCACCAGAAGTATTCCAGGGTCTGAGATAAGAGGAGCCGCTCTGCCACCTCGGGAGGACCAAACTCACCCGGAGGGGCAGAGGAGACGAGAAGGAGAAGTCAAAGAGGAATTGTGAGCATCGAGAGCCACTGTGATGGTAGTGGGGATAACAAGTCAGTTACTTGAACCTGGGACTTGTGTTTGTGTGGCGCTGTCTGATCTCAGCGCCCCCTACTGGACACAACAGCTTATATACACACATAGGAATATAAATACGTGACGCACTGACTCAAAACAGGCCTTGGCATTTAGTTAAAAAGCTGAAATGTGGCAGGATGGCACATCGTGGGCAGTAGGCATCCGCCAAGAGCCCTTTGAGACGTTGCTACTTAGCGGTACAGAACGTAAACTTGGTGACCTAACAGAACAATGAAGACGAGTTTTATTGTCTGTCAATATTAATTAATACTGCGCCAACATCCATGCTGATGGGGGGCATAGAGCCAAACAGAAGTAACTGGCGGGCCGCGTGGTCACCAGCGCTAACTCATCAGGCAGAGGGACCACTGAATTTGGTGTCACAGACCACGGGGGTCGTCCACAGTCAGGCGTGAAATGGAAGGACAAGTCAGGGGGGAAGCGCAAGGCAGATGTCAAGCTGAAGGGAAGGTTGTGTGACAAGCCCCAGTGCGAGAGGCGGACCCCCGAGACAGGCCTGGCCTGATGTGTGGTGTCAGGAGTGGGATGTGAGGCTTACACCCCCACACTCGGATCTTCCTGCCCATCATATCCAGTGTTGCCCCCCCCCATCAACGCTACTCCATCGTATAAACGTGAGCGGGCACAACACACTCTGACATGACAGTCCCAGAGGGGGCCGAAGCCCCGATATCTGCAAATCTGGAGCGTCGGCGGCAGGTTAAACCTAACTGACCCCCATGAGTACGGACCCCCGCTGTGTCCCGTCCACGCTGGTGCTTCAGAGTCGGCTTGTAAATCTCTGATGAGTCTGAGCAGAAGGTCGGACAGACGGGGGGGGACAGAAAAATAAAAACCTCCAGAAAAAGCTGCAAACACACGTCGGCCCCCCAACCAGCGATTTTAATTCTGCGAGAGCAGAAAAACAAAACGCAACCAGAAAAGTCCCCGTCCTGCCTTACAGGGCCTTCTGGCCCACCCAAGAGCGGACCACCCGGCGGCACCAACTGCCAAGCAGACCACCCGAGCTCAGCTCCTGAACACTCGGCAAGATAACAATAATACTGCGTTTAATTTATATAGCGCCTTTCCCATGAGCACGAGGGTCTTCGTTCAGAGGTCCGTCTCTTTAGTGAGCCTGTGATGTCACGCTTAGAGCGCCCTCGTGGGGTCACATGATGAAGTGCGGACACTGTGCCTCATTCGTGTCCCCCCAGACGTCTTTATTTAACATGTGTGGGGTCACATATGAATATTCACGAATGTTTTATTTTTGTTCATTTCGTATTTTCACACATTCATCTTTCTAAATCTGCTCCACTCACTTTGTATTTTTTGGATGATCTGTCTTCCTTTTTATTTTAATGTGCCGATTACTTTTTGTGTTTTCACATTGGGTTCATTTGAGGCTCCGCAATAACACACTCTGTGTGCCCCTCTGAGGGGACAGTTCCCTGTGCTTGTCATATCAGGACCCTGCAGCCCCCCCTCTCAAACATGACAAACAAGAACAAAATGCCAAAGACGCGACCCAAACTCTTCATCCATAGTAACTAGTAGAGGGTGACACTTAGAACTGTCCAGATGGCAGACACGACTGCTCCCTACCCTGTCCGTGACATCCAAAAAGGCGCTATATTTCATTGAACATAAGCCACAAAGCACAGTAAAACCAGAGGGACACACACACACAAGACCACCCTGGTGGCACTTTGGTGACACTCATTCAATCAAGTCCTGGCAGGAACACCACTGAGGCCACAGGGCACGGACCAGACGGTGACAAAGGCACACGGCGGTGGCGGCGGTGGCAGGGACTCACCACTTGGCAGAAGGAGCTTTTCCTCACTCATGATGAAGAATTTCTCTATCATCGGCGTCTTCTGCTCTCCATCCCGTATCTGCTGAAGACAAAGAACACGCTGTGGTGACCCACATGGACGTTTCGATGGATTTTTATTTCAAGGGGGGGGGGGGTTACCCCCCCCCCCCAGTAGAGTCGATGCCCTGCAGGAACTGAACTGCTGACAGCCATGGGGTGCCCCCTACTGGTCACACCACAGACCCCAACTGAAAGCCAAGGTTGAGGTTTGATCTTTCAGAGCTCACATGACACAAGCTGTGAAGGATGGTGGTCCCTCTGAAAAGGCGCTATATCAAACCCAAAGATGGCCAGCTCACTTTTAACAAATCAAAGTGCAGGCTGGCCAGCAGAACAAGAGAATAAACCGGCAGTAAGATGTGCGCCCCCCGGTGGTGACACACAAGGGGCTCACTGACTTGATCTGTGACCCCGAGTGAGTCAGTCAGTTGACCTGTCAAGGCTCATATTACAACACCATGGAGACAGATGTACCTGTGAAGCAGCTATGCAAAGGCGCTATATAAAACCCAAACGCTAGCCCCTCCAATTCACGTCACCAGCCCCCCCCTTGTAGGAAGTGCCCAGACTCTCCAGTAGAATAAAGTGGTGGCACCAGGAAGTGCCCCCCCTAATGGTGAAGGGAAAGGACTGTAAAGACACAGGTATGAAAATAAAATGGAGCTGGGGGTAGAGTGGAGTGTGAAAAGGCGCTATATAAATTACAGAGGTTTAGGCTGGCACGCCAACACACAAGGAACCCGAGTGCATCGAGTCATCCCGCAGGGTTCACATTACACCAGCAGGGGCACAAAGGCAGCAGTGACGTGTTTGACAATGGCTAAGAATAGGCGCTATATGGCACCCAAACACAGCCATCTTAATGCCACTCACCATCTCCCTTCATTAATAAATCAAAGTACAGGCTGAGCAGCAGAACAAAAAACAGAAAAGGGGGCGTCAGGAAGTGTACCCCCTAGTGACAACAGCAGAGGTCTGTAAACACACGGGGGAGTGGCGTTGACTGTGAAAAGGCGCTATATAAAAAGGTAACCAACTGAATCCCCCTCACTGTCCTTCTGTAGCCAATCAAAGAAGAAGCCCACCATGTGGGACGGAAATGTAAACTGGTGAAGACGAGAACTGCGCCCTCTAGTGGCTACGATTTGAACTGTAAGCATACAAGGTGGTGGGTCGTCGAGTGAACTCTCAGTCCTCTGGTGGCTGCTAGTGGAATTACAGCGTGTTTCTGTGCCTGCCATAAATAAAGCTTTACATACGTCTTTTACTTTGGTGGGCTTTCATTTGAGGTGGTCGCTGTCAGCCCCCCTGTCTACACAGGCATCTGCAGATGTTTGTTGTGCCATGCTTTTCTCTTCTGGTGCCCACCACTTATACCAGGTGAATGTTACTAAATGACGGGGACAATGGAAGTCATCATGTGGTACCCTTGTGAAGTGAAAAGCACCGAATGAGGGAACAAAAGGGACAAGCGCGTCATTGGCGGGAGCCGAGCGGTTGGTTTTTCACTGCGGTCTGCCGATCAGCACACGACACGACGAGAACAAAGAGCGGCCTCGGCTCGCAGGCAGATTAGCGCTCATTACGGGAGATTTGCTGTAAACACTCGGCCTCCAAAAAAAAAAAACAAAAGAGCGCACGTGCCAGGCGGGTCGACTGGCTTCCTGTCAAACTCCCGAAGAGACGGGCGCCTTTATTTTCCTCCCTGATTGAATCTTCTGTGCTTTGTTGTTTCACACTCGGAAAAAAACACGTTGGGAGAAAATGGCTGCCGGAGTGTGATTGGCACGCCACTTGATGCGCCTCTCAAAACGGTGCATTCTCTATGACGCCACAGGGGGGCGCCACACCAATATGAGGAGCTGTGGTTGAAAATAAGGGCTGGTGCTCTTTATTGGAGGCTTCTTAAATGACTTGGGGGGGGGGTCCCCATTCAGAGTAAGCAGACACACAGGTAAATGATATCAGGGGGCCAGTGTGGGGGTCCGTAGACGGGGATGTCTGTTACAGTGAAGTCGCTCGTAGTGGTGGGGGGGACCCATGGAGTTTAAATGGACGCCGTCGGGCCAGGCTGGTCTTGCCAACTCCACCGTTACTTCTCCCTCCCTCCCTTTCTGCTTCTCGAAAAGACAGAGCGCCACCCTCAGGCACTCAAGCTTCATAGCGCCTGCCCGCCACCGGGCATCACCCCACCTTCTCCTTCCATTTCACGCCCAACTGTGGGTGCCAAGTGTGGTCTCACCTGCATTTTTTTTTCCCCTTGTCCAGGACTCCGCCCCCTTTTCAGTCATCCATCTTCCCTATTGGTTAGAGCTGCTGTCAATCACTTCTAGTGGCGCCTTCATTTGCATAAAGCTGTGTGTGCAGCGTGCAGCACAAATAAGAAACACGGGGTGGCAGCTCATAACGTCACTAAGCTTCGATCCGCTAAAGCATTTTTTTCAATTTTGGGGATTTTAGTTTTTCAGTTTTATGTCATTTTTTTTTACCCCTTTATATTGACAGCTGACCAGATAGGGTGCCTGCTCATTGTAGGGCACAATCACATGCCCACCTGTACCCCTAACACTATGCCAGTTTACCTGATGTTGGGGATGTGCAAGAACACCCCAATGCAGACACTCAAGCCTGCGCTTCTCACCTTTTATAGCGCCTTTCCATATTGAACAGCAGCATGTTTTGGCATTTCTGAAATGGCAGTGCGGACAGCAGATGAGACCCCCGAGTCTTCTGTGACTTTTATTGCGCCTTTCCTCAGTTTGGGTCATTCCTGCAAAGGTCACAGGTGCAGACAGTGAATATGTGAGCCTTGTGACTTTAGCGAGTGCCTTCTGTCATTGTGTGAGACTGGCATTTGTGTTGGCACATGCCATCTTTTGATCATAGTGCCTTTCAGTTCAAAATGTTCAAAACTTTTCTACTTTATCACAGCCTGCCCACCATCATACCCCCCCACCGCCATCTGGGGCCCATCAACGGGCTGCTCGTCCCACAGGAAGAGCTCAACCCCAAAGGCGCTTCATTTCTGGCTAAACCAATTTATCATGCCGGGGGTCCGCATGACAACATGAATTAAATGGGATGCCAATCCAGGTGCCATAATTAGGGATGATAATGAAGCTGCCGAGAAGTAATTGTGGAGGGATCACCGTGCGCCAGCGTGGCAGAGCCAAACGTGAGTTCCAGCAATCTGAAGATGCCGGCTGGAATGCAAGGAGACAGCGAGACCACAGAGTGACATCGACTCGGCTTGAGGACGACAGGCTGGGCTGCTGAGACGCACCATCTTCCGTGGCTGACTAGGTACGTGGCCGTCACCTGACAGAGAAGGACACGGCGTGAGGAGAACTTCATTATGGCGTTCATCACGGCGCCAGGTCACTGAGCCGATGTGCTCTGAATTGTCGAGCGAGATAAGACAAACCTGCGAGGGGCAGCAAAGGCATGTGGCACTGGGGGGATGGGGGTGGCCATCAGCTGAATGGCCAGGCGGTCACCTTGTGGTCAGAAGTAGCTGGGGGTCCCAAACCAGACTGAGAAAGCCAGAGCATAACATGACACAAGCAGGGCGCAAAGTGCTTGTGGTAGTGGGCCTGATTTATGGACCCCTCACGTGAAGCCCACCTTCAGTCTGTGCCCCTTGCACTACCTGCTGCTGTGATGCCACCGCCAAACTGAAATTTAAACTCGTGGACTTAAAGGCACCTTATGGCCTGAATTAGCAGAGGACATCACAAAGGAGCCAGCCTGGCGCCCTTCTGGGCAAAGTCACCTCTGAGACTGGCATTCTGCCAACAGTGTCACCTGACCCTCAGGGGACAACAACAAATTAGACTGCATCCAGTGCCACAAAAGAATGACAAGGGAGCTGTGACCACTGTCACCAAAGTGTAGGGGCAGGCAGGACGACAGATAAACACGAGTGTGGCAGTCCATCACCAAAGACGAGGAGACGGCAAAGTGGGAAACTCACGGAAATCACCGGAATCTGAACTCTGATTTGTAATAAAGAGAAACCTTAAAGGGAGAATCTTTTAAAATATAGCGCCTTTCATATATCTCAAAGTACACTGTGCTATCTGTGTAACTGTTATATAGCGCCTTTATCTCTCTGCCCTCTCTTATACAGCAAAGTGCATTTCAGAAATACCAGGCTGTCCAATACAGCGCTTTGAATATTCATCTTCTGTTTTAAATCTTATATAGCGCCTTTCATTTAACCCAGCCACAGGGGATGCACAAGCCAGTGTGTTTCTTCATGCCCGTCCCAAGCCCAGATAAATGGGGAGGGTTACGTCAGGAAGGGCATCCGGTGTAAAACTTTGCCAAATCAATATGCGGACAACAATACAGATTTCCATACCAGATCGGTCAAGCCCCGGGTTAACAACGACCGCCACCAGTACTGCTAGTGAACAGGGCGCTGGCGGAAATTGGGCTACTGTTGGCCGAAGAAGAAGAAGAAGAGGGGGGAGACGTGCCCGGATGGTGGAGGGGAGGAGGAAGGTAAAGAGAGTGGAGCTGAGGGTAGGAACTGTGAATGTTGGCAGCGTGACTGGTAAGGGCAGAGAGTTGGCAGATACGATGGAGAGAAGGAAGGTTGATATACTGTGTGTGAAAGAGGGGAGTAAGGCCAGGGGGGTCGGAGGTGATTCAAATTGTTCTATCATGGGGTGGATGGGAGGAGAAATGGAGTAGGAGTTATTCTGAAGGAACAGCACGTCAAGAGTGTTTGGGAGGTGAAGAGAGTGTCAGGCAGAGTGAGGATGATGAAGATGGAAATTGGAGGTGTGATGATGAATGTTGTCAGTGCATATGCCCCGCAAGTTGGGTGTGCAATGGAGGAGAAAGAAGATGTCTGGAGTGAGCTGGATGAAGTGATGGACAGAGCGTGGTGATTGGAGCGGATTTCAGTGGACATGTTGGTGAAGGGAACAGAGGAGACGAGGAGGTGATGGGTAGGTATGGTGACAAGGAGAGGAATGAAGAAGGTCAGAGGATAGTGGATTTTACCAAAAGGATGGACATGGCTGTGGTGAATACGTATCTTAAGAAGAGGGAGGAACATAGGGTGACGTACAAGAGTGGAGGAAGATGCACACAGGTAGATGCCATCCTGTGCAGAAGAGTCGATCTGAAGGAGAATGAAGACTACAAAGTGGTGGCAGGTGAAGTGTAGTTAAGCAGCATAGGATGGTGGTCTGTAGGATGACGTTGGAGATCAAGAAGAGGAAGAGGGTGAGGGCAGAGCCAAGGATCAAATGGTGGAAACTGAAAAAGGAAGACTGCAAGGTTGAGTTTAGGGAGGAGGTGAGACTGGCACTAGGTGGCAGTGAAGAGTCACCACACAGCTAGGAAACTACAGCAGATGTAGTAAGGGTGACAGCAAGAAGGCTGCTTGGCGTGACATCTGGAAAGAGGAAGAGGAAACCTAGTGGTGGAATGAGGAAATACAGGAGAGTATACAGAGGAAGAGGATGGAGAAGAAGAAGTGGGATAGTCAGAGAGATGCAGAAAGTAGACAAGAGTACAAGGAGATAAGGAGCAAGGTGAAGAGAGAGGTGGTGAAGGCTAAAGAAAAGGCGTATGATGAGTTGTATGAGAGGTTGGACACTAAAGAGGGAGAAAAGGACCGGTGGGCTACAGAGAGGGACTGAGCTGAGAAAGATGAACAGCAGGTTAGGGTGATTAAGGATAAAGATGGAAATGAACTCACAAGTGAGGAGAGTGTGTGGAGCAGATGGAAAGAGGACTGTGAGAGGCTGATGAATGAAGAGAACGAGAGAGAGAAGAGGTTGGATGATGAGGAGATAGTGAATCAGAAAGTGCAACAGATTAGCAAGGAGGAAGTAAGGACAGCGATGAAGAGGATGAAGAAAGGAAAGGCCGTTGGTCCAGATGACATACCTGTGGAAGCATGGAGGTGTTTAGGAGAGATGGCAGTGGAGTTTTTAACCAGATTGTTTAATGGAATGTTGGAAAGTGAGAGGATGATGAGGAGTGGAGAAGAAGTGGACTGGTGGGCCGATATTTAAGAATAAGGGGGATGTGCAGGACTGCAGTAACTACAGGGGGATAAAATTGAAGTTATGGGAAAGATTAGTGGAGGTGATGATTAGTGAGCAGCATGGTGGTTTCATGCCAGGAAAGAGCACCACAGATGAGATGTTTGCTCTGAGGATGTTGATGGAGAAGTTTAGAGAAGAGCAGGAGTTGCATTGCGTCTTTGTGGACATGCAAATGACAGGGGGCCTTGAGAGGAGCTGTGGTGTTGTATGAGGAGGTCAGGAGTGGCAGAGAAGTACATAAGAGTTGTACAGGATATGTAGAGGGAAGTGTGACAGTGACGGAGGTGGGACTACATCAGGGATCGGCTCTGAGCCCTTTCTTATTGTCAATGGTGATTGACAGGCTGACAGACGAGATTAGACAGGAGTCCCCGTGGACTGTGATGTTTGCTGATGACATTGTGATCTGTAGTGAGAGTAGAGAGCAGGTTGAGGAGACCCTGGAGAGGTGGAGATATGAGGAGGAGAGGAATGAAGGTCAGTAGGACCACCAAGACAGAATACATGTGTGTGAATGAGAGGGGAGGTCAGTGGAGTGGTGAGGATGAGGGGAGAGAGTTGATGAAGGTGGAGGAGTTTAAATACTTGGGATCAACAGTACAGAATAATGGGGAGTGTGGGAGAGAAGTGAAGAAGAGAGTGCAGGCAGAGTGGAGTGGGTGGAGAAGAGTGTCAGGAGTGATTGGTGACAGACGGGTATCAGCAAGAGTGACAGGGAAGGTCTACAGGATGGTAGTTACACCAGCTATGTTATATGGGCTGTAGACGGTGGCACAGGAGACAGAGCTGGAGGTGGCAGAGTTAAAGATGCTAAGATTTGCATTGGGGGTGATGAGGATGGGCAGGAATAAAAACGAGGACATTAGAGGGTCAGCTTGGGTGGGACGGTTGGGAGACAAAGTCAGAGAGGCGAGATTGCATTGGTTTGCAGATGTGCAGAGGAGAGATGCTGGGTATATTGGGAGAAGGGTGCTAAGGATGGAGCTGCCAGGCAAGAGGAGAAGAGGACGGCTTAACAGAAGGTGCTGAGAGAGGACATGCAGGTGGTGGGTGTAACAGAGCAAGATGACGAGGACAGAAAGAGATGGAAGAAGATGATCCACTGTGGCGACCCCTAATGGGAGCAGCCAAAAGAAGAGGAGAAGAAGAAGATAGTGCTTTTCATTTCCATCACTTTAGTATATAGCGCCTTTCCAATTGATCTGCCTATTATATAGTGCTACGCATATCCATCTCTGATTAATATAGTGCCTTTCAAATCTATCTATCTATCATATAGCAAAGTGTTTTTCAGAGTGTCCATCAACTTTAGCAATGAATGGCATGTGGCACCAACTTAAATGTGGTCGTGCCTCTGACATCACAGCGTAACTTCTGGGACCACATCCCTTAGCAACAGGCCACTGCATCATAGCAACGATATTCAAAATTGCAGCAACTGATAAAAACGAGAGGGTCTCATGTTGAAAACGTCATGATTAATAAAATTAGCAAAAATTACCTAAAAATAAAATTAGAACATATTTCAGTTCTCTGTGATAGGTAGATAGCATACATGAGATAAAAAGATGTGACAGGTGAGATATAATAGATAGATAGATAGATAGATAGATAGATAGATAGATAGATAGATAGATAGATAGATAGATAGATAGAGTGAAAGGCACTATATAATAGA
>JANRMT010062835.1:1556549-1570791 GCA_026402145.1 Polypterus bichir lapradei | reverse complement strand
ATAGATAGATAGATAGATAGATAGATAGATAGATAGATAGATAGATAGATAGAGTGAAAGGCACTATATAATAGATAGATAGATAGATAGATAGATAGATAGATAGATAGATAGATAGATAGATAGATAGATAGATGAAAACACATATTAATAATAAGAAGAAGTATATGCCACATGAACATGAGAGGCGCTATATAACCAAGGCTGGACCCTCACACTGAGATTTTTTGAATTCCTGAATGCTCAGCTCCCTCCTCTTATGTCTTTTCTGTCCTCCTATTTATTGGTCACCGACTGCAGTTTAGTGACACGGGGGGCTTCACACAGTGAGATGAGATGGACGCGCCTTCCTAATCTCCCCTTACATGCCTTGCCACGATCAGAGTGCTTTGTCACAATAAGTGGCCTCCTTAAGACTTAATCTAACCTGCCTGCCATCTCGTGACTTGATGCCATTTTTTAAATGAGCCCCCCCACCCTGGCTCTGCCTGTGCCTTTGCTCGTGACGACTCTGATGACCCTCGGGTGTCCTTGTACTGCAGGGAGGACAAACCAGGAAGTCTGGGTTGCCATCCAATTAGCAGTAACCACTCAGTGTAATGACTGGCACATCCATCATCTCAGACAGTCCTTGGCCAGACGAGTCCACACTGTTCTGAAGGCTAAAGGAGGCTCAGCCCACCACCAGTGGGGTGTACCTAATAAACTGGCCACTGGGTGGCAGTTGTCCAGTTGGACATTTTGAGCTAATGCACCCCGTACAGTTTCCTACGAATGCCCGTACTCTTCAAGCATTGCTGTCCCGTCTCAGGCAGGCCGGCAGGTGGCCCCCTCATAGATGACCCCCTCAACTGCAGACAGCCCCCCCTAACAGATGGCCCACAGGTCCCCTCACAAGCAGACCATACCCACCGATTGTCGACAAGCCGTGTTCCTCACGGGCGGGCTGCTCAACGTCGGCTAGTAAGTTAAGACGGCCCACCACAGACACCCTACAAGTGCACGTGGCCCCCTCATGGATGGTCCCACCATACACGACCCCCCACCTCACAAATAGCCCCCAAGTGCAGACAGTCCCCTCGAGATCCCTGATCTTGTGTCACTGGGGGGCTGCTGCCCATCTCGTCCAGTAGGTTGCCCCCTTTGTCTCTGTCTCGGCTCCTCTATGGGTGACATTTCACTTGACGAGCTGCAGATCAATCTTTCCTTCGGCGCTGGCGATGCACGGGCCCCTCGGAGATCCCGATTGCTCCGTCTGCCCACACGGGTGTAAAAGGAGGCCTCTGATTTACGAGTCGTCTGTCTGAGGCGTTTGTGGCCGTGAAAGCAAATCGTCTTTGTGAGATTTGACAAAGCAGAGAACCTGCGCTGAGATCGATCGTCAGGCCCCTGGCTCCTGTGGGCTCCGAGCGTTTAGGTGATGATTTCGTATTACGGGAGATGAAAAGGTCTGGTGACAAATCAAACGAGTCTGTCACCCTCGATGAGCTCCTGCATGTCCAGAACTGAGCTCGGCCGTCAGGCGCCCACAGATAACGCAGGATCATCCCAATGGAAGTGGCGACGCGGCCAGTTGGATGCGCTGGTCCACCGTGATGACGCGTCCCCAAGTCTCCAGATGCCAATGCTCACTTCATGCCTCCACTTTTCCTTCACCTTCTTTGACTTTGCCACCTCAGCGCAACTCTTCAGACTGTCAAACACTGACAGTGCCAGTCTCACCCGAGTGACCTGTGCTCTGGCAGAGTCACAGCTCAGGGATGACCGTCATGGGCCACCGCTAGCCAGGCGTCACACCAGCCATTCTGTATGTGCGCTCTTCAGTGGCGGAGGGTCTGTGGCACCTGTCCAGGTCACCAGGGCAGGTCACCAATTTACCTAAGTGTCGAGTGTGGCAGATGACAAGATGATTGGGGTGGGCTGGTCAGGTCACATCTCCAGCACTTCAGCCAAATGTCCTTGATGACAACACAAAAGGAGCCAAGACACTGCAACGTCTGGGGGCGTTCAGATGGAAAAGCATAAAAAACACTGGGATGATCTGCGGTGGGCAGCTTGGCATACACACACACACACACACACACACACACACACACTGGCTGGTGTCCATGTTAATTAATTGACTGGGAGAGCTGGGCAGTCAACTGATTTAACCAATTAAGTGACACGTTGACAAGTGGACTGAATGGGATGACTGGCTGAGGGGCTGAGTGACCGAAAGGCAGACCACCCAATGAGCGGGTGATTGGGCTGACTGACTGACTGACTGACTGACTGAGACTGCCGGCTGATTGGCTGAGTGATGATAAGTTCTGGTCACTTATTGGCTAGTCGAGAGGCTCATTGACTGGTGCAGTGTGACAACTGACAAACTGATTGGCCAGTTTGCTGATTGACTGGCAGGGCGACGGAGGCTCTAGTGGTCAGCGGCCAAGGAGCTGAGTGATGGACTTATTGATGAAGTGAAAGTGTGAATAAGTGAGCAGTTGACAAATTGACTGACCGGCTGACCGAGAGGGGCATCCGCTAACTGGTTTACTGATTAGCTGAGTGATTGACTAAATACCCTGCTAAGAGGTAGACAGCGGCAGACTGCAAGAGCAGAGAGTGACGGGTCAGATTATGAAGCGTTAATTCAATAAACATATCATGGGCAAAATTAAACGATCAATCCGATCCTCTGCCAAAACCAAAAGTTGCTAAAAAACAAAAGGGGCAGACACTGCAGACAGACAGACATGAAGAGGCTCAGTATTGTGTGTGCAGCACTGGAGAGGAACTACATTTCCCAGCATGCACTGTGCCACCATCCGGCCTTGGCCTCTTCTACTCCAAAGCCAAAGCAGGGGGGGGGTTTCTTTTTTCTTTTCCTTTTTTTGTCTTTTTTTCTTGGACTTGTGTTCTTATTCATTGCCAGTTCCGCTCATTTCGAGTTGTCTTCTGCTGCGTTCCGTTTTCCATGGAAGATGGATATGGGAAGTAGGAATGACATCACGACATTCAGAAAACCAATGTGGACGCGTCCAGTCAATCCTTGGCTGGGTTTTCTCCATCGTCATAGATAGCAGTTGATGATAACGACGCACCACGCGGTATTTTGCACATCTCAACGCTGTAGCAACGTGTCCACGGGTGATTTAACGAGACTCTGATCACATTTTCCTGTGCCAGGACTCTCCAGTTCACACCTACAGCTGCAGACCACTGAACATGGACATCCCCAGCCCGACTCTACTGGACTTACTGGTCCCAGTCCCTGCTCTGCTTACTTAATGGAAACATCAGACTCGTGTGACCCCGCATGTGGGCTCCGTCTGACACACAGCTTGTGACAAGTCCTAACCCGACAACTGTGGCTGCCAGGCGGGCGAGATGTGTCAGTCGGTGGAAGTTGAGCCGATGCCCAGTTAGAAGGAGGTGACGGGGACAGAGCTGAGGGATGAGCAAAGCGTCCGCCCCCTTCTGTGTTCATTGATGTAACCAGTGGTTGTGGGAATTGAGGACAGCTGAGTAATGGAGGCAGAGACCTTTAAGGAGGAGAAATGAGGAGACCCAAGCGGCCAGCTAAGCAAACGAGCGACAAACAGTCTAAATGGCCGCCTCTTGCTTGTCGATGTTCTTATGCGCAAGCATTCACATTGGACTGGCACGGGCCGAAGCAGCAGCACCCACGGTAGACATTGTGAAGCGCCATCTTGATCTAGTGGCCTGCTGCCCGCACATTCACGCTCTGCCTCACAGCATTCACTTGCCGGTACATTAAGAGCAGGTGGGGCACTGCATGGCACTGCCCAGCAGATGGCAACGTTGTGCCAGACATTCAATAAACTCAACTTAAGCCCGCATCACATTCAACGTCGTTTCCAGTCATAGCCTTCATTTATGTTAAACTTAGCCAGTCAGTAACAGTCATAGGCGCACCCCCGTGACGCCCATCGCCTAACATGTGACATACCTGATGACTGAGACCAACTAGTAAACTTTTTTGATTCCCTTATTTTTTTAGACAATGAAAGTCAGTGTATAATACACACAGAAAGGTGCTATGTAACACTTTCACACACACACTCCCTGTACATTGGCTCCTCAGGATGGCTCCACCCCTTCTGACAGACTGTCTCTCCCTCAGGCTCCACCCTTTCTGACAGTGACTTAATCATAGGCTCCACCCCTTCTGACAGAGAGTCAGTTGTAGGCTCCACCCCCTCTGTATCCTTCCTCTTCCAGGCCTCACCCTTCTGACAGTGTGTGCCCCTCCAAAATGTTTCTGTCAACAAGACCACTCTGAAAGACCACTTTGTATGCTCTTATCATTTTTGCTATTCTGACCATCATGTGACTAAAATATTTCTTTTCTATTACTGCGTTTCTTTGATAAAATCAATAAAGCAAATGTTAAATGCAGTTAACAAACTCCTGAAGTACCGTAATGTGACGCCATGTGTACGTTTTCTGAATTTTGTTTTTAGTGTTCATAACGAGTAACCTTTTTTGAGCCCCTTGTTTGTTTTAGATAGTGAAAGGCGCTATATAACCCATAGTTAGACAGATACATAGACAAACAGACAGACAATGGAAGTGCCTAGATTGATATGAAAGGCGCTATATCACCACTAGACTGACTTGGAGTGTCTTTCTGACCATCCTCTATGCTGCCCAGTTTTCCTAATCACTTACCAATGTCATTATTGACCCAGCAGCGGCCATTAGTACCGTTCTGGTTGGGAAACCCAAGAGGCTGGCACACCTGACTCGATTTGCCACCCTTTCCTTTTCTTTGCCGTGCTCAGCTCAAGTATCTTGCCCACCTGCTTAATGAAAGCGTGCGTCCCTGTGATTGGTGTTTAAGCACAGCCCACCGAGACCCCCTCATTAGTCACAGTGTATAAAGCCCTCTAACAGGAGCCCATCAAATCAGGGGCTTCACAGTAATGTGCCGCCGCTCTTCCCAGGCTGCCTGTAATGCCTTTGCCTTTGTGAAGCAGCAGCTCTCATTACAAGGAGCGGGCGACTTCTACAAACCAAATCTATCGGCGTAACGTCCCCACACGTTCTCCGCGCTCTTTTATTTATTGCGGTACTTGCCGGTTAAGTGTAATGTTGGCTGCTCTTAATCAGCACATTTGCATGAAAGTGTCCTCCACAGCCCCCCAAGGTCCTGCCGTCTGGAGGAGCAGCCACTCGTCACAAGTGTGTCTTTGTGAGCAGGCCCACAGATCCACAAAGGGTGAAAGGCCACTGAGTTTCAGTGGGTCGACTGCTTGGGGGGATTCATGAAGGCACAAGGAAAATTCCAGAAGGTTCAGGAAAGCAGAGACTGGGAACTTCCTGGGGTGTCACAAGTGGGCATCTTGTAAAGTTTTATGGCCATGGAGGGCTAAACAAGGTGTTCAAACTAATTATTGACCTTCATTGGACTCTGGTGCCAGTTAAATGTGCCACCTTTTGCCAGTTTTAATGTGCCAATCCAGGAAACCACAACTGGGTCAATTTACTTTGTAGAAGAACTTCACAAATACAGCTAAGCCGTCTTGATGGTCTGCTCTAGTCTATTGGCGAAAAAGGGAAGGAGTTAAGGTGACCCCTTAATGATTTATGAAGAAATTCATCTCTTAATACCCCACGACAGATTAATTCATGAAAATATGGCACAGCCCTCTTAGAAAGTCCGCCTTTATATAATCAGGTGTTCGCTTTAATGACCACGGAGGCTGAAATGCAGCATTTCCAAAGTGAAGGGCCAGTGGCTCAACGGCTAGTGCAAAAAGCAACGGTGATAGGGGGCACCCTTGTCAAGTGCCCTGTTCTGGTTCAGGGGCCGCAGGAGGGCCACAGCAGGCGCAGTTGCTTAACGTGAAGCACTTTTGGCTCGAGTAACACTTGTGCTTCATTCTGGTGGTCTCGCTCGTTAAGATTTTGAACCCTTCTGGCTTGTTTTAGTCTTAAACAGCTGCATTCTTGTTTATTAATGGCTCCTTATTAGCAATAAGAATGACAAATGACAAAAGAAGCCAGAAGTTCTCCATCTCACTTATCCCCATTTCCACCTGTGTGTGTTCATCATTCACTATTTGGTTTAATGAAATACTCATTAGGAAAATGAAGAGAAAGTGAAGGACTGAGAATTACTCGTCTGTTTCAGACTTCCAATCAATCTGGAAATAAAAAAAAATCGAGGATATGAGAAAGACCTGACATGGCAGGGGTGAAGCCAGGAAATTGAATTATCGGCAATGATTGTTCTCTAATTAAGCAACTGGGTTGGAACAAAAACTTGCATTCACCGTGGCCGTCCAGGACTGACTCCGCCCACCTCGGTCCAGTTTGAGATCGTGTTGTTAGTACGGACTGAGACGTCTCGACTTGTGTAGAGCAGTCTGATCCTCGCATGTGTGTTTGGGCCAAAGCCAGACTGGCGCCGTGTGCTGAACAGGAAGTCCCATTTGAAGATAACGAGATCTCAGCTGTGTCACAACATCACATTAAAGAAACGCCCATGGTCTGAGGCCAAGTGTCTGCCATTAATAAATCCGGTTTGGCCTTGTGTGATATTACAGAAGGAAGCACCTTCTCAATCCTTCAAGCTTATCTTAACGTCATTATTTAGAAGTGACATTGGCCCATATGATACACATTGTGATTAGCCCTTAGTGATCTTTGTAACAACGGTAATTAACGGTTGGTGACATGTCCGACGTAGAATTTTATTTGCTGCAGCTTCTATAATTGATTTATACTAGAATTTATTTTTTATAAACTTCCAGTGGGAAGCCATCAGGGCCTGCTGCTTTCCCACTCTGCAGTGAATGTAAAGGCTGAAATGATAACAGTAACTGCCGCTGTTGTTTGCACCCATGTCTGCTCTTTTTTAAAAAAATCACACTGCTTCTAATTTGCCTCTTCATGCAATTGGCCACTTCTGTATCTCCTTTTGCATATTCATACATTTTTAAACTTGTTTAAAGAGCTAAATCGTGTTGTAGGCCTTCCAGGTCTGACTCCGCCCACACTGGTCTAGTTTGAAGCAGTTTGAGATCGTGTTGTTAGTACGGACTGAGGCGTCTCGACTTGTGTAGAGTACTTTGATCCACACACACGTGTTTGGCCCAAAGCCCAAGTCAGAAGGGTGGGGCCTGGAAGAGGAAGGATGCAGAAAGGGTGGAGCCTAAAGTTGAGTCACTGTAAGGAGGGGTGGTGCCTATGATTGAGCCACTGTACGAAGGGGTGGAGCCTATGATTAAGTTACTGTCAGAAGGGGTGGAGCCTATGAGTCTCTGGGGAGTAACAGACGGCACTCACAATAACGAGGACCACTAAAAGAGTGAGATGGGGGACTCCATGCATCCATTAAACTGCATCATAGAAATCAAGCAGTGGATCTCTTTAAAGGGCTCAGCCTCAAAGTAGGGTGGGCACACCTGTGCACAGGTATTGTGAGAAGTTAGCAGGGTCACATAATCCAGAAAGAAGTGAGCAGAAAGCGTCAGAGGCTCCAAAAGAGAGAAAGTGCATTGAGCAAATCAAGTACATCGTTCAAAGTGCACCACGAGGACCGAGTTGAACTTCTCAGCAGCACTTCACGCCGAGAGCCACAGGCGCATGCAGTGAGCTACTAAGTAGTGCTGGTTGGAGCTCAATGGGGGCATAGGGGGGGCATGGGGGGGGGGGTCCTCCCTCAGAATCCATACAGTGTTAATGTCTGGAGGACACGCCCCTTGTGGCACTCAAATAGCAGCCCGTGTTGTTCATTGTGCACAGCCAGTATTATTCTGATTATCCCCACAGCGTCCCTTGACTTAACAAAATGGCCACCATGAGTGTCCAGAGCACAGTGGAGGGAGATGGGATTCCAGAGTGCATACCACTCGAGTGACATAAACAGCGGTCCTCGATGTCCATTGTGCGCAGTCGGTATCATTTGAGGGGCTACTTGTCCCATGTGTTATTAAAACAGCGCCACCCGGTGTCCATAGCGTGCACTGCAGGGGTCAGAAAGGTCCACTTGAGTTACATAAGCAGAAGCCCTCGGTGTCCACAGTGCACTTTCAGTGTTGTTGATGACTGAGAGGAACCCCCTGAGTGTCTGGAGCACACGCCCCTTGAGTTACCAAAACGGTGCCCCCCTCGGTACCCATAGTGTAGTGGGTATGGGGGATGGGCTTCTTAACTTTTGTAAACAGCACCCCCTAGGTGACGGTGCCCTCTTATGTCACCTAATGGACTGACAGTTAGACTTCAGGAGCCTTGATGAAGAATTAAGTGGAGGGGACTGGACGGCCCGCTCTCGTCCTGATTGTTCTGAAGTTTTGGTTTTGATTCTTTTGTTTTGATTGAATGCCACCCGGTTTATCGCAGCTCAGCCCAGCAATAGTCAAGTGCACGTCATGACAGGTGACCCTGGAAGTGACTCCACTCAGAAACCGCTGCCCCCTTCCGGCTAAGTGCTGACATCTCCCTTTAGCTGCACCCTGATGCAGAGAGGTGGTCGTCCTTCTCCAGGGGTCTCGTCCCGAGTGCCCGTCCCGTTCCAGAGGACGGCGAAGTTCAGCAGAGCCATTTCTGTCAGCGCCTGTCACTGAAGATGGCTGCTCTAAACGACTTTATACATTTTGCTAAATTAAATGTAAATGTCAATTCAAACACAGACTTTAAAGTGGGGCCACAGTTAATGTGTCACACTTTGGAGCAACTTGCCTTCGGGGGAAAATATTTCAAGTAAAATATTCGAGTCAAAGCGTGCGCTGACAATGACATTTTACAAAAGCAGCACAGAATAATGATTCCCATGGACAAATGTGCAATGAATAAACGCCTGGCAAGAGCGCACGCTGGAGATGATCAGTCATGGCGGCGGTGGTGGGCAGCAAAAACGAAATGATCTTTGATAAAAAGGCCCGCTGGCCGATGACAACTCCAAGGGCCACTCACTGGACTCTCAGCGCAGGGGGGCATTGAGTGGACTGTCAATGAAAAACCTGCATGAAGTGCAGTGATGAAGATTCAAATGGACGCTGACCAGCCAAGCTGTCTGGGGGCGCCACCTAGCAACTGGGGGGCTCCTGGTGTTTAAATAGCACTTTAGGGTCTCATAGTGTCACTAGCTGTGCTACCCATCTAACACTTCAGCATTAATGTGCACCGTCTATTGGAATACTTTTTGGAATGCATGTAGTAATAAAGCGCATTGCATTTGTCACTCCAACAGACGGTGCATCACAAACATTTGCAGCAATATAATGCATTGTATGTGTCATTCTAACAGATGGCACAGCACCTGTTTTTACAAATCCCATACCATATGGCATGTAACAGAAACATATATATTGCATTTTTCATTCCAACTGATGGTGTAGCACAAACATTTGTAGTAATGTGTGAGGGGTAAGACCCAGCGGCCCAGCCAGTGTGGCCCCCACTTCCTTACCTGGCCAAGTGGCTTTGATAATGGAAGGTCAGGGAGGAAATAACAAAAATAAGTGCCTTGTGCATGGAAAAGGCGCTATATAAATAAAATGTATTATTATTATTATTATTATTATTTTCTCCTTTCCATACCAGGGCCCAGATGTGGAAGGACCTTACAGCAGCCACGGCGGCGCTGGCATCTTGGCAACTACTGAGCACCACCCAGGATGGACTTGGGAACCGGGAAGGAAGGATGGCAGGAAGCCTCTCCAAAACATGAGCTCCTGTGTGTCCTTCCATTCTTACATCACTGCTGCCCATCCATATACGAGACACCCTCTGCCAAATGCAGTCAACCCTTTCCTGGCATGATGCCCGTCTCCAAGGCGACATACAATGTTTAAAACGCAGGCGGTGCCATTTCTCTTTCTCAGACAGGTGAAATGACTCGCTTGGGGTCACTCAGTGTCAGTGGGGGGGATTTGATCCAAAAGCGGGGGGTTCAAGTCCAGAAGCCTTCACCACTACACAACATGCCTCCTTTCTAATGGTGTCCACTGTGAAATGACTGAGCCCACCTGCATCATTCAGCTCCTTGTCACTCCACACTTTCTGCTAGTCAATGGGTGGCACAGCACAGACCACCAAGGGTCCCAGAACTGTGAGGGGCGCCATAGCTGTCCTGATGCAGGTGACAGAACAGCTTTCTGGGAAGGTGGGGGAGGGGTGCATCTGATATCTCTTTGAACCCGGGTCATCGATTGTCATGAGCCGAGGATGGGCACATAGAAGGGCAGAGTGCCATTTTATTCAAAGACGATCAAAAGCAAAGTCAGAAAAGTGAAGTGCAGAAAGAGGAAGAGGCTCAGTAAAGAAGCCATAAAAGCCGACCCCCCCCCCACCCCGGAGGTTAAGTTCAGTCCTCAGGAATAAAATCCAAGATGAAAAGCACAGGCAGGGTCAGCCTCTCTGAAACTCAAGCCCCCTGGTCCTTCCATTGCCACGTCACTGCTGCCCACACATACAGGAGACACCCTCTGCCAATTGCAGTCATCCCTTTCCTGGCATCGCTAAGACCCTATGAGCCCCCCAGCCGCCTCTAATCATGGGACCCCCTCGGTCACCTGTGCTCCTCTTTGACTTTGCCCTGGAGCTCCACTGCCCCACCACCGCTTCCTCCATGCCCGTCGTGCCTCCTCCCTGCTGTGACCCTGACTTTCTCTTCTTTGATGCGTCATCTTCCTCTCGAGTTTATCCTCCTCCTCCTTTCATTTTACTTCTTTTACCCCCTAATGTACCCCCCACCACCACCCCTGCCTATCCATCTCAGGCTCTTTTAATACTCAGATTGTGCCATCCATCCATTTTCCAACCTGCTGAATCCGAACACAGGGTCATAGGGGTCTGCTGGAGGCAATCCCAGCCAACACAGGGCACAAGGCAGGAACCAATCCCGGACAGGGTGCCAACCCACCGCAGGACACACACAAACACACCGACACACCAAGCACACACTAGGGCCAATTTAGAATCGCCAATCCACCTAACCTGCATGTCTTTGGACTGTGGGAGGAAACCCACGCAGACACGGAGAGAACACGCAAACTCCACGCAGGGAGGACCCGGGAAGCGAACCCGGGCCTCCTAACTGCGAGGCAGCAGCACTACCACTGCGCCACCGTGCCGCCACTCAGATTGTGCAGGTGATTTAATTATGAACCCCCAACCAGCTGAACTGACCGTGCCCGCATGTGAGTGCCCAATCTGCCAGTCACCTCATTTGCCATTCTGGGGCCACATGGACCCACGCCACCAGCGCCGGCGTTGCACTGCTTTGACATACACACGGACCCCCCAATGTGCTCCACCCCAGAGTGGCTCACAGATGGCACAGTACACGTACCCAGGGTCGGATGAGGTGGGCATGTGTGGATCATTTTATTTACTGGAACAATGAAAGTGAAACATTTCAGTTTCAAATCTCAGAGTAAATGTAAAGGTTAATGATGGCCTCCAGCTTTAACACGGTGATTAAATACGACAAAAGCTCATTTCTCAATAAGAGCCTCCAATTACATTTAAACAGACAAGTTGGTTCAGCAGATACACGAGCGGGCACGGAAAACGGAAAAGAAATCAAGTGGGCATCGCCGATAAGGAGAGTGTGGTGACTCTCAATGTAGAGCTCTGCTAATGCAAGGCAGCGTATTGGTGTGTGGCACACTTCATGGCATGCTGGCACTGTACAAAACCAGGGCCTCTAACTTTAAAGTGTCCACTCACCTCGGTGCCACTCAGTGGTAGTGGCACTAGGCAGGACACAGCCCGGACTGGACGAGCATCAATTACACTGGACCACTTTGAGAGCCAAGTGGGTGAGGTGCCAGTCCAATCTAAGGGACACGCACACCGACATGAGACTGGCACACGTGCAAATGAAACGTGGGTAAAGTCCGCAAAGATACCCACTGGGAGTTGGATTTGAACCCGGGACTGCAAATGTGGAAGCACTGGCTAGGGTGTCACCCACTTGTGAAGACAAGACAATGGTGTTTAATACAACGCCTTACAATGTGAATGACATTATTAGGTTAAGTCCAACAAACAATAAAACTGTCGTTCAGAATGAAAGGCGCTATACAAAGCACCCGTCTGTAACAGAAGGAGGGCTCAAGCTGGCAAATCACTCAAACCCACTTCAGCCAGTTTGGGGTCCACAGCCTATCCAGGTCATATTCAGAGCAAAGACAGAGCCCACCCTCAACAGGATGCCAGTCTACATACCCCCTCAGAGCGCCAATGCAGGGTCACCAGTTGGCCCAACATACATCTGTAGGATGTGGGAGGCACGAGAGACCACTAGTTGGCAGAGCTGATCCTCTTTATGTGTCTCACTGTGCCATACGATGGAACAGAATTTGAACTCTGGACATGGCGGCACTGACCGGTGTAACATCCACATGTTCAGAAATACAAAGGAATGAATCTGGTGCTGGGAGGAAGGACAAAGATATTCTCTTTACTGTATATAGCGCCTTTCATTGGGATCACTTCTATTGGGGGCTTTTACTACACAAACAATGAGACAGTAACAGGAGGTGAGTCAAAGCTCCATATTGCTGAAACCGGTTTGGTCCAGTTCAGGCTTGTGGGTGGTCAGAGCCTAACCTGGAAACATCCAGTGCAACGCAGGAGCCCACCCTGGACGGGACGCCAGTCCATCACACTCAAAGTCACCAAAAAGATATACATTTAAAAAACAAAGAGTGATATAGCGCCTTTTAATTCTGAGCAATATTCAAAAGCTGCTTTGACAAACAAATACTCATGCAGCGCTTCTCTCAAACCTGATTCATCTGGTGGGGTCCGCAGTTGGCTGGAGCCTATCCTGGCAACATCAACGGCAAGGCAGGAACTGAACCAGCCCTGGACAGGACACCCATCCTGCACTCAACCTCACTGCGCTCATCGGACCAAAACAGAGTCACACACACACACGTCTATGGGATGTGGGAGGAAGACCACCACAGTCAGGGGAGGACATGCCGACTCCACACAGACAACTACCAGGTGTGGGATTTGAACCCTGAACCCGTGCAGTGGTTCACGAACCACTGTGCCAATCACTACCCTGATATCTGTTGTTATGATTTACCCATAATTCCTATAAAATGCACCTCTACTCCTTTTATAAAGTCTTTATAATAAATGGCATGGATGCCACGTACAGGTAAGGGGCGCTAGTGTTCAGCGTCTGCCTGCTACTGCTCACTCCTAAATGGCCGCTTGTCGCCGTCCTGACAGGCGGCTTTTAAGTGATGTGTTCGGATCAGGCGCTTGATTAATGCCACACACCGAATCCGTGTCCGCCGTCAATCCGCCACATCGAATAACAGCGAATCCCGCTGCGACGGAAGGCTCTACACGAGAAGAAGAACGAGACGGCCTCATATTTATTTGCAGGAGGAGGACTAATAAATCCATTTCCTTCCAGGATCCCAGGCACCTGGAGACCGGGCAGTAATGAGATTAGCTGATTTACGGCCGACTCCGGGGCGGCGGGACGGCAGGTTAAGAGCGGAGCTGACAACTCGCGGCTCAAGGTGACAACTTCTTCAGAGCGTACAGAGAGCACACGGAATGTCGGTGCCAGACTGGGATAAGGGACACCACAGCGCCTTTCATAGGGCACACTGCAGTGTAATCACAGCCATCCCTGATGATGCCCATATAGCGCCTTTCTTAACTATCATCAAGCTCCTTAAAAAGAGACACAAACACAGGAACTGGCGGGCACAGATAAGCAAAGGGGTAAAAGGATCAAAGGTGTCATAAGCCTGCATGTCATCAGCTGTCCTGAAGGTGTCACTGTAGACATCCTGTGTTCAGCAGTTCTCTGGTAATCGGCACTGGCACAAAACTGAGTGCACAGACAAAGGGCAGGTACTGTGGGCACCACCGAATCTGCTGGAGACCTCAGAAGGTGTGCAGGGGGTGGGGGTCTCATTCAGGAGGTCAGGATGTTCAATCTGGTGTTGCCAACAGTGTGTCTGCGTGTGTGTGTGTGTGTGATGCCACCTCTGGTGCTGCAGTGTGTGTGTGTGTGTGTGTGTGTGATGCCACCTCTGGTGTTACAGTGTATGTGTATGTGTGTGATGCCACTTCTCATGTTACAGTGTGTGTGTGCATTTGTGTGTGTGTATGTGTGTGATGCCACCTTTGGTGTTGCAGTGTATGTGTGTGTGTATCTGATGCCACCTATGGTGTTACAGACAGTGTGTGTGTGTGTATGATGCCACCTTTGGTGTTGCAGTGTATATGTGTGTTTCTGTGTGTG
>JANRMT010062835.1:1530873-1542033 GCA_026402145.1 Polypterus bichir lapradei | reverse complement strand
GGACTGTGGTGTCATCTACTCCCCGTGAAAACAGTGTGACCAGACTTTAAATGGCACTGTGGGCTCGGTGGTTTTAAATGTGACACCCAACAGGTTGAGACAGCCCAGTAAATCATCTCACACATACGAAGTCTGTTTTGTGAATAAAATGTTTCGGCCATTCAAATGTTAGCATAATTTTGACTGACCCTGTGTATACTTTATATATATGTATATATGTATATACAGTCGACCCTTGATATACGACCGGCCTGACATGCGGACAACTTGATCTACGACCAAAATTTTTGTTTTGAATTATGACCAACGTCTTGCGTTACGACCTGAATGCGGTCACGTGTATCCGCTTGTGCGATTGTAAACAAACAGAAGAGAGCGTTCGTAAGCGTCAGTCGGAGCCCAGATACGATGTGTTTGTGGACGTAATTTCAGTCAGTATATAATTCACTAAGACCATGGCAAGCAAGACGCATAATTGCTAAGGAAGGAAGAGAAGGTAACGAAGGTAAAGAAAGCGATTGTTAAGGGATGTTAGCTAGCGGGCTGGCGCGGCACATGATGATGTCATCAGGCCGAGTCAGCACCGGCTTGCTTTGGAGTGTATTATTAGAGCAGTTCACAACACGGCCAGCTTTGAACTGAGTGCTCGACTACTGTCATTATTAACTTGAGAAACAGCGATCACAATCGACACGAAGAAGGAAATTGTGCGGAAATATGAGAGTGCTGTTCGTGTGACCGATCTCGCTAATATGTACAGCATGTCGAAATCCACCATCTCGACAATTTTACAAAGAAAAGATTTGCATAAGGAGGCTCCTTCTAAACAATAACCACCTTCCCTTTCATTCTCCTCCTCCTCCCTTCCTGCAGCCCAAAGATGTCAAATTAAACGGTGAGTACAGTGTGACATTGTTGTTTCTGGTAGGCTAGGCACTTTGTATAACTTTTTGGTTAGTACATTAGAAAAATTATTGGTGTTTTGGTAAATGATGCACATTCTACAACCCTTTTTTATTATGAAAAGGTTAAGTAAGTGTTGCTCTGGGAGGTTCGGAGTGCATTATGGGTATTTCCATTATTTCTTATGGGAAAAATAGTCTTGACTTACAACCAACTTGAGTTACAACGAGCCCTCGCGAATGAATTGACTTCATAAGTCAAGGGTCCACTGTATGTATGTATATATATATATATATATATATATATGCAAGTGAGTGTGTGTATAAATGTGTGTGCATATTGTGGACACTAGGGGTCGCTGTTGCTCAGTAAATCCCACCAGACAGACGTCCAAGACAAACTTGCAAAGGCACCAAGAAGAATTCTTTCATATCTTTCTTCAGATACAATGCACAAAGCACCACACACGCCACAATTCTCCAATAATTGATAATAATACAATAAATCAATAACAATAATCCTCCACTCCCAGCAGCTTCATCACTCAACCTCCCAACTCCGGCTCTCCTTGCTGGGTTTTCACCGGTCCTTTAAATAGTCCATGACCCGTTAGTGCTCCTTCTCTTCTTCCGGGTCAAATGCCACATCATCTTTCCTCAAGTAGCCCAGAAGTACTGGACGCTTCCCTCCTCATGACTCTGAAGTACTTCTGGGTTCCCAGGTTCTTTGCGAGCTCCCCCTGGCGGCACCCACGGCACCCAACAGGGCTGAGGAAACAAACTCCATGTCCCAGGATGCCCTGAAGGAATCCAGGTAACCGTTGCCATCCAGGGGAGCTGCCACCTAGCGTTCCAGGGGAGGCAGTGCCCTGAAAAGGCTGCCTTCTTCCATTCTTTTCTTTCAGGGACGTCCCGGACTGAACTGCTGGCCGTCCCTCACAATATATGTAAATATATATATGTGTATAGGTATGTGTATATGTGTATGTAGATATACATATATGTATTAGTGTGTTTTTATATATATATATATATATATAGTGGCAGACGGCCGGTTCCCATGCCCGGCCAGGACGCCCCTTCGACATATGTTCAGGGGGAGCAACCAAGGGCGGCTCAATTCCTTCCCTGGGATGCTTGGTGGCCGCCTCCCTGGCTGATTGTGGTGCCTCCTCAACTTCGCACAGGGCTCCATGGGAGATGGAGAGATGGAGTCCTCCACAGCCCTGTTGGGACCTGGGGTGGCTGCCAGGGGGCGCTGCACGGGTTTCTGAGCCCCAGCTGGACGAGTCTTCAGCCCCACCCGGAAATGCAACCGGAAACAGGTGATCAAGCAGCTGGAGCACCTCCGGGTGGGCTATAAAAGGGGCCAGAGTCGGGAGGAGGAGGAAGACAAAGCTTGGAGGTGTGGTGCTAGAAGAGAGTCGAGTGGGTTTTACTTTGTGTGTTTTGTGCCTTGGCCTGTGGGGATTACGGGGAAGATGTGCTCCACAGGTGAAGAAAAATGAAAAGTCTTTTGATTTTAAACATGCCTCCAGTGTGAATCTGTGTCGGGTCGGGCGCTAATATAGCGCCTTGTTACAATATATATATGTATGTATTGTGGTGGGTGGCCGGGGTGTTTACCCCAACAATGGAAGGACTGAGGGAGAGAGCTTTGTCAGGACATTTCTCCCGCAGACCCACAGAGAGCAGCCCCCTTGGGTTTGCAGTATGGAAACTCAAACCTGCTGGGGCCCGTAGCCACCACCAGGGGGCACCTGAACATTTGCTGGGCCCTGTTTGGCGGCACATCCTCACACCAGGAGGTGCTGCCAGAAGAAGGCCGTTGGACACCCGGAGTTCTCCCGTGTGTCCTATAAAAGGGGGGTCAGAGTGAGCAGGAAGAAGGACAAAGCCAGTGTGGGGGACTGGAGGCGAAGGGACGGTGCTGTGACTGCTGCTGATGTGTGTGTTGTGCTAAGAAGTGGAGAGCAAATCAAAAAGCACCTCCCGTGTGTTGTGCCGGAAGTCGTGCGTCTGCCTGTCTGTGTCAGGTTAGGGCAGCTGTGTGCGCCCGACTTCACAATGTGTGTGTGTGTATTATACATGCGATGCGACTTTTTGGAAGATTTTTCAAGTCTCGCAACACGAGATTTTGGCTGTGAGAAGTCCCGCCCTCCTTTAAACCACGCCCTCTCGTGGTCCTCTCACCTCTCATTGGTGTGAATGCTTTTGTCATCACAGTTCCTGCGCTCTCCGCTTTTATACATTTTTATGTTTTCCTTCCTTTTAAGTTCCCAATTAAAGAAGACATATTCTGTCCAAATCTTTCATCCCGAAGGTTTATCAACAGAAAAAATGAGTACCCGGGCAATCCTGGCACCGAGAAACAAGGAAGTCAAACGAATTAACACGAAAATCGGTGACACGGCAAATTGTTTAAATGCGTATCAATAGACTACACTGAAACAGTTAGTGGTGATGAAGATGAAGATGAAAACATCAACTTACAATATCATGAAGAACACCGTCTGGTCTCCACCGCACGACGTATCGTAATGTAATTGTGTAATTGATGTCTGACTGATGGGCTCTGCAATGGGAGAAGATGAGTTGTATTGAAAATTGGGCGAACAATTCTGACAGGCGACAAGAAAGGTAATGAAGTCCATCTAACGTGAGACACCACAGGAGATCTCGATACGCCACTCGTATTAAAACGTTTACAGTTCCCCGTTAGAAGAGCTTTGGCAAAGACGATTAACAAATCACAGGGACAAACATTCAATAAAGTCGGTTTATTTATTAGAGAGAAAGAAGCGAAATTCACTCACAGGCCGTTATACGTTGCGTTGTCACAATGAAAGTCCAAACACGGGATCAAAATTCAATGCGATTTTGATGAAATGTTAATTCAAATATTGTTTTTGCTGATGTTTTACAGTAAAGGTGTAAGTTTATAAAGTATTTGTGTGTTCATTTCAAAGCTAAACAGAACGAAATCGTATTACGCAGTGAACACCTCGAACGCAACATGAAACAGAATTTACTTTCAATTTATTTCCTTTGACTGTTTTTAATTTGGTTAATTACTCGCTGTAATGTAAGATAGTGAGCTCTATTATCATATGTAACAATTCCCATGAAAATAACAATCTGTTTAAATTGAACATCCTCTTCTCCAAATGCCAGTGGCAGAGCTGTGAAGAGGCTAGTGGGTAGTGCCCGCCCGGGGGCTGGCGAGTGAAGCGAGAAGGGGAAGGGAGCCGAGCCCCCTAGTCTAGTATATTATGGATGCCACTCCTGTGCTCAGGACTCCAGTGTGTCACAGTTCACCAAGGAAAAGTGACATCTGAATGGATCACATATATTTTTCATGCAAGGAGCGCCACAGTTACTGCAACACACTGCCAATCAACTGAGGGGGCGGGGCCACCTTGATGATGCGCCTGGGGGAGGAGCCGGCTCAGGCAGCATTTAAAGTGATGCTGAAGCTCGCACTGACGCACTGCTTCTTGGGACTTGCAGTTCTCATTTTGGATTTCCTGCCTTTGACCTCCTGCTTCTTCTTAACCCTTAAACTGCCACATACTTGGGGGGTTAATACACCCCCGGACACCAAATGTTGTTCTGCTGCACTTTTTAAGTAAACATTACAATTCTCCAAGAAAAAATGAAATCTTAATGGAACATATATTTTTTTTTCATGCAAAGAGCATCACAATTACTGCAACGCTGACAATGAACTGTAAAAACTATAAAAAACGACTGTTACAATCTCTTATGAAATGTAGAAGGTGCAACTGATGCCATTGATGAAATTCAGTAAATCACTGAGCCAACTGCGCTTGAACTCTTTACACGCAAACTCACAGAGGTAAGCGCGGATGCTGGCAGGCCAGTCTAGTGCAGCGGCTCAATCCCAGGGACAGTGATGCTGATTCACTAGGGGGCGCCAGTGCTCATGAGCTATCTGTTCAACGAATGTATGGCACCGACTGACCAGCTCTGGCATGCTGGAAAATTGCACTTGGAACTGACTAAAGCCGGCTCTGGCGGTTTAAGGGTTGACCTGGTTGTAAAGGCCCAGCTGCTGCGTGGCTCTCCGTGGTCCTCAATCACTACACTGATCTCTAATATGGAGGCCAAAACTCTACTCAGACCTTGCAGTGTGCTATTTAACTTAGTCATAATCTAAATTCTAATACACCTGGCAAAACTCGTAAGTAACACTCAAGGCCCACCATACCGATTTTGTTAACCTTTAAACTGCCACATTCTTGGAGCCCCTGGATGCCAAATACTTTTTTTGCAGCACTTTTTAAGGAAACATCACAATTCATGAAGAAAAAGTGACATCTGAATGGATCACATATATTATTCATGCAAGGAGCGCCACAGTTACTGCAACACACTGCCAATCAACTGAGGGGGCGGGGTCATCTTGATGATGCGCCTGGGGGAGGGGCCAGCTCAGGCAGCATTTAAAGAGATGCTGAAGCTCGCACTGACGCACTGCTTCTTGGGACTTGTAGTTCTTGCTTTGGATTTCCTGCCTTTGACCTCCTGCTTCTTCTTAACCCTTAAACTGCCACATACTTAATGCACCCCCAAACACCAAATACTGTTCTGCTGCACTTCACCACATCACAATTCACCAAGAAAAAGTGAAATTTTAATGGAGCACATATTTTTTTTCATGCTAACAGCATCACAATTATTGTAAAACTGATCATTTTATACACTACCATTGAACTGTAAAAACAGATGACAGCAACAATCTCTTATGATATATAGAAGGTACAACTGACACCATTGATGAAATTCAGTAAATCACTGAGCTGACTGCACTTGAACTGGCTGCACACCGAGGCCAACGCTGGCACTCACAGGCTAGTCTGGTGCAGCGGCTCAATCCCAGGGACAGTGAGGCTGGTTCACTAGGGGGCGCCAGTGCTCACGAGCTATCTGCTCAACGAATGTATGGCACCAACTGATCAGCTGGCAAATTGCACTGGGAACCAACTGTAGCCGGCTATGGCATTCAACAAATGTACATCACCGAATATACTCGGCTCTGACGTGCTGGCAAATTGCGCTGGGAACCGACTCTAGCCTGTTACGGCGGTTTAAGGGTTAATAATCCGACTCACTTGACTCAAGGCTCTTTGTTCATCTCCATTTTGTTTCCTCACTTGCTCTCCGTGGTCCTGGTCAGTCTAATTGCTCGTCTCTTGCTTTCTAAGGTCCTGAATGTGAATTTCATTGTCTGCTCTCCTCGCAGCACTGCGCTGTCCTTGTAACATCGACATTAAAAACCCGCACACAGTCCTCCCTGGGAGACCTCAGCGGTGTGTTATGTAACTCGAGCGTTGCCGCTCTTGTATCTTACAAAATGAATAAGTGAACAGGCAGGATCCACCAAACTGATTTCCATCAGGACTTCAGACACGTCAATCAGGCAGGACGGTGCAGTGGATTAGGCTTTGGACTTCAAACTCTGAGGCTGTGGGTTCAAATCCCACTACTGACACCACAGTGTGACCCTGAACAGGTCACTTCACCCCCCTGGCGCTACAATTGGAAAAAAAAAAACAAACAAAAAGAAATGGAGCTGATTGGATCTCAAATGTTGTAAATCACTTTGGATTAAAGCGTCGGCCAAATAAATAAACGTAAATGTCAATGAGGTCCACTCACGTTGAAGGGTCAGCGCCTTCTGAGGTTTCTGTCCATGGTGCTGAATCTGCGCGTCACTTGCTCTCCATGGTCCTGATGCAGCGGGACGTTCTCAGCCCATCGAGCCACAGGACCCCTGTGAAGCCCCATTCGTGTGCCAAGGAGCTTAAACATAACCCCCCAGGACCCCTTATCTTATACACTACCCATCATGACGCTATATAACATTAGCCTCCTTCAGTCATTCTGAACTGTTGGCACAAATCTGACCAGAAATGCACAGGTACAGTGGGTATAGAAAGGAATCCCCCTTTGAAATACTCCCATTTGTTTGGTTAAGAGTCTTAAATGTAAAAACACACACTAATATTTCTTCGCAGCTTTACTCACTCAATGCCACCTCAAGTGAAAGACATGACAGCTACAGTTCAGACGAATTATAAAAAAATCAAAAACAGGAAATCCTGAGATTAATAAAGGACCCCCCCCCTAAACTCAGTCAGGTGTCAGTGCCCACCATTCCCATTGCAGTTACTGGCTTCCTCCCACCGGTGCTCAGTTGTAATGAGTGGGATTAGTGAAGCTGTTCCTGGTCCATTCATTTCCTTACTTGGTAGAGCAACTGACAGCCAACAACTGACTGTGGGTGGCAGGCCACTTTCAGAAGATCTCAGGGTAGAGTTGTGGACAGACATCAGGCAGGAGATGGAGACCAAAACATCTCAAAGGCTTCATCAATCCCAAGGAACCCAGTAAAGTCCATCATACTACTAGGACCCTCCCTGGACCCTCCAAACTGGATGGAAGAGCAAGGAGGACACTGGGAAGAGAGGCTATTGAAAGGCCAATGGCCACTTTGAAGGAGTTACAGGATTTGATGGCACTGAGTGGTCATTACTGGTGTGCAGGTGACAACAATTTGACAAGCGCTCCACCATTGTGGCTTGTTTGGGAGGGTCACACTTCTCAAGAAAGGCCACATGAGGGTTCGTTTGAGCTTTCCCAGAATGCACCTTGAAGATTCTGATGCCAGGTGGAAAAAGGACCTCTGGTCAGATGAGCCCAAAATCAAACTATTTGTCCTCAACACCAAACGGTCCACCAATGCAGCTCACCATCCACAACACACCACACCTGCAGTAAAGCATGGAGGGGGCAGCATCCTGTTGTGGGGGTCCTGGGGCTCTCGTTAGGGTAGAAGGAAAAACGGAGGGGGCAAAATACCGTCAAATTCTTGAGGAAAACCTGCTACCCTCTGCCAGGAAGTTGAAGATGGGCACAATGTTCACCTCTCAACATGACGACGACCCGAAGCACCCAGCAAAACAGAACACCCAGTGGCTGAATGTCCTGGTGTGGCCAGTCAGAGCTGAGACCTAAATCTGTGGAAAGATCTGAAGATAGCAGACCACCAACGCTCACCACCCAATGTGACCGAACTTGAGCAGTTAAAGTGTAAAGAAGAGTGGGGGGCAAATATTACACAATCAGGGTGTGCAAAACTGATAGAGAAGAATCACCACAGACTCAAGGCTGGCACCAAACCCAAAGGGGGGGCCACCAAACTGCCTGGGGGGGGCTGATCATTTATTAATCTCAGCAGGGCTTGGTTTTGATTTTGTATCATTTTTCTGAACTGTAGCTGTGAGATCTTTCACTTGATGTTAGAGGTGGCATTGCGTTAAGGATCAGAATACTTATATAATGGAGAGAGCTCCGTTTTTGATTTTTAATGAATTTGCAAATCTTTCACCTTTCAGCACAAAGTTCATCTGAAGCAACAGCCAGGACGACACTGGAGTCTCATTGACTTCAAACTCCATTGAACATCCATGGACAGTTTCCAGACACTTCCTATCCAATCTGATGGAGTGAGCTGAGCTAATCCAGGTGTGCAAAGCTCGTAGAGACTCAATTAAGAAGACTGGAATTGGTGCCAAGAGGGCTTCTTCAAAGTAGAGAATGAAGGATTTGAATATTTACGTAAAGGAGAGATTTCACTTTGGATTTCTAATCTAGAAGTTGATTCACAAACCTTGTTTATTGTATTGTTTGTGTGTTTTCATTTAAGGCTGTAAGGCAAGAAAAATGGGAATATTTCAAAGGGGGGGGAGGATTCTTTTCTATACCCACTGTATACCCACCCCACTCAAAAGGGACCAGTCCAGCTTAGTGTAGCCCTGGGTGCCACTTTGACTGGACGGAGACCAACCAGGTTGGCGCATCTCAGTCAGTGAAGTGTCTTGCATGCTGAACTCACACCGTCGCTGTGTTGCTTCCATCCATCCAGTATCCAACCCGCTATTCACGGGGGTCTGCTGGAGCCAATCCCAGCCAACATGGGGCACAAGGCAGGAAACAAACCCCTTGGCGGGGCGCCAGCCCACCGCAGGGCACACACAAACCCACCACGCACCAGGGACAATTGAGGATCGCTAATGCACATAACCTGCCTGTCTTTGGACCGTGAGAGGAAACTGGAGACACGGGGAGAACATGCAGACTCCACACAGGGAGGAGCGAACCCGGGTCTCCTAACTGCGAGGCAGCAGCGCTACCCACTGCGCCGCCGCGCCGCCACTCCAGAATATAAACCCGCTTTTTCCATCCCAGTTTGATTTATTTTTGCATTGCGCTTTCCATTGAGTGTGGGCTCAGGGTTACCATCATAGCATCACACAGCTGGATGGCTACTCTGAGTAAGAGCATCCTAGGAGATGTACTGTATGTTGGATGGGCGGCTCGAAATTCAGGGCCCGTGGTGGTCTCAGAAGGTGGGATTTGCTCTTCTACTAATCTTCTTGAAATGCCGACTGCCTGCCTGTTGTTATTCTCACCACATCACGTCTGAAGCGACACGCCGTACACAAGTTGGCTCCACCCTCATTTTAGCACAGCAGGACATGACAACTGCTTGAGAGTCAAGAATGGCCGCCCATTTAGCTCAGGAGGCAGGAGCCAAACCCCGAATGGGGCGTCACGTTTCCAAATCTCTGGTGGGCTGTGTGGGTACCACCTCAAGTGGGATTTGAACCCGGGTGCCCGGAGCAATGAGTCCAGAAAGCCACCCACTGCGCCACAGGCACACCATGTAGATGCCAGTTGAGACCCACAAAGCAAACTGGTTGTCATTACCAGCAGTGGGGTCACCGAGGCTCTCAGTCCCACATCACCGTCCGCTCCTTTTAGTTTTTATTTATTTATTTATTTTCTTTATGTGCCAATTTACAGTTTGCGGCTTACGCTGAAACATTTCAAACAATTTGCTGCCTCCAGCATCTGAGAGAGCCAATCTGTGCCATAATGAATATAAATCACTGGCATTGATCCTGTGGAGGAAATTGGGACGCGGCCCAGAAAGCCAAGCTGGGAGAAGAGCGAGACAGCAGATGACTGAAAGATGGTGGGGGGGGGGTCAGCCAGAGGCCAGACGCAGTGCGGTCAGCAGCAGGGGGCGCCCTCACCTGATCAGACATGACACCCGCCCGGTCCGCCCACACGTGACAGCCAATCAAGCGCCTCTCACGCTCGACTCGCACCGTCGCCTCACTGCAGCACTTCAGCTTTACAACTGAGTTTGGTTTAATTTCGTGTTGCGCTTCTCACCGACTCTCTGCTCAGAGACATTGAAAGGAACCTTCAACGACGGACCCCCAGCCAGCAGTCACCAGCCTCTCGGCCACCCAGCCATACAAGCAAGATGAGGTGTAAATATAGCGCCTTTCACAGAGAGAGAGAGAGAGCCTCGGAGTCCTTACAGGTGGAGAGGTGGCCATTTTAAAATGTCCACCGTGAATGACCATCCATATTGAGCCCACTGAGGGCAGCTGCCTTCGTGTCTAACTGACGTGATGCCATCAGCTTGAAGGAGGCAGTGTGACCAAGTAAGATGGCAAGGCAGGCTGCTCAGGTGCAAAGTGTTTGGGTGGACTGGGAAAAAAAAAACTGTAACTTCGGATACTGAGGATGAGGCCGAAGACCCCTGGGAAGGACACAACTCGACTCCTGAGAGCCACCAAAACGATCCTCACTGGGACATTGAGAAGCTCTACGTCACCAACTGAGCATTCTGGACCACACATCCTCGGCCACTAGGGAGCTCCCTCACGGGCACGGGGACAACAAAATAAACTGCACACGGGCATAAGCCAATGGGGACCTGCTCATCCACAGGCGCTCACTGATTGAACCCGGGGGGCTCCCTGCTTTGCAAACGCTGGCTGGAGGTCTTCTCACCTCCACTGCACTCCACCAGTTCTTAGGTTGGATGACAGCTTTACCTTCACTTCACCCACTGCAGCGCGCCACACAAATGTAAGGACTCTAAGGACTGATGGCACACCTTACAAACCTGGGGGGGGTCACACACGAGTGCCTGGCAGACAACTTCAAGGCTTCTTAGCTGGCAATTTCACCCGAAGTCGGGGATGGCACTCCTCTCCTCCACTCTGCAAATTCAGAGAATCACAGCTCGATACCTCAACGTGCCAGTCCACCTCATGGACCTCCTCACTGGCACCACTGCCATCATTCTCAGTCTGCCCAGAGACACCCGTCTGAAAAAACGTATAGATAGATAGATAGATAGATAGATAGA
>JANRMT010062835.1:1474901-1511604 GCA_026402145.1 Polypterus bichir lapradei | reverse complement strand
CTGAACGACTTCACTGGTGTCACTGAACGACTTCACTGGTGTCACTGGTGTCACTAAACGACTTCACTGGTGTCACTGAATGACTTCACTGGTGTCACTGAACGACTTTACTGGTGTCACTAAACGACTTCACTGGTGTCACTGAACAACTTACGACACCCGTCTCCACAAGTCTAGTAACTCGTATGAAATAAAATGTCACTGTCATCATCATCACTCTCAGGAGGGTGAGACGGAAAACCTCACCGATGCCAGCTTTGTTACCGCAAGCTCACTGACGTATCAGTCCACTCATTCACAGGAATTCACGATCATCACCAGCATTTATTGACACCATAAGTCCAGCTAAGGCGTAATTAAGAAAGCTCCGCTAATTTACATATTTCACTAATCGGACAAGAAGCTCATTTGCATATTCCCTCAAGGCCAAGGGAACCCTCAGAATTCCTGATTATCACCTTCGGGGGAAAAAAACGCATCGGTACATCTGACTGATGAAAATGAATTAAAAGTCGACGTTCCGACAGCCTAATTTACATATCAATGTCAAATGAAGTGACTTCACAATTAGTTACCTGACATGAACACAGTCCAGCAACTCCAGTTTATTAGTTTGGAATAAAACTTCACTGGCAGTAATTATTATTATTATTATTATTATTATTATTATTATTATTATTATTATTATTATTATTATTATTATCATCATCAAATGTATGCATTTCCTTAATTCACTTCATTAGCGACGCTCACAACTTCACTTTTATCTTCATCCACATAAGAATCTGATTTACATTTTCCCGATTTAATAATGTTAATGAAGACTTCAGTACGCTCATCTTTATTTTATGATGATCTAATTTACATTATTTCCATAAGTCTAGTTAATTAAAACTAATTAATGAAGGCGTCACTGATTTCCACATTTAAGTGACTTTGGCCAGCTAGCATTAATTAGCGCTGACCTCACAAATGCCTGATTTTCATATTTCCTGTCGGCCCGTTCACTCCTAATAAATACGACTTCATCATTTCCATTCGTAACAAAAAATCTGCATTTACATATTCAAATAAAATTACTATTAATTAAAACTTCACTATCTTCATTATTATTTCAATGATCTCATTTACATATTGCAGTAAATCCAATTAATTCCTAATCATTACAATATTGTTCTTCAGAGAGTCTCACGACATATTTCCATACGTTCACTTAATTGTTATGAATTCAGACTTCACTATTGTGATCATAATTGCATTAATCTGACTTACATCTCCCACTAAGTGACAATAATTAAATTGTCACCAATTTACATATTCTAATAAGTCCAGCTAATCTGAATATTGAAAACTGACTCTTATCATTGGTTTTAAAAGAAGCTGATTTGCATATTTCCTTAAGTCCAATTCATGTCTAATAAGTTAACCTTCACTATTATCATTCTTAGTGATTTACTAAATCCACTGAATAAATATCAATTAAAACTTCACCAGCACAATCGTGTTTTCTAGGATCTGACTTACATATTTCTTTATGTCCGATGAAATCACAGTCATGAAAGTTTTATAATCATCTCGATATCACTGACACGGGTATTTAAGCCCTGCAGTTAATGAGTGAACATTCACATTTTTATTATTATCGTTATTCTACTTGTCTGATTTACATTTTACCAGGAGTTCATGTAATTAATATTAATTAAACCTCATGTTTACTATTACTATTAAACGAATCCAACACACTAGCATATTATCACGATGCAATAACTGACATATTTATATAAATGTAAAGAATTATTATTATTATTATTATTATTATTATTATTATTATTATATTCCTGTAATTCCAAAAATTACTTTGCTACTATTGAGGATGTGACTGACATTCCGCAATGACTCCACCTCATGAATATTAATTACAGCTTCACTCCTCTCGTTATTATCGTGACGGTCGTTTGGTCGGTCGGTCGGTCGGTCGGTCGGTCGGTCGGTCGGTCGGTCGGATCGACAGATTTCTGTAAGTTGTAACCGCGTCATTCCGGTGATCCGGTGCACAAGTTAAACGCGTCAGTAAAAATTCCAACTTCCCTTCTCTTATCAGCTTCACTCCGAGGAGCTCAACTGCACATCTGAGCCTCACTGCTCCTCTTCTTCCTCTTTGTCTTCTTCTTCTTCTTTTTGTCGTCACCATCGCGCACACTTGGACTCCGCGTTCACGAGTCCAGTTCATTAACGCCGTCAGCCAGCGGTGTGACCGTCGCGTCGCCTTGTCACCCACACAGCGCAGAGGAGGGCAGCGCGGCCCCCGACGTGTGGTAATTGTGACCCCGAGCTTTGTGTTCCACGTGTTTAAGCAGCGAGACGTGCGGGGCTGACATGTTGGAGACGACTAGCGAGAAAATGAAACGAAAAGTCCTGCTAAGTGTCAGCCGCTCACTGGCAGCGCTCCAGATTGTGACAAAAAGCCCTCAGAACGCGTTTATTGTGCTGAGTGAAAAAGAAAAGAAAGGCGTTTTTGAGGATCGTCGAACCTTCTTCTGTTTTGTTTTCCATTCTTTTCTCGGGTTTTCATTCCACGGCTCATCAATAAGACGTCCAGCGCGACTTCAGAGTCAAGCTCCTCCCACCGTCCTTGTCATTGTCACTTTTCTTGGACCGCCATCAGTGCGGCGGAGGTCTGCGGCCTTTTGCGGTTCGTTCAGATTGTCACTGTTGTCGTTGTGTTCGGCAGATGTGACAACCCTGGAAGTCACATGAAAGGTGCAAGGGGAAGGTGGCCCCACACTATCATGTCACACACCGCTGCTAAACGTTGACATGAATTGTCCCTAATTGCTCGCGTCATTCACTGAACTGCCTGAAGAACACAGCCATTGAAATCCTTCAAGTCAGCGGACTGCCACACTTTGTCATTTCCACATCTCCGAGTCACTCTGATTTGAACCTCATCCTGTAGAAATGTGACTCAGGGACACGCAATGTGTGGACAGACATGGAGAGAAATCCGCTTCAGTCCATGCATGGGAAGGGAACAGGCCGGTGGGCCGGCGAGCGAGGGGCGTCTGAGAGGTCGAGGAGCCCCCAGGAGCGGCCGGCCGTGAGTGTGCAGACCTCGAACATCTGCCTGGGCTTTGTAGAGCTTCTCAAGTCAGGGGTCCTTAACTTGAGGGTCTCACGGGCTGCCATGCAGCTGTATTACGAAACCGACCCTGAAACGAGGGCAGCCAGTCTTCTGTTAACTGCCCCGCGCCACCGAGTTTCGGACCCCGACTGTCTTCTGTGGTGGGCCGCGTGAAGTTTTTAAGTTCAAATAAAAGGTTTGCACTCGTGAAAAGGTAAAGTTGAAGAAACGTTGAATTAAACCTCGACCTCCACATTGGGGGGGTGTATGTGTGTGTGTGTGTGTGTGTGGGGGTGGTAAGGGGGGGTCCGACTCGACAGCTGCACTCGCTGATCCTGCAAACATCAAATCGCACAACCAGAAGGGCAGGGGATGACAAAGTCCACGACGCCAATGGTGACTTTCCAGCAAAGCCCCAAATCGTCACAAGCCCACCCACCAGCTGCTGGCAGACCATGCCAGTGCCGAGTGGGGTCTTTCAGGGATCAGAGCCTCCCTTTTTCTTTTTATTCTTTTCTCCATCGCCTTGTGGTAAATAAAACGAGTGACATCAGACAGACGAGCCCCTCTTTTGTGTGAGGGGTCCACGACGCTGGTATCTTATGGCTGCCCTGCATGCCCTGTACTTCTTGGTAACCCTCCGTCTCTGGCGGGGGGGGGGGGGGGGAGAACAAGCTGTTTAAGGGGGTGTGCAGGATTGTGTTTTGGTTTGGGTCCCCCATTCACATTCATAGGAGTCAAAGCTAACAGCTCTGCAGTGTGTGTGTGTGTGTGTGTGTGTGTGTAGGTTCTTGGGGGCCCCCTAGTGGTCAGGGGCTCCTATGCAGTTTATACTCTGCACACCCCGTATTTGTGCCCCTGGTCTCACCGCCTGCCATCCATGAGGTTGTGGATTCAAATCCCCTTACTGGCACAGTGAGGCCCTGAGAATGTCACGTCACCTGGCTGTGCTCCGATTAGAATAACAAATGAAATGAAGCCCACCGTATCTCGAAGGCTTCAGGTACCCCTACACATCTCAGCACCTTCAGAGTTGGAATTGTAATTAGTAAGACACGCCTGGATTACCGTAAATGGCCAGTTGTTAGCGAGTGACATGGCGGCACAGTGCTTGACTCCATAGCTCACTGGGCTGCTCTTCGAGTTCTCTGTGCCCCCACCTCACAACGACAAGCCTGTTGTGATTAATGGCGGTCCTTAACTGGACTCGTGGGGGTCTGAGTGTGCGATGAACCGGCGCCCTACTCTAAATTAGCCTCCCACGAGTCAACAAGTCGTCCATGAAAAAGATAGAAAGTTCAATCAGAGCGGCACGTGTGTGAGTGAGTGTGTGTGTGTGTGTGTGTGTGTGTGTGAGTGAGTGAGTGAGTGGCAGAGATTAAAGACAGTGGGCAGCCGGGCTCAAAACGCTCAGCGGTTAGACTCAAACTCGGAGTCGATAAACTGTCAGCGGCCATCTCCTGCAACTCTGCGGCGGCTCCACTTTAGAGTCACCTCTTAAAACACTAGACGGGCACATGGCGTCGTCACCCAGACTACGGGGCCTGCCAGGAAGCCAGCGACGTCACCAACGCGCAGCACAATCTGAGCAGACAATTCAGAAAGGAGGAACACCTGAGGATGGGAGAGCGGCAAGTGCGACTCCAACCTTCAAGAACAAAGACAAAGCGGACCCTGCTAGTTACAGACCACCGAGTCTTACTTCTATCAAAAGAAAGAAATCAGAAAGTGACCTGAACAAAAGTGACAGCGGGCAGCATGGGCGCATGAGAGGAAGGTCTTGCCACAGCAGTCTTTGAGATGCTCTTGGAGAGGCCAGCGGAGCAAGGAAACGTACTGAGACCCTCAGCAAAGCCTTTGGCGCAGTCGTCATAAACAAAGGCAAACTCTGTGGGCATCGGAGGTGACCTGCAAAACTGGCAAAGAGTGCGTGGAGTGAGGTCATCGCGGGGGTCCCTCCTTGCACCCCCATTCCTTTTTCTAATTTATGCCAATGACACTATTTTCTGGACACTTCACAAATTCACTAAAACTGGAGGGACGGGTGACACTGAGGACGAGGCAGCAAACGAATTCACAAAGACCCAGACAAACTTCCGAGCTGCACAGACACCTGGGAAATGGAGTTTAATGTAGAATAAAAAAGGGACCTGAGTTACAAGGGGAGGAAGAAAGAGGAAGCTCACTGGAGGAGGAGTGGAGGTGAGAGAAGGAAAGAAAAGACAAGAAAAGAAAAGATAAGAAAAGAGGAGTGTTGATTGTGCTTTGAACTGTGCTGCACTTTGGGGAGCGAGGAAGAAGAGTTTCCTCAGCTTCAAATAAACACATGCCAGGTTGAGCACGGGCTCTGTGTCTGTCTGTGTCAGGTTAGGGGGGCTGTATACACCCCGGTGGTCCACAGCATATACATGATGATGATGATGATGATTGTTGTGGGGTACAAAATCTGTACATTTGGTTTCTATTTCCATTTTATTTTATTCAAGACAACAGGTGAACTTCATTCAGGACAAATCAAAGCAGGTCTTCTTCGCAGTTCTACCTCACTTTTAAAACAAAGAAAGGAAGACATGCTGGTGACTCAATGACTTTATAACCTGAGAAAGGATGGACATCTAATTAGGGAAAGGAAGACCTGCCGATACCTCAGAGAACATGAACAAAAGTTATATTGTTTGGGAAAACGGAGAGTGAATTCATTCATCATATTGACAGCCAGCCAATCAGAATATCTAACAGTCACAATCATCTTGTAAAACTCCTCGGTAGAATTTTAGAATAAATATACCTCGTCTGAGGAGCGATACGGGAGGGAGGAAGAAGAGGGGACAAAGACGTCAGAAGTGAACAGAGTGACGTCAACGTGAAGCCGATTCCATCTGATTGTCAGAAAAGCATCTCATGAATAATTACGAGTGCTAAGATCACAAGATGCCTGCGACATTCATCCTGGTCATCTTTAACTTTTGATAAGCTTTTTCTAAAGACTACATACAGCATATCCAGACTTTACTATCAGTCCTATTTTCTATTATTCTTTGTTCTACTGCTATTATTATTTTTATTCCTGTAATAAATACCAGGCTGCCTTTAAATTTTTCTGCTTTGTCTTCATGTTTATAGAGTGATTGAAGTAATAAGGTCGATTTCTCTGATCACCTGGTGCAGCCGGAGGTTTGCCATACGCTTTGTGCTGTGAATGTGAGGTTTATTAAGGCTGAGGGTGAGAACTCCACCCAATAGTAGGGAACAGGATGTGAAGTGAGGCATTCTGGGCTGATAAATGGCCGACAGTCAAGAGTTCTGAGCCTTTGTGTGCTTAAATGTATTCTTGGAGACCAAAAATAATATTTTGGTCTGAGATATCATTAAAACATTGTATGTTGTTCATGTCGATAATTAGTAAGTCTCATGATGTGCTAGGAGAGTGACAGGCTGTGTTATTCATAAGGCACTTGTGTGGTTTAACTCTTTTAGGGCTAATTTTTTTTTTTTTTCTTATCTCCCAGGGCTGAATATTTTTCCAAAAACTAACATTTTTTAAAAAAGAACACAAAGCAATTGTTTAACATATCAAATCAACAAAAAATATTTACTTTTGACAAATGTTACTGTCTTGCATGTTGTATGAGCCTGCATACTCTATGATTTCACATACATATCACATACATTTTACACAGCAAAGTCCTGCAAAGTCTGATCTCGCTCAAAGCAGCCAATTTCAGTCATTGCCACATTGCACTGCTTACAATACGTGTTGCTTTGGTGCCTACTTTTCAATTGTCTGTTGCTGCACTTTCTCACATATATTGTTAGTGTGTACTGTAGAGAGACAAGTCACCCTTTTGCCATCGTGCCATTCCACTGCCACCAAGTTTTGTGCCCACATGAAAACCGTATTGTCACCTCTTTTCATCTTCTGAAACTTTATGAACTTTATGCATGGCATTATAGCCTGGCTCGCCCCATGGGATTTGCTTCTGTTTATTACAGAAGTGAATAAAACTTTGCAGCAGCAGGTACCTATCACCATGCTGCATAACCTGTCCAAAGCCACCAGGGGACAAAGCACGTTTGGACCAATGCTCCCTGAAGTTACATCACCAGTTCTGTCCCATCTCTATTTGTAATACCACAGCACGCTTCATCTCGTCTTTTGTTGTGGGTTTACACTTTGAAAAACAAGAATGCGATGCAAACGCAGCCCGCGATTCAAAAAATTTCTCTGCCTACCTGTTTATCTCATCTGACGGTAGCTGAAAAGCAGCATCAGGAGAGAGCAGCCTGAAGTACAGCAGCTGGTGATCTGTCGTGTCCAACAGCAAGCCATGCCGTCTTGTGAAGTCCAGCAGCCAGATCGGCTCTCAACAGATGAATGTCTATGTATTTATCCCACGCGAACTTTGCCGTAGATGCATCGGCTGCGCGAAGCGCTCAACTGGCAGCAGATCCGCTAGCGCGGCATCGGCTGGTGTTTGATCAGCTGATGCTGGCTTCTCACTCTCTTGCTCGATCTCCTGATCACTGTCAATAAAATCCGATTCTGAAAAATCAGAGTCCGACTCCGTGATAATGCGCAAAACATTGTCTGCCGAGTGTTTTCTTTTCTGCACTCGCTTCGCTCCCTCGTCACATGTGGATGCCATCTTGCCATTGTTTACATTTCGCAACTCACGCACACGCAAGGATTAGTTGCCGAGTCAACGGGTCTAGCATTCCTCCAAGCACAGAGGGAATGCCTATGACGTGACAGTGAGATTTGTCGCCATTAACAGCTGATTATCGCCCTCTATCCCTGGATGTCGACTTTAGTCGACATTCGCCCTCAACCCCTCCTGTCGACAAAAGTCGACATCCGCCCTAAAAGAGTTAAAGTGCTGGAGGTTAACCAGCTGGGTGTGTGTCATTCATGGGGCCCATAGTTGGAGGGTCTGTGTGTGTGTGTTCATCTTAAAGTGCCACAGTAATGAACTTGACGAGTACACTCACTCCTAGGTAAAGGGTAAGTAGAGGAAAATACTACAATAACACACTGAAGATGATGATGATGATGATTCATTTTCTCCTTCTGTGGATTTCCAGCTATAAATATGCAAACCGTACCACAGACCTTTTCTACCATAGACTCTATATACAGTGGCACCTCGGTATACGTCCTTAATCCATTCCAGATTCCTTGACTTATACCAAACAGGACGTATACCAAACAAATTTTTCCCATAAGAAATAAAGGGAAAATAATTAATAATGAAAACAAATCCTATTTTTATTGGCATATTATACATTGATGGGGTTGTATAAAATAATTTAAACACTGCTTAATACTAAAATACATAAATACAGAAGCAATCAGATGAAATAAATGAAAATTTAACCTCACTTTACTTTTTAATAACGTCTTTGTTTTTCACAATCCTAGATACCGTCGTTCTCGGCATACGGCATCTCGGCATATGCAGCAGCCAAGTCCCGGATATGCATGCCACCTTCATACTTCTCAACAATCAATTCAAATTTATGCGAAAAAACACAAAATCACGTGAAAATTCACAGAGAGTCATAGCGCGGTGTTGACACTCGTGGCCAGTCGTGGCTTTGTCTCGAGAGAGGTAAACAAGGGTAGTGCACACGCGGTGTTCTAGCACGCTAGTCGTATTCCAAACAAAGCTTGTATACCAAGCAAAATTTTTCGCATCCAAACAGGACGTACACCAAGTTGGACTTATTCCAAAGCGGGCGTATACCGAGGTACCACTGTATATAATAAGTGAATTGAAATTGTGCAATGTTTTCATGTGACATTTTCAAGGAATGCTCATTTTTCTTCAAAGTCGAGTTTGCACCTCCACGTCATTGTTATCATCTTCATTCGGAGAGTACAACAGTGGCACTTTCATGTCAATATGACCAATTTACATCAAACAAAGTTCCTTCTGTGCGACATCCGCTCCACTAATCACAGTCGTAGCCCAGTTGTGTGTTAGCAGTCGACAAGTAACGCCCACGTGACGGCACACGCGTACAAACTGTAAAACTGCCTCAACATCTCATGGCTCACTGGTCGTGCGGCGAGAGTCGTATTCATTCTTTGATGCTGGTGATACTTCAGCAAGTAGATTACCATTCATCTTGCATACACAACAATTTCCTTATATATTGTAAGAAAGGCGCTATATGGGCGCCGACCCGACACAGACCGACACCAGAAGCACGTATAAAAGCAAATGAACTTTAATTATTTCTTCACCTCTGGGGAACGTCTTCCCCGTCCCAAAAGCACCAAAATGAAAACACACACCACTCTTTGCACCACCACTCCTGCCGGCAAGCGTTGTCCTCCTCCTCCTGACTCCGGCTCCTCAAGTGATGGCTGGCAGCCCCTTTTATAGCCCACCTGGAAGTGTTTCAGGTGTTTGACCACCTGCCTCCGATTGCACCTCCGGGTGTGGCTGAACTACGGCCCAGATGGGCCCAGGAATCCCTGCAGCGCCCCCTGGTGGCCACCCCAGATCCCAAGAGGGCTGTGGAGAACTCCATCTCCCGTGGAGCCCTGGGGTATCTGAGGCACCACAGTCACCCAGGGGGGCTGCCACCAAGTGGTCTAGGGGAGGTACTGCACAGCCCATGCTTGCTCCCCTGGAACACATAGAGAAGGGGCGTCTCCGGCTGGGCATGGGCCCCGGTCGTCTGTCACAATATATTTATAATATTTAAAATCTCTACTTCTCTTAATTACATATTAGTCTTATGTAAATGGCCCTTATTATTATTTTTATTATTATTATTATTATTATTATTATTATTATTATTATTTATTTTTCCTATGTTTGTGAGTTTCTGTTCTCTCATCTCTGGTTTGTTTCCTGCCTTGCACCCTGTGTTGGGTGGGATTGGCTCCAGCAGACCCCCGTGACCCTATAATTAGGATATAGCGGCTTGGATAATGGATGGATGTTCTCTCATCTAATTTTAATTTGTGTTTCTTCACTTGTAATTGCTCCCTTCACATCTTGTGAAACACTATCAGCTCCATTGTGTACATGAAAATGTGTCACAAAAACAAATGTGTCTGTTTATTTATTAGTTCATTTATTTGGTGGACACCTTTATCCAAGGTGACTTACAAAGCACGTTTTGATACACACGAGTATAATTAGAGACCACAAGTGTGAAGAGCGAGCACCAGGAAGTGGTCTTAGTGCTGTCAGTGATGCGTATGGCTGGACCCCGACACACACACACACACACACACACACACAGGTCAGGGTCCTAACGTCTCTGCCCAGACGACAGCAGCCATCCTTCTAGAAGCGACTCTAAGGACTTCCAAACATATTTAATGAAAAGGTTCCTTTTGAAAAGACCCCCTAAACAGGAGTAACGTGAAACAGACCAAGCGAGATCAGTCTGCAGCTTTGGAATAAGAACGGAGGACCACCACCCAGGCAGAAGCAGGATGGAGACTCTCTGAGGGGACATACGGGGGGACGACAAACCGAAGAGAGTCCTGAATCAGCCCAGCTGCTCTCCCATGGACCTCCTCTTGTGCCGCTTTGTCTTTTATTTTTATTTTTTTTTTTGTAATATGAAGACCAAAGCTGCACGAGGCCTACTGAGGTGAGGCCTCGCCATTATGGGGCGCAGCACTGACCCCTAACAGTTGGACCCACTGCACTGATTGTCTTCCTGGTTTTCAACACTTCAGTCAAATCCCCCTTTAATCTCCATTTACTTAAGCATCAGGACCCCCAAAAAGGTCACAGCTTGCCACCTTTTGGATGGCACTGAGTGGTGACTCACCATTGTATTCCATGGCTTAGGGTCTCGTATGGTTAGTGGAGTCTCCCACAATGCGTCACCATCAATATTACTCCAGTATGACTATCAGTGGCAATTCTACATGGGGGACCCACCCACTCAATGACAAGTGGATTCTCCATCGGGAATCTCCCCCAGCAAGTTGATCACCATGGACTGGATCTGAAAGAAGGGAACACTGGATGAAGCTGAAGTAACATTTGCCATTTCTACAGGTGGCGCAGGTGAGGGGCGAGTAGCATCTTCACCCTTGTGATTTAACCGAGCCCCTCCAGGGGCTTTACAGAGCCACTCCAGTTGTTTCCACATTTCTGCTTCTGCTGCTCTTGTTGCTCGGCTGTAGTACTACATGTACAATATAGCGCCTTTCATAGTGCATATTCATTGATGGCGTTATGCAAATGCAGGGTGACATTTCCACATTTCTACAGGTGGCGCAGGTGAGGGACAAGAAAAGTCTGAACACTTAACGTCACTGTGCATCCTCTGTCATGGAAACTCCGAGGCCCGCTAGTGCACGTGTCCCAGTTTATAGCGCCTTTCTCAGTGTAAGGAGCGTTTCTTTCGGTGGTCGGTGGTGTTTGGGTGAAGCCGCGGATCTCCGTGCTCTGAATTTGCAGTCGGAGGCTCAGACTCGGAAGCTGCCGCGGGCCCCAGTCGTATCGCCTTCCATCTGCACTTCAAAGGTGGCGGCGCCCATCGAACGCAGGCTGAGCAGTGCCCGTCAGTAGATCAGCAGTACTTCTTCCACTCCGCTCAGTGCCCGAGGCGTGAAAGCTCTCGGATCGCTTGGCTCTTTGGTGGATTAGTGCCATTAATTCAGTCAGCACCGGCGGAGATGAGGGGCCGTGATGGAAACGTGACGGGCGGCAGTCGCATTGATTTTTGAGCGAGTCTTATGAACAGAGAGCTGCACGGAGCGTCCATCGCCATCGCCGACTCGCCCTCTCGACCTGCCGTGTGGACTTTTAGACCTCAGGACTGTGGAGCAGCAGAGGAGCCGAGCTCATGTAGGGCTGACTGGCTGCCATTGTGGACCCCCTGTGTACCCACCCACCTGTGATCTTCTCTTCCAGGCCCTCACGCACCTCCTCACACTCTCACCCGCTAAAGTGGGCATCTCTCACAGATTAGGAGCAGAGTGTTTGAATTCCTCCCCTTAGAGGAAGGTCTCAACCGGTTACTGTGCCCCCTCAGAGTGACCCAGGGTGCAAGTCACAGGTGAGCTTGGCATCAGACCAAAAGAGACAGAAGACCCTCTGTAGCTCGCCACTACCACACGTCCCTCCTTCACTATGCACTGTGCCAGGCTGCCACCCCAAGGATATGACAGCAAGGCTTCAATCGCATGGCTCATCCTCAGGGCCTCCCATTTCTAAAGCCAAAACCAGGGACCTTCCTTACATTTGTTTAGTGGGCACTGCACATCATGTAGTGCCCACCAACTCAGACTTTATAAAGTTGACAAGAAAAGGGTGCAAAGCCAATGGGGGGGGGGGGGGGGGATTGGGTTTCTTGGGGGGTTCAGACCAGCAGAAGGTGAACCCCATCTGTTTGTGTAAGCAGAGCAGAACACCATTAGGGGGCAGTAGCACCAACAGCGGCCAATAATATGAGGAACCACTAGGGGGCAGTGACTCTACTGGGTAGAGCTGGGGCCTGCACAGTAAGGGGCCCACTTATTAGGACTAAACTACAAAGGCACCACTGGGGGGCACAGTGTCTCTGGTGCTTATAGCTGGTGAGCTGACAAGGAGTGAAGCGCAAGACAAAGTCAGAGTTACCACTAGGGGGCAGTGTCTCTGGACTATGAGGGAACCTCCAAGGGTGTCAGGATAAACTATTAGGGGACCACCAGGGATGGCATTGCTATTAGGTACACTGGGTGCCAAGATAATGGGAGGTGGGGAAGGGCAGTATTCTTGTTAAATTCAACTGCAGCCGAGACTGTGAGGAGCCACTAGGGGGTGCTAACTCTGCTGGGTACAACAGTGAACCGCTTGAGGTAATCTAAGACTAGACTTGGAGGGGAAACACTAGGGGGGCAGTGTCTCTCTTGGGTACTGTAGGGTCTTAATTAGAGGGCACCAAACATTCTTGTTGACTCCATTTCTGGCCTGGGCTATGTGGGAACAAACTAGGTGGCAATAAGTGAAACACTGGGGGCAACCAAGGACCAGACTACGAATGTACCACTAGGGGGCAGTGTCTTTGCTGGGTACAGTGGGCAGTCAAGATAATGAGTGGGCTAGTGAGAGTGGAAACATTCCTGTTAACTACCACTAGAGGGAGCCACTAGGGGGAAGTATCTCTGTTGGGTAGACCTTGGGCATTGACAACTAGTGGACCACTATGGTGGCATCCCTGGTGTGTTTGACTTTTCAATTGGGCTATGAGGGAACTTCTAAGGAGCCTCTGATAGGGGACTATTAGGGTAACACACGGGGCAGTGCCCAGGTTAGGTACAATGGGGGTCTAGATTACAGGTGGACTGATGAGAGGAGGAGCAGCACCCCTCTTCACTCCAGCTCCGGTCTAAACTGTAAGGGGACCACTAGGGGGCCATGTTTTTTGGGGCAGAGCTGGAACTTTGGAAATGAGTGAACCACTAGGTGGCAGTATTCCTGGTGTGTAGAACTGTTGAACTAGGCCCTTAGGTCTCTTAGACCCACTAGGGGGCAGCGTGCTTCTGGAGTGGAGCTGAAGCCTTGGCAATGACTGAACCACAGCAGGGACAGAGTGCCCAGATTATGAGGGGAACCACTAGGTGGCAGCAAATGTTTTGGGCACACAGGTGGCCAAGGCCCTGAATGAATGAGGCCCCTAGGTCCCATCCTAGTTGTTTGTTTGCTATTTAAATATATTTTGTGTTTTACCAATTGTGTGGGGGGTCTTTCCATTGTATAAAGGGTGGAGTTAATCCAGCATCGTTGGGTACGAAGCACTAATCAGCTTTTCTCCGCTGTTGGTCCCTGGCTCCACCTTACACACAGCACATTTGGGGACAACACCATCTGAATTCAGTAAGCTGATCCAAGCCAGGATCCTTAATGACACTTGTCAGCAGACACATACCAGGATTTAAGTACTGGATTTAAGATGAAGACCCTCTGCATAGCTGGTCAGGATTGATCTGCCCCTTCTGACCATGTCTATCCCAAAGGCTCCACCCCTTATGAGCACATCTATTTCCTTGGCCCCACCCCTTAAGACCATTTCTATCTCACAGGCCGCACCTCTTTAGACCATGTCTATATCACAGACCCCACCCATTCTGATCATATGCTTCTCACAGGTCCCACCCCTTATTCCCACATCTATCTGCCACGCCCCGCCTCTTATATCCACATCTATACCATAAGCCCTGCCCCTTTGAGTAAACCCACCTCTCAGGGTCTGCCCATTCTGACCATGTTGGCCAAAAATGCCACTGCTTTTTAGCAAGCCTGGCATCATGCAGGGGTTTGAGAGGGGGATGACGTAGAGAAGGGGGGCACACTGAGCTGTCCCATCTCCTCGCTTATTGCATGGGCTCATCCAGCCTGCTTCTCTCATTTCCGGCCAGCTGATGGCCCTGGGAAATCACCTGGTGTGAGGGAGGGGAGGCCAGTTTAGTCACCAGTCCACCCAACGGGCACATCCTAAGTTGACACGGGGAGAACAGCTGCTGGCCAATTCCCACTTGTCCGCTCCACCGTAACTTTCAACAGAAATCAACGAGAACAGTGAGGTTTAAGAGCTCAGGTGGACCTTCTGCGGTTAGACTGCTAATGGCAGGAAACAAGAAGAGCAGAGGATTAAGTGGATCAAGTGACATTTGTGTGCATCTCGTATGTCAGCGCCGGGTTTTAATGGCTAACCGGTGTGCTTCTCCCTGCCTTATTATCGGATATTTGGTCAGTTTGCTCAGCGAGTTCCCATCTGAGGGATAAGAAAGTTCACGCTGGCCTTGAATATTCAAAAAAACAGAAGGTGGCTGACATTGGCAGGACTGGCATAGCTTACTGTTAGCTTACTGGCACTGAACCATCTATGAAATAAAGTCTGTGCCTTAGTGTCGGTCTACCTATCTGTCTGTTATATAGCACCTTTCACCTATCTATCTATTCATTATATAGTGCCTTTCACTCTATCTATCTGTTATATAGCACCTTTCACCATCTATCTATTATATAGTGCCTTTCACGTCTATCTATCTATCATACGGCGCCTTTCCCGCCCCTCTCTTTCTTCTCCCAGTGCCCTCTTCATTTGCCAACTTTGCCCCTGAAGTTCACACTTTTTTTTTCACCTTCTGTTCATCTGATTTTTCTTTTTTTCTTTTTCTGGTTCGATGCCAGCATGTGAACTCAGGTCCCCCATCTACCCACTCCTGCTGTGGCTTGATGCCCTCATCATGGCTTTGCAGGTTGTTCATTTGCCAGGGCATCAACAGCCTGGCATGTGCCAGTATGGCAGGCAGGGGGGGTGCTCAATAAGTGCGGCTGATGGAGATAGATAAGAGTCTCAGCTCTGCTCAACGTCAAGTGCGACTCGATCGCTGAGTTCATTAGTGACTGGAGGCTTTGGCTTCATCATGCGTGGCACCAATGGAAGGCATAACCTGGCAGCAGCTCTAATCGCACCACACTGCAGCAGTCCCTTGGGCACTGCAGATTAATGGTGACGAGAGCCCTTCAGTGTGGTGCCGCGCCATGCTGCTCGGTGGTCTTCACTGTCGCTTATGTAACCCGCTGAGTTTGCCCCTCCTTGGCACGCCCGCTGTGCTTCTGTTTTAATCAGCGTATCCAGTAGGGGGCGTCTGCTCGTTGTTTGTTCCCCCCAGTCACCATACTGGAGACATTTAGACAAGAAAACAAAAGACTTTGAAACTGCTGCCTTTAGACAAACAAGTGAAGGGGTCCAGTCCCCTTATGACGTCAGAGAGGGGTCTTTGACGATGGTCTGCCCATCTTTAGAGGAGCTGGGGGCTTCATCCTAGTCGTGAACACAGGGGACGTGTCCACCCCCACAGTGACTGATGGTGCCACCTGTTGGTTTGACCCCCTACTGCCCACACACATTCCCACCGTGTGACCTCCAGATCCTGCGACCCCCCATAAAAAAGAAAGTGTGACTAAAGAGAGTGTGACCCCCCATACATACACACACAAACAGACCCACCGTGTAGCTTAAAGGGAGTGTGAAACCCCCCGCACACCATTTACACACGTCCCCACCATGGATGGCACAGCTGACAGAGCCCTGGCATCATGGAGACGGTTTTGAGCATTATGACAGCCTTTAGTCCCCCTTTACAATTAACAGAATAGCTGGCACAGCTTGGCATGGGCACAGTGTAGTCTAAGCCTGGCACCTTTTTTATGGTGTTGCACATTACGGGCACTCTAAGACCACTACCGCCAGCCTTCCCAGACCCAATTAGTCGTTCAAGTCAGAGAGCCGCGTAACGAGCAGCTAATCAGGGCGTCCATATTGGAAAGCCTTCATAAGGCGCCTGACCGAATCCTCAATCGTGACGATCAGAGAAACAAGCGCATCGGCGAACTGCCACGGCCCCCCGGGCTGCGAATAAATGGAGGTGGCGGGCCGTTTCTGCAGGCTCAGCTTGAGTCCAAGAAACCGTCTGCTCAGCAGAAAAGAGCGTCTGCTGTCGAGGGGCTCGTTGCCATGATGTATATAGCACCTTTCACACAAGACCACCCAAAGATGACTAAATAAACGACCGGACGGCCACAAACATCCTGACTTGAGGCACGCTGGCCGATGACCGTGACGATCCACCATAAATGGCATGGGACTTGTGTGTGACAGAAACTAACATGACAGGGGGCATCACGGAGCCGGAAAAAGAGAGGGCAACTGGGGGTCCGGGGTTAAATGACAAGTGACCCTAAGTATTCTGGGGCATGTAGTTTACTGGTCACTTAGTAATAAATCAATCTGGACTTTATATAGCGCCTTTCACAGCATAACCCAGCATGTGTGATGATTAAATAAAAAATAGGGTCAGGGTTAGAAATGAAGGATAGAAATGACACGACAGGGGGCGCCTGGGAGCTTTTGGGCGACTTGGGAGGTCCAGGGGTAAACGACCAGAGACGAGGGCTTGGACTTTAGGGGTCACTCAGTGCCATTAAGAGAGAATCCATCAGTATTTTATATAGCGCCTTTCACAGAGAGGTCACTCGAATTCAAACAATGATCAAAGACCAATGACCGTGAAGGGTCCATGATAAATGATGGATGAGTCTGAAGAGTGACGGAGGGCACAACCCTCACTGATGGGGGGCACCACAGAGCTCGAGCAGTGTTCACAGACTGCGATTTGGGGGTCCAGGTCTAACTGTGCAGCAATGCCAGGAATTTGGGGGCTTGGAGTTTATGGAGAGATTTAAAAAAGGGTCCACAATGGACTGGATGCCAGCACAGTTAAGCCAGTTGGCGACGGAGCTCAATTTAGAGGTAACGTCAAGCCTAAAGCATTAATGCCAGGACAAGCGGACCCACTTTTTAAATCGTTATATAGCGCCTTTTATAGTTCAGTGGATTAGGACGAGTCTCACTCTCGTGTCCTTTAACCAATGTAGCATCTTTCGGATCACCATTACGGCACTCCATGTTTATGCTGTCTGCTTGGCCACACGGGTGGACTGCCCGGTGCCCTCCACTCTCAGGTCCTTAAGGGTGGCAGCCCCCCATGCCAGCCACTTTTCTTCCACAGAATGAAGTCTTTTTACAAACAACATCCTTGTGAGAGGCAAGGCGCTATATAATCCAATCCCTGGGTCTGCACTGTTAGACATGTGCAGACGCATGAGTCAGAGAATCCAATGCCATACCCGTGAATGATGATCGATCCTGAATCCAAACTCTGGGCCCCGACTTCCACGAGGACCACCTGGCGTAACGCCACGTTAGATGGGCTTGTTCTTTGGGCCTGGGTGGTCCATCGTGGAACGTGAAATTCCAATTCTGAGTGTCCATGGAGTCCTAAGAGAATTAAACAGTCACCCATCATCCCACAGTCTTTACCCAATATAGCGCCTTTCACCAGGCACACCACTGGAAGGCACTTTACAAGATCAAGCGATAAGGAGGCGATCTGTGAACGTCACAGAGGACGAAGGTTAGAAAGCAGGCATCGGCTGTTCATGGGTAATAAAGTGTGTGTGTGGGGGGGGGGCAAATGTCAGAATCACCTTGTGACCCCCTCACCTTACAAGGGTTACATTTGTGGAAATATTCATAGAGGGTGCCATCTCAGCAGGGTTAGCAAGTGCAACCCTAACTGGGGCATCCAGTCATAGAGGGGGCACAAAGAGTTGAGTAATTGAAAGTATGGGCACAATGGGGGGCGGGGGTTGGTCATGGGCATAGCTAGGAAAAAAACACACGGACACGGGAAGAACATACAAGTGGCACAAAGTCCAGAACCAGACAGGCCATCGAGAGCTGTGGAGTAGCCGTATTAAGCACTGCCTGTCCCAAACACATGAGGGCGCCACATACAGTAAAATACGAGCTTATTACACCCAAGGAGTGCCTTACATTCAGCAGAGGGCGCTAATGAGCAAGAACGCCACCTCACAATGTCCTGATGTTGTGAACTGAATGAGGTCGGGCATTGGAAAAGGGCCACCAGCAAGACCAAAGCAAAAGGACAATTCCAACAGAGGGCGCCACTCCGTTCATTAGTGGTGAAGTTGGGAATTTTACAAAATCCAGAGGGTTTCTGTGCTGGATGACAGGAAACATGGGGAGTGTGTGTGTGTGTGTGTGTGTGTGTGTGTGTGTGTGTGTGTTGGGGGTATCTGCCCCTTTAGTCAAACAGTCAGGTTAGCTGCCCACTCTTATCCCCCCAGGTGTCAATGCTCATCACCCAGTCGGCCTGGATTTGCACACCTCGGAGAGAAGATTAAAGAAATTAATATGAGATGCCAGGTCAGGCATCAGCATTCATAGCCACATGTCGTTACACAAATGAGCCGCATCTGCTAAGGACACAGCGGGCCGCATCGGAGCCATCATTTTAGAGACCACCTGAATAATAAACGAGTAGGCGGAGACAGTACAGCAGTGGGCGGAGATGACTGACGGCTTTCAACTGCTGAAGAGCAATCATGAGATCAGATGAGTGGAGGACGAGGGAGTCTGGGGGTGAGAAAAGACCCCGGCGCCAATCCAGAGATGACGAGGGCTGGCAGACCAAAGGGGCACTAATGTCATCAGGCCAAATGAAGGGGGGCTCCAGGACCTCAAATGGGGTGACAGCCCAGGGATCAGCGAAATGGGCCAACTTAACCTCACGCCACCTGACGCACACTATGGGACTTCAGGCAAAGTGCTTAACAAACTGAACCTTACATGGAAACTGCACTGAGCGCTTTGAAAGGCGCTATATAATATCACAGAGTTACAGATTTAAACGCTGCCTCGGCGGGTCTAATCGTTAATAAACACGAAAGTCACATTGGGATTGTGTGTTCACTGTGAAAGTCGCTAAATAAAATCATAAAGTCATCCATGTAACCCCAACCTGTGACCCACTCTGTGACTCTGAATGTGTCACTTCAACAGCCAGCGCTGTAACTGTACACATGGTGAAAAGACACAAAGGCGCTGCCAATGCAAATCACTTTACTGTTGGCCAACCGAGAAAGGCGCTATATAGTAGACCTGTGGAGTGACATATACTCTAGTAAGAGATGTAGCTACTGTTTGATTAGCCCCCTGCTACCCATCTATTTATCTAACAGGTTGATGGACACGAAAGGCGCTATATAATAGATAGATAGATAGATAGATAGATAGATAGATAGATAGATGTGAAAGGCACTATATAACAGACAGATAGATAGATAGATAGATAGATAGATAGATAGATAGATAGATAGGAAAGGCGCTATAATAGATAGATAGATAGATAGATGTGAAAGGCACTGTATAATAGATAGATAGATATAGATCCATCATATAGTGCCTTTCATTTCTATCTATCTATTATTATATAGCGCCTTTCCCAGTCTTCTCTATATTGTGCAGTGTCTCTTCTACTGTATTCAGTGTAGTGCGCCCTCTCTGTCTAGTTTGTGTATTGCCTCTGTCTGTCTGTCTTTTCATTTCTCTATTGAGTTGTGTCTCCTCCTCTCCTCCCTCCCTATTTTTATCTTTATCTATTTTTATTTTTTTGATTGTTTGCCTCCCTCTTTCTCTTTCTTTTGCTCAAGTCAGGTCTGAGTGAACTTCAAGAGCTTCATGAGGAATTCAGTTCATGAATGAATTTAAACATTCACTTTCAAAGTTTAACCCGACGTTCACCATTTCCTTCAGTTTTCTTTGTTCTTTTTTAGTTTTTCTGGTGCTGAACTTTCCAAAGTGCTCATCAGGACCCCGATGTCTTCTTGCTAATGACAGGAGCCCGCCGGTCACATTTCGCTCGACTCGTCGCTCTCCCTTCATTTATTTGTAAATACGCCAGGACGGCGGCCACTCGGCTGAGCTCCGGTAAAACTGTGTCGGCGGCGACTTGTCTCATTAGGCGAGCGGAGACGGCGACAAACAAGGAGAAGCGCGCAGCTCGCTGGCAGGTTGCACTCATCGACGGCACAAATGAAACTTGGAATTGGCTTGACGTGCAGGGAGCGCCTTTGTCTGAGATGTAATGTGATAGGACGGCGCGGTGTCACCGTAACCCCGGCCAAGTTTTCGTTTTGTATTCCCAGCTGTAAGGCCGAAGGTTAAAGAGAAAGGAAAAAAAAAGGGACTGCGAGCTGAGGGGACCCGCCATCCTGCCGAGGAAATAATAACATCCTGTTCACCTTCATTTACTGCGGACAGCCTGCGCCGCCATTCAAATTAACTGTGGCAGCAGAGGGAGAGAGAGAGAGAGACAGAGAGAGAGAGAGAGGGAGTGGGAGGAGCTTCAGGGAGAAGAAATGCGAGGCCGACGTTCATGGAACCAAAAACTACGCGCATGCGCAGCGTCAAATCTCTCTTATATTGCGCCTTTCATGTCCAGGGTCTAGTGCTGTATCTGTCCATTTTAGGCACTGCAGTACATTTGTGCCACTCTGCTCTATAGAAATATGCAAAAGGACGAAGATCCAAGTCTTGCTATATGATTGTGACATATGGACGCTATCCAGTGACCTGAGATGAAGACTGGACTCTTTCATGTGTGTCCCTTTGGAGGGTCCTTGGGTCCCAATGGTGTGCCTCTGTGTTGCTCATGGAGTTCCAAATGAGGCACATGACCTGCATTGTCAAGTAGCGTCACTTATGGCCATGTGGCGTGATTACCCGAGGATGATCCGGCTTATTGTTGAGGACCCGAGTGGCTGGACCAGGCCAAGGGGACGCCCACCTAACATGTGGCTGCAACAGATAGAGGGTCATTTCTGGAGGGTGGGACTGGACCGCGTGTCTGTCTGGTGGGGTGCCAACTGGGATCCCGAGCTGTTTTGTCATGTGGTGGGTGCAGCAACACGCTGTACCAGTGCCTGCTCCCCTGACCCGATTCCTCTGTCTGTCTGTTATATAGCGCCTTTCTGTCATCTGTCTATTATACTGTGTCTTTACTTATTTATTGTGTGTAACGTGTCTCACTATTTTATGGTGTCTTTCCTAAATATCTGTTATATAGCGCCTTTCTTGACTGTCTATGTATTGTAAAGTGTATTTCACTGTCTTTCTATCGTCTTTTCATGCCTAGGGCCTTTGCCTATTTTTCTCGTCTACCTATCTGCCCATTTCACACCTGAGTGCTCGTAAGTCGGGGGTCTCTATGGTTTAAAGAAAGGCGGCTCTCAAATCTGGCCAAACTGGGCGGCCCACCCTAATGCATGTATACGTGTGGCTCGTGTCATGGCGTGTTTTAGAGGGAGTCGTTATGAATGATTTTGGTGATTTCAGTGCCCTGCCCTGCATTGGTGGTACTGGTGGTCCTCAGCCTGGTGAGGGGAGCCGATCAGATGGTATTGCTGTGTCGGATTTCTGAGGTGGCAGTGATGGGTTGGTCACTGAGTTTCAGAGTGGAGGGCTACTCGTATTTACTTGTTTTTTTGTCACCCCTTGCAGTACCTTGGTCTCTCTTTGAATTGCGCTTCCCAAAGTTTCTTCCATTTTTTTCTTGGTGTCTTTCTAGAGAGTCAAGGCCGGGGGGCCGTCGACTTGTTAAAGCCCACTGAGGCCTTCCTCGTGTGTTTATGAAGGTAACCGACGGCGACAACGACTCTCGACCAGATCGAACAACAACGTTTCCCACACGAGCCGACATGGACATGACCAAGGCACACGCCATTGCGTGTGATGACCAGGGGGTCATAAAGCTTAGCGTAAGATGGACGCCCCGACATCTCGCTGACCTGCCACAAGTCAACATCCTCCCGTGAATTCTGCCCAAAGTGATCTCATTACGACATTCAGCAGTCCACGCTCACGGAGACGAATGGCATACAGCTGGGCTGTGCGCGTCCAGAGTACCCTTCAGCCGCCGTGAACGTGTTGCATTGCGCCCCCTTCTGCCCGTTGTGGCTACTGCGTCATTGTCAAACTGCCTTCTCTTTCTGATTTCCACTCCTATTGCTTCATCTTCTTTTAGCTAAAAGAGCGGAGGACACTTCAGACACTCACCGAGTTTTCTTCCTTTAGCAACTTTCTGTGAAGCAGGGTGAAGGGTCCAGCTGCAGACCTCCAGGACCCAATCAGATCCGCACGTTTCTGTCACATGGTTTACACAGCAGAGAACCTAAGAAGCCCCCAGCACTGCCTGGCAGCCTCGCTACCTGAGTGACAGTCAGATGATATGCCACGCCCACTGCAAGACACGCCCACTCGTCAGTCACAGTCTCATAGCTCCTCCCACATTGTAAGGGTGTCTTATGAGGACAAAACAGAAAAGAGAAAAGCAGGTGGGAGGGAGGAGATGCAAATGACCGGGCGCATCACGTGACATCACTGAGGTAGGCTTCGTGCGATTTGATTGGCTCGTCAATGGAGTGGAGCGGAGCTCTGGGGGTCTGCAGCTGGACTCTGCTGATATGAGGTGCACCGTGTCCTTGAAAACGTGAGCAGTCAGTCCTGCTGTGACTTTATTATTTTTATTTTAATTTCAATTTTTTTTGGCTTCTCTACTGAGTTTCCATGACTACGTGACAGCTAATCTACGCTTTGGGAAGTCGAGGAGTCTCCTTTGGAAATTTGTTGTGCCCCCCTCTTATTTTGTGCGCTGTGAATGTCATTTGGGTTGCCGAGGTAACTTCCCATAATTCTCCACAAACGCGGGTCACATGCCCTCTTCAGACATATAGCAGGTGTCATTATGGCACCCGAATAGACGGGACGCTCGTTTCTCGTTTTTCTGACTTTCGTTTTGTCCTGCAGCTCTGATTCTCGTTGGATCGACAGGTCAGGTTTGGACCCCCACGTCGATCACGTTACACCGACCGTTACACGCATGCCAAACACCGAGTGACAGGCCACACGCGTCACAGAACAGCCTGCAGCACGGCGCTCGCGGTCTGGTGGTCTCTTTGTTTGTTTGTTTTGACTTTTTTAATAACAAGTTGACCATCCAAACGTGACGCCACCCCCCACATTGATAGCCAAAACCCCCCATAATTCAACCAAACCAGGAGAATGCCGAGCCCGTCACATCTGGAGACCAGTGGGCTAGCAAAGTCGATAAAACACATCGCTGTTGGGGCAAAGAAAACAGACAGCACGCTGTGAGAAAGTATTTGCCCCCCTTCTGAATCCTCCGCTTTGTTCTGTCGGCCACAATGGATGTGTTCAGATCTTCACACACAATGGAACTTTAGATAAAAGAAACCCGAGGAAACGGGCACTGGCACTTCATGCCCATATTTAGATTTGTTTTCTGTGTATTGCCACAGTGTCACTTTATCAAAAAGTCGTTTAAGAAAGCAAAAGCTGAAGCAGCGAATTTCAGAGCCGCACTTCACCACCTCGGCCCCACCAACCTCCTTCAGTCACACAGCTCGGCTCAAAGGACACACAAAGTCAACGGGCACCATCTGATGAACAAGACAACAGGCGACGGGGTCCACTCAGCACAAAGAAGTTCCAAAGGACCACCAAAAAATGAAGATCAGAAGATGATCAAATCAGTAAGAGCAGACCAGCAGGCGGCACTCGGCCCAGCCGGACCCGCTCTGGGCAGACACTCCCTGCATGCCAGTCACATGACTACCCACCGCTGCTGGGGGGCTCCTTTCACACCAGATGCGCTCCTTCTCTTGGCATTCGGGGGGTCCGGGACCTCACCGAGTGTGGCTTGGGTTTGATTAGAAAAGTCACATGACTCGTAGAGCTCGGCTCACAGGCCCACCCTAGGGGGCTGAGACCCTCGACTGAAAGGGCAGTTTCACCTCCTACATCACCAACAAGAGGACTGGCATGCGATTAAAAACAACTGCCAGACAATTACGTGTCATCGGAATGAAAAGGCCGCGTCCCCCCACCTCAGCAGCCACCAGCGCATTAGGAGGACACTTTGGGGACTTTGACGCCGGGCTGCTCAGATGTGAGGGTCTCCACCAAAGTAAAACGTCAAGGCCTTTTAACTTTAATACTCCGTCTGCTTCATCCAGCAAGAGGATTGTCAGAATAACAAGAATAAGACTAATAAGAATAATACATGTTATGTATATAGCGCCTTTCACGTTTCATTAAAAAATCAAAATCAAAAAAGGCAAACAAGTCAATTCACAGTTAGAAGATGAAATCACAACCAGCAGCATCTCTCAGTCCGTCTCACCACCACCCTGCCGCCCACTGGCACACAACAGTGGTCAGCGGGCACACTCTGCCCTCTTTAGCCGGCAGGAGGACCACCAGCAGGTCAATTCATTAGAAAAGAAACTCAAACAAAAGGACACTCAGCCAGTCCACCCCCTCGCCTGTCTGCACTTCCACGATTGATTCTCAGGCGCCCACCCTGAAGGCCCAAACACTTCCGGCAATGCCCACTAGAGGGGGGTAGACAGCCCAACCTGGCCAGTGAGCAGGGCAAACGCCGAGTCCACTGATTTGCACCAAAACACTGTGAAACAAAAGGACCCTCCGTCTGCACAAAAGGCAACAGTGGAGTTGGCCGCAACACCCAAGGTGGTAGAAGTCATCAAAAGACGGGGCAGCGGATTCAAAATGTCGAAATGCAACAAATCGACAGAGCAGTGAACTCCCAGAACATGTATGAAATGAACCAGCAGGGGCTGTGGGAGACCCTCGGGATTTCTAGGCGGAGGCAGCGCCCGCCTCTTCTGGGGACCACCCACACATCACATGAAGCCCAAAACCAACTTAAGTCAAAGTGGGACATCACACCTGACTCTGAACCGCCACCAGGCTGAGGTGACACTCGCCATTCCCAGCAGCAGCAGCCACTTTGTCATGACGGCGATTTGCTGGATGGCACAGGCTGAGGGCTTCACCCAACTAAAACCCCACACGTGCCACTTAATGCCACAAAGACCAAAGAGTACAAGCAGCCCACGGAGAGTCGAAAGACCCGCCTCGGTGACAGCCCACCTCACGTAACTCAGCACTAACTTGGTGACTTATGGATGGTGAGGTGATGTCACTGTGGTCACGGGTCACACTGGCCGAGCCTCATAAGATGACATTCATCAAATGTCAAGTTCACCACAGTCAAGCCCCCAACACCAAAGGTGGTCTGTCACAATGTCCCCCTGCATAGATGGGCATTTAAGAAGGACAGCCAAGCATATCAAGGTCCTCAGTGAAGCCCCCTTCAGGTGACATTTCACTATCTTTTCTAAATCTGCCATCACCTCTGAAACAGAAACACAGTGCACTTGTCATCAACAGGACGTCCTCAGTCAGCCTGGGACTTTGTATCATGTTGAGAATGTCAGGCTGTTCTGGGGGGGGGCACCTAATATTAGACAGGTGGGGCTCAGAAAGTAGACACTGAGTGAGGCCATCAACAAATGAGAAATGACATAAATAAACTAAAAACAGCCAACACCGCAGATTAGCCACACAAACGGCGTTTCACTTACTGTTGCTGTTACTGTTTTCTTCCAAAGTTTTCCTTTAAATTACTGCATATCCACAAAGAAAGGGGAAATCCTAAAAACAAAAAGAATGGGACTAATTAATATTCATGAAGCGACTCATAAGGCAGGTTTAAAAATCTGCTCACAAAAACATACAATCCTGTAATTAAGATGCTAACTCTTGAAGGCCACATGGGCGGCCCCCAGGTATGTGCAGCGATGTAACACTCACGGCATCTAACAATACAATACAATACAATATAATATAAACCACACAAGGGGGGCCGCAATGAGCTTACAACAGACCCCGCCTCTTGACAGCCCCCCAGCATCGACACTCTAAGAAGATAAGAAAAAACTCCCAAATAAAACCCTTTTAGGATAAAAAATGGAAGAAACCTCCAGAAAGGCAATTCAAAGAGAGACCCCATTCCAGATAGGTTGGGCATACAGTGGGTGTCAATAAAGGGGGTCAAATACAACACAATACACATAACAGAACACAAGTCATCATCCATACAATATAATAAAACAATAGAAATATTACAAGGGCAGAGCAGAATTCAACAGGAGATGACATCCCATAATAGGATTTGAATTTGTTCAGAGTGTCGTGCGCAGCATTGGCCTCCACAGCAGCACCAGACAAAGACCTGAGAAGAGCAGTTGGGCATCTTCAAGACCACGGAGAGCAGCCAAGGCAGGCAGGGAAGCTTCAGGACCACGGAGAGCAGCCAAGGCAGGCAGGCCTGTCGGGCGGTTCAGGACCACGGAGAGCGGCCACAGTGGAAATCAGCAGCGGGACCTTCGTCGTCCTGAGTGACTCCACCCACGGACCAAATAAAGACGTCCCCCAACCCATCCCTTTTCCTGGCACTGACTCCATGAATTTGACTTTGACGAGAGCCATGAATAAGGAGGAGGGAAGGCTGAAGGTTTACAGCAAACAGAGGTTAGGAGGTGAGCTGAGTGGCATGTGTAGGATTGGAGAGAGGACCCCGGTTGCGATTCTTCCAGAAGAGCACGGCGACACAGCTGTTAACAGCAGGTTGTACCCCAATGTTTGGTTCATACAACACAACCACAGACACATGGAATGAAACATCAAGTAGTGGGGTGGACAGCGGGACGTTAGGGGCCTTCAAATCTCAACATTTGGGAAATAAAGGTGAAGAGGATGGGTGTTCTTGCTGGTATGACTGGTCCTATCGTTGTTACGATTGTTGTGATGTTCCTGCATGCAGACCACCCTGATCTTCTTGAGCTCCCCCCATGTGGACTCATCCACCTGCACCTCAGAAGGCTCACTTGGACTTGGGGGGGGGGGGTTAACACTTTCCACAACTCTGTGAGCCAATCCAAGGCCAGGTGGCCATGAACCCCAACAGGGTCCGTGATGTCACCTCTTATGCCAGCTTCTCCAGGTGGCAGCCACCTTTCTGCAGACTCCACAGTGACTTGTCTCTCCCAGGTGTGACCCACGGATGTCACCGTGTTATAAAACCAGACCAGTAATATGACTGACTCCCCCCAGCATACAGACCTGCGGGACGACATATTTGTAAATGTCACTGTAAAGTGGCGTCACCACAGCTGCAATAATTAGGAAACTCAACTCGCTTACCCAACAGACATCTCCGATTACAAAATGACAAGAAAGCCACCAAGCGGGGCCACTTGACCCCAAAACACATACACAAGGGTTGAGAAATTACCGGAAAACGATCAACTGAAAACATCAAGGGCTGCACTCGCAGGGGTCAACGTGTGAGCTGTGCCAATGCGTCGATTTGTGTGTGAATCAGTGCCCGCTGGCACAGCGTGAGTATGACAGCGTCGTTTAAGTAGCGTGAAAAGGTGAATTCATTCAGAGACGGGGGGTCAGGATGGTCCAGTGGAGCCACGTGGACAGCCCACTTGTTTGGGTGCCAATTGTGTCATCAGGTGCCATCCCGCTAACACATGTTGGTTTATATGGCACCCCTTGTGCCCTGCAGTGGTGCCAGCCCCCTTAGACGAGCACCGAGTGGAGGTTGGTGTGGCTGCCGGGAGAGCGGTGCATGTTGCCAAGGCGACAGTGTTTCGAGAAGAGTCGATGATGGCTCCCCTTTGTGTTGTGATTGCCACCTCGCCGACACTCTCTGCCATTTTGCTTTCTTTCTTTTTTTTTCTTAATTGTTTTCTTTCTTTAAAAGCCTGAAATGTTTTTTTTTTTTTCAAGTGGCGTTTGGGCACTCGTGGCGTGCGAAGGCCTGGGCAGGCGACTTGGCTTTGACTCCTTTCTCTTCGCAGTTTGCCACGCCACAGCCACCCAGATTTGTTCCATTTTATTAATCCTCAGCATGTATCGCTTTACAGGGGGCTTGTAATCCCCACGGTTTATTATCTGGGGGCACTGGGGGGCCGCATCACAAGGCTCACCGTCCCGTCAACTTCACCGAGAATCAGAAATGGAGGAAACGCCGATAAAGAAAACGGGATATCCAAGCCATCGATTTGTGACCAGTGTGTCCAGTTCAAGGGCTTTGGGGGCGGTGGGGTTGGTTGATGTTCATCCCAAAGTATAAAGAACAAGGTGGGCACTCTGAGCACATGCCCACTCTCACTTGGATAACTGGCAAACCAACCAGAGCAGCATGGCGGTGCCCAAAGCACAGAAGACTGTGGGGTTAAAAAATACTCAAAACATGCCAACTACATGCTGCCAGTGAGAAGAGTGGGACTCAAACCCGAGCCACCACAGCCAGCAGGCAGACCATGCCACCCTAAAGAACAAACCCATTCTGGGGGCATCAGGACCAAAGCGGGAAACAGCTGCAAAAAGGGTGCCAGTCCATCTGCCCGACCGTGTACACAAATACTTAGGGTCAGCCAAGAGTTGCCACAGAGTCGAAAACATCTGTGCCACGTGGGCCAAAACACACAGAAAGTCCACCCGGCCATTAGATGGCTTCACTCACTGTGGTGCCACACTTCACCGACTCAGGGCCCTGGCACCTCCAGCCATCACAGGGCCCACTCAGTCACACATCAGGAAATGCAAGTGGGACGAAAAGCCAAATGCTGGAGAAAGTGTCACACAGCAGTGACCAGGACAGGACACTGAGGTGGCAGCACACTGACACCACACCAAGAGACCGGTGGAGATCAGAGCAGGGCAGCTCCGTGTCCCCATGCCCAGCTACACCTCTGACATTAGCACTTGTGTCACAGTAACGAGGACACGTCACCCTCTGCCCTAGAACAGCACCCTTGAGATGTTTGGGTGGTAGAAGGCGTGGTGCTGTGATGGTGGCAAGTGGCATGTTTATGGGAACAAAGGGGTACAAGATGGGCACGGGGTGTCAATGCAGATGCAGAGAGGTGACATACTGGAGGACACCAGTGACAAGCTCACTCTGCTGCACCCCTGGCACTGTGGGGGCCCCTGCTGGTCATTCCGGTAACTGCAGATGGCGAGCGGAGAGGAAACAGAAAGAAAGTGAAGGCCTGCAGTCGGGTGTGAAGCTCTCGTGGGGTGGGCTCGGCCGTCTCCCCTCTCGTTGGTGCCCCCTGACCGGCCGCTCTTTCTTCTACCACCTCAGTTGGTTTTGATTTGCTAAAGAGAATCGATCAGGAAAATGAAAGGCAGGCCCTCCGTCAAGGGCCGGGTGAAGTTACCGGCCGGAGGATTGCGGGCAGACGAGTCAATGAAGATGGCAGCCTGACTCAAACCGAGGGGGCAAAATCACCAGTGGGACACAAAGCCAATCTCAGATGAATATTCCAATCGAATTTCCCGGATTTCCGGCCCACTCTGTTCTACAAACGCACTTTGGATTTCTAATTTATGGAATCAATGAAGGCTCAGTACGCCAATGCGCAGCGGAGTAACTGCAACATGATGAATGGGGGCCTTTAAACGTCTTGTCTTCTCCTTCTCGGCGGCTCATTCATCAAGTGTGGGCAAACAACCCGGATGATTAATACCTGAATTTCATTATTTTCCCAATAAAATAAAGGAGGGGTTACAATATGAGGTGAGCGTCACCTCGGGCTGTCTGCTGCTCACCTTTGACTAATTGCCATTCACCATGAAAACTGCAAAGTGAGGAGGAGAAGGCGGCGCGGTACCCGCTCACTGGCACGCTGGCACGCTGGCACGCAATCCATCACTCGTGTGGGCACACACTGGACACGGAGGAGAGCCAGGCAGGGAGAAAAACACCAGTGCCTCTCCTGTCCTGCAACACCAGGGGGCACGGACCCCATCCATCCAAACTCCACTAATAACACAGATTTATAAAAGATAATAAAAAAAGGGGGGGGGGGGGACAGGAACACAGAGTGTGTGAAAAAAAAAGTGACATCGGTAAGGACACCCTTAGGTGACAGGCGAGGGTCCACAGTGGCTTCAAAGAACTGGAAAAGGGGGCAGGTGGGGCATCACTGAGCAACTCCCAGCCCTCTTCTGAAGTGATGGCCTGAGCGGCAAAGTCACCTCGACAACCGATGGCACTGCCAGCTCAGCAGGGTCAACTGTTAGCCAAGTCTTAACATTTTGGACTCTGTGTCGCCAATTTCAGGGTCCAGGACCCTCACAAGTCTGTGCGTACCTGTGCTCAGGTGCAGGCTCAGATGTGCACTTCTGCCATGTGGATCAAACGCTTAGCCCATTTAGTGACCCACTGACTTGGGGGCAACAACTTGGACATCGAGAATAACATAGAGAGGGGGAAGACATCAAATCTGAGCTTTCATTTTGGCCAAGTAAAGTTACTATATAGCGCCTTTCATTTCTATCTATCTATCTGTCTATCTATCATAAAGTGCCTTTGATATCTATCTATCCATCTATAAATAATGTCTGTGTCTTAGAGTCTGTCTACCTATCTATTATATAGCGCCTTACCTATCCATCTAATTTAATCCTGCCAACTACACTATCTATCTAATAGTGCCTTTCACTCTATCTATCTGTCTATTATATTCTGCTTTTCATCTCCATCTCTCTACTTAATCAATTCTTGCCAGAGAGCGCCATCTTGTGGCGCTGGTCAGCCGTGTCCCACCCTGCACATTTCTCTACACGCTCTTCTTGTTTGACACACGCGTGCGGCTCTGAGTAGACGGAGTTGCTCGTTTTTCACTTGTGGTCTATCAGATTTGTTTGTCCATGAAACTGAGTGCCGAAGGACAACAAGCAGTCGGAATGGCAGGATGAGTTTGTCACCAGAAGACTGAACTGCCACCAAACCTGGCAGCCCCGGCTCAGAGTCACCTTTACAGGCCGTCATCGCTCTCTCAGTTTCCTTTTCGGACTTCAGGAGGTTTTTCGGCGTTTCATCCAGAATCTCGGATGCTGGTTTCTCGTCACTGCCATCTTCAATATTTGTCATATTTGTCAGGTCCTGATTAGGCACAGGAGGAGGAATGAGGATCGGGAGATGAAACGCCGCCAAGGTGGTAACCGCCGAGGCATCAAAAACCAAAACGCTAAACCAAAATCTCAGTCAAGAATTCAGAAGCAGAGGTTTGTTAACCAGAAACGCTACGAAGTGACAACGCACCAGAAGTCCTTGGAATTTTATCCACAATCTCGGACAGCCATGAAGTGTGTGGCTCCGCCCTCTACGGCGAGTCACATCCTGTGAACTTCTGGTCACCCGTCCATAACAACAACATGGAAACAGAACTGAAGAGCCACTACCACAAAACTATGGGATAACGACAGGGAGATAAAGCAGAAAGGGAGGACGTTTGTTTGTTTGTCGTGTTCTGCTTTCTTTAATCTTCTGGTTATGCTGAGGACACCCAATGGCATCATGGGAGGCTGAGAGAATAAACTGACAGCCTTAGAAAGATGAGAACATAGAAAATAAAAGAATGAAACGCAACTGACACCCACAACTCCACCCCCCCACCCTCCAAACCAATCACAACTCACGGTAGATAAATGACATTACAAGCCACGCCCCCTGCCCAATCTCAAGAGAAAACGCTGGGCCCAAAATAGCAGCAGGGTGACGTCACCAAAGATACGACACGTAAACAAGACAGAAGGAGCGAGGGGGCCATCCAAGCCCACCAGACCCACGATTGTGGAATCCTTGAACCCAAGGCCACCCCCCCCCCCCCACAGCCACTGCAGCTTTATAATCCACGTCGGTGTTCACTTGTCTTCTTCAGGACATGTGGGGTGCTGAAGGCGCTGAACCCCTCGAGGTGCGCTGACTGATTCCAACTGTATATAGCGCCTTTCACCGGGTCAGAGCGAGGTATCAGGACTGGAATTTGAACCACCAAATGTGGCGCATGGTGGCACAGGCTCCGCTGGCTCATTACAAGTCATGAAGCCCACCCCCAGTCTCTCTCTCTCCAGGACGGGAAGTGCAGTGAGGAGCATCGGCGTAATAATGAGGTGATTAGACGACTCGTTTGGGGGGGGGGGGGCCGGCCCCATCAATCAGGGACGTAAAAATGTCAGAGAGAGAAAAAAAAAATGAAACTAAACAAAGGCACAAATCCTCCACGCCAGCTGTTCACACCAGCGGCACACGGGCAGGGCCATCACCACCATGAGGGTCTGAGGACGAGGCGTCACCCCCCTTCAAATGCACTTCACTGAGAACCCCCTAGGTGGGGTTCCTCCTCTGGAATGTGCCCCCCGCGCTCTCCCCATTCTACCTGGCTACTCTGATATGCCCGTCATGCTCTCCACCCTTGGGGGGCTCCCTAGTGGCAAAGCAGGGTCCGAGTGAGCTAATCGGGCAGACGTCAACACCACGACTCCATGTCACCTCACCATGAAGGACTCCAGGATGATGTGATAGACATTACAAGAACACTCTGTGCCCACCTTAACTTAGACCTTTTAGGCACAACAACTCGGGGGGGGGTCCTCCTCTTGATTCTGATACCCCCAAATGAGTCTTGGGGTGAATGGAGAGGTCAGACTGGGACCCCTCACTGACAGGTCTTTGTGGTAGACGTTTTCATGGCTTTATTACGGTTGAGGGGTGCCGGTCCCCTGGATGGCAAGTTGCCCTGTGCCCACTAGATGTTGATTTTGAAGTTCTCTTTTCTTTAGTTTCTGCCTATGACTTACCCTCAGACTTGAAAGTGTCTTTAACGCTGGCTCGAGCCCCTCTGGGACCCTAAGCTCCTCATTTTATGTTAGACATGGGGGGCCCTACGTCCCTGGTACCCTAAGCTGGTGCACAGTTGGCACTGAGAGTATTCATACAGTGTGTGTGTGTGTGTGTGTAATGAGGGTCTGGGGTGGGCCGAGACACAGCGGGAGGACCTACTGGTGAATCACAAAGGGTTAATCAGCACCATCACATGCCCAGGTGGCACACACACCAGCTGGTCACGTCCTTCAGGTGGGGGTGTGGTCTCAGATCCATGAAACCCTGCCCCCTCACTATATGCCCAGTGTGTCACCATGTCGTCCCTGTTGTCTGCCCAGACTGTTGGTATCCCAGACTGGCACCACAGGTTTTGATTGTTTTTTTTTTTTTTGGTCGAATTTTGCCAACGTGTCTCGATGTTTGCAGTAGGACAGTGGAAGTCGTGCAGAATTTGTCATCTGTTCAGTTGCTTCTGCAGACTTGCATTTGATAAATTCACTCGTTTGAGTCGTCGCCATGACTGCTCCTCCACTCCCTCGATGTGTGAAACGTGATGAAGCTCACCAGACAGGCACGCGTCTTCAGCACAAGGACACCGAGGCTACCCCTGAAGTGCCAGTGATGAGACACCCACCTGAGTCAGCTGTTAGAAAGGGAGGGGCGCTATATAAACAACAGGGGGGGATCTCCTCAAATTGGCACGGCAGTTGGCACTCCTGCCTCACACATCTACTGACATGTTCCCTCCTCAAATGGGTGCCCCATGCTAGTTGGTGAGTCTAAATTAGCGCCAGGTGGGCACCCTATCCAGGGCTGCTTCCTGCTGTGTTATAAAGGATAAGCACGTCTGTCCCCCCCCACAGGCTAATTTTCACCACGTGCCCCCTTGGATCCTGAATTCAATGAAGTGGGCTCACTTTGAAGACTTGGTGACAAGAAAAGGTACGGTTGGCAACAAGGGCTTCAAAGGGTACTTAAACAGATGACACCTGTACAGTCGATTGATTATCAATTGGTTATCGATTATCAGATATAAACAAAGCCACGCCTCCTTGTGTGGTCCAATCAGGCAGCATCAGGTGTGAGGCGGGAACCAACCGTGGACATTAGAGAGCCGTCTCATCAGTTTAGACGGAGTTACATTGGCGGCAATGGGAGCTAAGTAGAAATCAGTCCTGAGGGGGGCGCCATTCCATTGGAGACCACCATAAAAACAAAGAAAGAAAGGAAACGAGTATCTGTCATCGTGAAAAATCAGTTTAGCAGAATTGTGAAAGACGCTCTAGAAAGATTACTGATGTGTCGAGAAGGAGTCTCATAATGTTCATAAAAATACGCTTTGTATGAAAGGCGCTATATAAAAGAAAGGAAGAAAGAAAGAAATTAGGAAAAACCATGAAAGGCGCCACATAAACATAACTCATTTGTCATAAAAGTGCCACGTGTCATTATGGAATTGTTTCCTTGCAAGGCACTATATGACAGGAATAAAGGAAAAGCTCACCTACAGAGACATGAAAGGCACTATACAGGTAGAAGGCAGGCAGCGAGGTGTGCTGGTTCAAATCCCACTGCTGACACCACTGTGTGACCCTGAGTGAGTCACGTGACCTGTCTGCGCTGTCACCCACCTCACTTTGGATAAAGGAGTCAGCCGGACGTGTAAATGTGATGAAGGCGCATTAGAGAGTCCCTGATGTGTTACCGTAGCGTTTCTGTGAACGGCGCCCTATAAGACAGACTGAGAAATGCTGGCTGTGAAAATCACGAAAGGCGCTATATGAACATAACACCCGCATTAGAAAGATGAGGCAGACGTGTGGGACGTTGGGTCGACGTAACGATTAGAAGGAGTTGCTCCTGCCCCGTGATGCTCAATGTCCCCATGTCACACAAGCCGTGACAACACCAGGGTGGGCTGCTGCCGCTTCTTCTTCTTCTTCTTCTTCTCTTTCTGTCAGACGTTCGCCACAATGACTACTTGGCACTCCAGGCAGGTCATTTAGCAGGCGGCTCCTCCGTCACAGGATATAATCGTCGTGTCATCGTGGGAGTGAAGTACTCAAAGTGCCAGCCATTTTCTTCATCGGGAGTGAGGAGGAGGATTCCTTTACCACTTAAAGACCCCCCTGTCTGTGCCCTCACAGTACTCAGTGAGTCGTCCATTTTTTATATAGCGCCTTTAACGCTGGGCACCACAACAGGGCAAAGAAAAACAGCCCTGCCATTCTAATCCTAGACTTCAATTAGGGTCAGGGGGCAGTCAAATCAGGAGACAGGCCTGTAGGGGGTGCTAGTGTCACACATCGCCATTCCCATTCACACCAGTTTAGGACTTTAAACGGGCGCAGGGACGGCTGAATGGAGCTGCTGGGAGGTTCAAGATTTCAAGACTTCAAGTGTCAACAGAGGCCACCGCAGGCGACAGCTGTGACAGCCATGATGTCCTTGTGATGTCGTCCCCCCAGCACTCCAAAGGTGCCTTTGCACTTGGATTGAAAATGGCATCCCAGAGGAGCCGATGGCATGGAGGGGGGTGGGGGATTAAACGTTGACACAAACGAGAGCCTGCAGAAGAACAGGGGATGGAAAGAAGAACAAGAAGAAGAAGAAGAAGAAGAACTTCAAGAAATTAATGTGACATCATGGGGGCGAGGAGATCAGGAATCACAAGAAGCCTTGAAAGGAACTGGGTGCACGGTGGGGTGGACAGCATGGCTGTCACAATTATGGAGAGCCCTGCACCAGGTGTGTGGGGTCTGCATGTTCTCCTCATGTCCAGGTGGTCTTCTGTGTGGGGTCTGCATGCTCATCCTGTGCACAGGTGGTTTCCACTTCCACATGCCAGTGACATACGTACATGTCAGGTTAGTTGGTGGTCCCAAGTCTTGAGTGTGTCCATGACTGGGCTCTTAGATTAACTGACTTCCTCTCCAGGGTTGGTTCCTGCTTTGAACTCATTGCTGCTAGCTCAGGCTCCACCCCACCATCACCATAAGGACCCTTTTAACCTTGGATCACATTAAGTGGGATGTCATGTCATTAAAGGAGACATGTTACAGCAGGCACTGCTTTTCAGACCCCCGTCAAAAAATAAAATAAAAGGCGGCGGGGTCCGCATAGCTAAGGGAAAGTGAAAAGTCAGAATTCAGTTTGAAACCCTGCTGGACGGAAAGGGAAAGTCACCATGTGAGCTGCTGGCTTATTAAGGAGAGGCTGAGTGGGGGCAACAAATGCGGCCCACCAACGGCTGCAGGAATAGCAGCATGTAAAAGTCAAAATGAAGTGAAGAAAATAAAACGAGCAAAGATGGCCGTGGGAGTCAAACTCAGAAGACGTTGACTGACCACTTGAACAAAAAGAAAAAGAGGAACGGGGAGGAAGAGGATGTGGCAGACCAGAGAAAGACAAGCCCACCCCCAGTACTAGGGGGGGCATAGAGACTGGAGGAGTGCAGGGACACAGACGCTCAACTGGGACAAACTGGAAACTTGTAGTGCAGCACTTCAGCCACTAGGGGCTCAGTTAAGAATATGGCAGCAGTCCAGTTTATATAATAATGATAGATAGATAGATAGATAGATAGATAGATAGATAGATAGATAGAT
>JANRMT010062835.1:1432001-1465614 GCA_026402145.1 Polypterus bichir lapradei | reverse complement strand
GGAGGCGTGGCCACCGTGACAGCTTGCTATTTTTTGAATGAGTGCACTTTGTGGGTGTACACTGTGATGCCAGGACAGCGTTTTGTCAACCATTATAGAGGTGGCAGAGACAAAGGCCTGCGCTCAGAAGTAGATGGCTCATCCACCCCACCCTTGATCTGATCCCTGTGCTGTATAGCGCTTAAAACATACAGTAGGGAGCCCACCCTAACTCTTCAAGTGGAAGCCTGGGAAACACCATAATCAAAGTTCACCTCCCCACGTGCTCTTCAATCTAAATCCCCGTGTTACATTAAGCTTGAAACTCAAAGGGGTCTCCCACCCGCTTTTCCATTCAGATGGTATCAAGACTCCAGGGTTTGGGCGCTGAGGGCAACCTAAAAGCTAAAGCAGGCTGGCACCGAAGCCATTCACTTTGGAGGTGACGTCACCTGACATTACTTCTCCTTTACACGTAGCCCAGATGAAAGGGGGTGGATGAAAGTCAAAGCCTCAAACCCCCCAAAACTCACACACCAGCGTTCACGGATGAATTTCACAACCCACAAAACAGAAATGTGCAATGCATGATGGGAACAGGACCCCAAAAAAGGCAGCAAAGCAGAAAGACACCCAGTGATCAGAAAAGTGCCAAGTGGTGACACGTCAAGAGCGGCAGCGTGGCACAGTGGCTAAGGCTTTGGGTGCAAATCCCGCTGTGTGACCCTGAGCAGATCACTTCACCTGCCTGGGTTTGTGTCCAACATCATCTTGGATAAAGCGGCAGACAGTCAAATAATAAGCAGTGAGAATCACAACAAGAATCATTTACAGACAATCCCTGATATCACAAACTTCTACAAGCACTCAATAATACAAAAGAAATAAAGAAGAGTCAAAGAGGAAAAGCTTCACAACAAACCAGAGCAGCAGGCCTCACAAGCTCCGAGTACGCCTGACCCCAACCAAACTCAGGCGGCAGGCTTTGTGGCCTTTACTCCAACAGAACCCGAGAACCGGAGAACCCGAATCAAAGCCCTGGCACAAAAAAAAAAAAATAAAAAATAATAAAAAGGTTTAGATAAGAATTCTGACACTAAATTAAAATTCATCAAGATCAAAAATAATCATAAAGCACTCCTTAAGAATTCCATCCAAATTCAAATCCGACACAAAAGATGAAAACACCAAAGAGGAGAATCTGAGAAGACGACGAGGCGAACAAACGCAGGCAGGGACTGAGGCCGAGGGTGGGCTGTCACGTCAAGGGGCTCCTTGGGTTCAACATAAATAAGCCAACAGCACAATTAACATAAAACGGGCAAACGTCAATCAATGAATTAAACAAAATGACAAAGAAAAAGAAGCAAGTTACACTGAATAACAGAAACACAAAGATTTCATATAAAGAACATAAAAAGGAAAAAGATAAGTTACTGCCCCATTTACTGAACAAGCGGCTCGACCACCAAGACCAGGCCTCCACACCCCAAACTCGAGACGCAGGCTTCAAAAGAAGCAGACACTTCTGGAACTCACAAGGGAGAGGGGAGAGGACAGCCTAAAACCCCTGGCACACAAAGCAGATCTTCTAAGAATGAGAAAGAAAACAAAGAAACCAAAAACGATGAGCCGGACAAACACAAGCTGGAAAACTAATGACTCAGCGGTGAAGTGAGACCCCTACAGGCAGAGGGTGGGCTCACAGCGGTAACACTGGGGGTCTCGGCACCCTGGGCTCCACATTGGGTATGAAGCTAGAAATGAATTTATGCTTTGCATGAATCACAATTCAGTTTATGACCAGTCAGTTTTGAGTATTAGAAGGCAGATTTCGGGGGGGCTCAAGCCTTACGGGTAACGCTGAGGTTTATTTCCTTTGTCCTGCTGTAACATTTGATTTTCTTGGGCCAGAGACTTTGGATCCAGTTTTTGGACCTGTGTAAATATATATAGTGTCAAAGGAGGACAGGCATCCCAGCCTGGAAGGATGATGGTTTCTTACCTGGACGGGAGGCTACAGCAGGACAGACGAGTTGGCCTGCTGGACAAAGAAATGACTTTGTGCTCAGCCGGAATGAATTAATGTTCAGACCAGTGGAAACCAGACGTGAGGAGCAGTACCATCCTCTATACAGCAGGTGGCAGTGGTCCTCTTATGGCAGCCCAATTGAAACAACAGCAGGGGTGCTTGGGAGTTGGAGTTAAAAAAAAAAATGCAACCCTGTTGGGGTCCCTGTTATGGGGGGTTTGGACTGCCTTACTTTCTATATGACCCAGAAGTGCTTCCAGGAAGACCTGGTGCGGCACTGGAAACATTCCCAGGTCCGGCTTGTAAAGAAGCCCCCCGGCTCACATCAGGCTCACAACACTCAATTGGAGGGTGAAGGGAGGCAGAAAGCAGGGCGATTTATTGATCTGTGGAGGGGTGGTCATTCGTGAAGGTGCTGTGGTTTAAGAAACATCTTTTATTTAATAAGGGCTTTGCAGTGAAGTTGCACCCCCTGGTGGTTAGTATGATACAGACACAGTATATATATATATATATATATATATATATATATATATATATATATTTTTTTTTTTTTTTGTTATTTATTTGCCTTATATAATTTGCCACCCTGACCCTTTGTGCGACTCTCTTCTCTCATCTTTCACAAATTGGCGCCCATGTCAGTTTTTGATTCCTGTGTGTATTTCACTTCATAAAATGCATGCAAAATGGGGGCCCAAAACCAAATCTTGCATTAACCCCCCTCTTCAAACTACTTGCCATGCCCATGCTGGACAGATGTGCCATCTCACGCAGGTAAGAAAGTGCCACCAGCAGTAGGCGAGCGGACAGCGAGGAGCCGCAGATTTCAAGGCACCATACAAGACCCGACTCGGGCCACCAGAAGAGCCATGGGCTGCTAAGAGGGCTGACCGCACGTCAAAATGCGTAACTAAAGGCAAGTTAGTGCGACCACCTAGCTGGTAATGCCACACATGCCATGCCAGAACAGACCATAATACTAAACTGCCCGTCATTCTGAAGACACTCACTCTGATTGGCTACTGGTACTGTCCCCAGCCATCGAGGTGTCGCTTTGACTGGAGGACAGGAGGGAATTGGTGGGCAGGGTCAGAAAAGAACCCCCTGTGGGTGGAGCTTGTGTGGGTCCACTGCCAGGCTATTAGCTCGACGTCACACACGCCACTTCGGTGGCAGTCTCTGGGCTTAACTGGGAGTAAGACACAGAGACTCGGGTGGCTGAAAGGCGCGAATACCACAGAACTGGCAGAAGGAAAGCCTGCCTAAGACTCCGCCTATTTCCTCTGTGAACACGCCTCCGACATGACCTTTTTCCGGTCATGATCCCACCCCTTCCTGTTTCCCCTTATAACCTGCCCTGTCACCCCTCTTGTTGGGGGCTCAGAAACGAATGACAATATAGGGGGGGGGGGGTGGACTCCCCAAACCTTTACACTTCCTCTCTGTGGTTTTTCCGCAGCGGTGTCCCCATCTGTTATCTATATCTGTTATTTGTTGGAGGTGCCCGATGTGGAGCTTTGAAGTCTAAACTCATGCCAATCTGAGGGGTTGGCTGCATGGCACTGACCTCCCACTGCACCGTCCCAGTGACCCCCACCGGACATGAAAGGCTCGTGTGCTCGCTGTGCAAGGCGCTATATATTCGTTTCCTATGCAAGCAGCTCCCACAGATGGCCGGCGATGTGCCCACATGAATGTTTTTTTCTTCTTATTTTTCCGCCTTCTTGTTGCCCCAAACCCTTTTTACATCCAATTATGTCAGCCTTAGATGAATTGGCAAGTGGCAGCCTTCCGCTGCGAGCACCACGACATCATCCATTTCGTCCTCTTCGCAGGAAGCCTTCTGGCGAGCGGCAGTCTATTTAGCCGAGGCCCGCTGGAATGGCTGCCCTTGTTTCTTTAACCTGCCCGGAGGAGCCGCTCAAATTAGTCACATCTCTCCGCCATGAGACCGCGCTCATCCCTCGAGTGACACGGGGATCGGCGGCTGCCTGCCCATTCCTGGTGCCCCTTCCTCTGTCATTCAGAGCGTCTTCATTGGAATGGAAAGGAGGCACAAGGACGGCGAACCTCTAGCAGATTTGGCCTCATATAGCGCCTTTCAGAAGTCAGAGTCCTTCAGAGTCCCGTGCTGTGAACAAATCAGCAGCAGTCACTCGACTGATCGGTCACTTTGACTACACGACCCCCTCCGGACACCACAGAGGTGGGCCGATTCATCTTGGACTTTCATTGAGGACTCGGTAGAAACTCAGGGTTAAGAAGGAGCGTTCTCTTATATAGTGCCTTTCATGTCAATCTTTTAAATATGCGGCATCAGGAGCAGAGCAGACACCACCCTGGATGGGATGCCAGCCTACCACGGGGTCACCAGCTCACCCAACCTGAACACGTCTGTGAGGAGGAGAGAAGACAAGCGGAAGAAAACCCGAGGGGACACCAGCAGAACAGGCAGGGGGGCTGAGGCCATGACTGGGGGTCTGTGAGTGAGCAGCGCCAGCCACATACTGTAATCACCGTGATGCCCAAGTGAATGAAATGCTGTCACACAGGGCTGTGCGTTACCAGTCACATCCTCTACCTTCACGTAACCCGTCTCAGGCCAAATACGCTACACCGCCTTACTTATCTAAACTGGCGAGGGTCTCGGACTCTAATGAAGGACCCTACACCTTCACCTGTCATGTGCAGACCTGACAGCCATGAAGCCACCGACCTCACTGAGCACCCGTCACATCAGCTGTCCCCATCGACCCATCTGTCTTGTATGTATGTATGTATGTATGTATATAGCGCCTTTACTCTCTTACACTGCACTTGTATGGTGCCTTTACTATTATGTAGTGCCTTTCTCTCTCTCTCACATCGTCACTTCACTCTCATATGTGTGCACACAAGGCCATCATTTTAACACCCACACAGCCTTCAATCTCTTATATAGTGCCTTTCAAATCGCTATGTTGTAGGCAGACTTTCTTTACTATCATATGTATATACAGTGCCTTCGATATAGATTTGTCTTACATACTGCCTTTACTGCTCCATACATACTGTACATGAGAGTGTGTGTGTGTGTGTGTGTGTGTGTATAGTGCCTTTAATATTTACCTGCCTTATATAGTGACTTTACTGTCTTATACTGTACATATTTAGCGTGTTTCATTTCTATGTGTCCATTAAATAGTGCCTTCAATATCTATCTATTATACAATGCTTTTCACATTTATCTATCATACTATCCTATAGGGGCAGCACGGTGGCTCAGTGGTAGAGCTGCTGCCTCGCAGTAAGGTGACCTGGGTGTTCACTTCCCGTGTCCTCCCTGCGTGGAGTTTGCATGTTCTCCCCGTGTCTGCATGGATTCCTCACTTAGTCTAAAGACATGCAGGATTGGTGCATTGGCAATCCAAAATTGCCCCTAGTGTGTGCTTGGTGTGTGTGTGTGTGTGTGCCCTGCGGTGGGCTGGCGCCCTGCCTGGGGTTTGTTTCCTGCCTTGCACCCTGTGTTGGCTGGGACTGGCTCCAGCAGACCCCTGTGACCCTGTAGTTAGGATATAGGGGGTTGGATAATGGATGGCTGGACTATCCTATGGATATGGTGCCTTCAATGTCTATTTTATATACTGCCTTCACTATTTGCATATAGACTTTCTTTAATACCTGCATATCTTTATTGTTAGTGACCTTCATATCTATCTGGAATACACAGCCTGCCATATCGACCTGTTTATCTGTTATACCGTAGAGAGACAGAGACGAAGAGAGAGGCGTGCTGCCTTTACTACTGTACACATAAACAGAGGTGCTGTATATATATAGTGCCTTTAACATACACCTGTCTTGTATAGTGACTATACTATCATATGTATATAAATATCTATTTATGTTAAATACTGCTATCATATACAGTACATTTAGAGCACCATTAATATCTACCTGTCTTACATTGGGCCTTTATTGCTATACACTGTACATATTGCATTGTGAATTTCCCCTTGGGATTAATAAAGTATCTACTGTATCTACTGTACATCTTTAATATCATATACATAAAGTGACTTTGACGCTGTCAGATTCCTCTTCTAGAATGCCTTTCAAATCTACCTGTCTATATATGGAATAAATATTACCCTTCAAAACCGTCTATCTTATGACTTTACTATCACATATTTACTGTATATATATATATATATATATATATGTATACACATATAGAACCTTTAACATCTATCTTATGTAGTCCGTTTACTAAGGTATACATAACATACATTTATACATATACTAACACATTATATTATATATATATATATATATATATATATATATACACACACACACACACACACATATACATGTTTATACTGTATATATATGTACACAGACACAGCAGATGGACAGATAGATGTCAAAGGCACTAAATGATATAGATAGATAGATAGATAGATAGATAGATAGATAGATAGATAGATAGATAGTGTGAAAGGTGCTATATGATAGATACTGTATATATGTGTATATATTTAGTGCCTTTAATTTCCATCTGTATTATATAGTTAAGTTCCAGTCTCTCTGTCTCTTTTCTATCGGTTATATAGCGCCTTTCCCATCTATCTATCTATTATACAGTGCCTTTCACTCTATCTGTTATATAGCGCCTTTCATATCTCTCTCTCTATTGATCAGTTAGCACCCTTGTATCTGCCTATAGGTTTGTTTTTTTTGAAGTGTCTTTTGTATATAGCGCCTTCCCCATCGACTGTATCTGCTGTGTGCGCCTGCTCCGTTTCCCAGCTCTCTGTCATGGTGACTTCAAGTATCGATTCACTGATCTAATGCGACTCCTTTTCCTGTCTGTTTTTCTACCATCGCTCCCTTATATAGCGCCTTTCACGTCTAATTTATTTCAGCTGATTTATCGCATTGTCTTTCTGTCAGCCTGTGTGTCTGACATTGGACCCTCCACATTTCTTTTGACCTCTGTGTGCCCACTGATGTGACCCTCCTTGATATGCCTTTCCAATCTCCCTAATGTGGCGCCTTTCATGTCCATTTATTGACCTGTCATTTTCGTGTGGCTGCTCCACTCAGTTCCTTTCATTGTCACTGGTCTTGTATGGCGCCTTTCTCACCGGTCTGTCTGTTTGTGATTTTTCCAGCCTGCTTCGTGCCAGTGTGGGCTGTGCAGGGTGGCAGATTCCTTTCTGCATGGTCTTGGCACAAGGCAGAAAGCAGCCTTTGACGCGGTGCCAGCTCTTCCTTCGATTCGGACACACTCACCAGCTTTCTCAGCCAACCCACCACTTTTTTTGTTTATTATGTAGCGCCTTTCGTAGCTAACATTGTCACAGTCGTTGGCCCTCGGCAGAGACAGAGACTCCTGAGGGGCTAAAGGAATCGGTAGGATCGGTAGGATCGGGAATGTGAATGTGGTGGACGTGCAAAGATGACAGCAGGCAAAGCCATTAAAGGTGCTATAAATGACAGGAATGATTTACTTTTTTACACCTCAGTGGTATTTCTTCTGTACAAGGCTGTGCCAAGACCTAAAAAAAAAATGAGGATGGTCCACCCTACTTTGCTCATTTTCTGAACCACACTGTACCCTGGTGGCACAAGGAGCGAGCCCTGGATGGGATGCACAGAGGACCTAACGGTCAACCAAACCACAAAGGTAAAATCTGGAGGGACGGTCAAAGTTAAGGAGATGGCGGCCCGGCCAACGCACAAACCCAAAGCCCCTTTAGCCGCCATGCTAACCCCTGTGCCACTCAACATTCACAACTGTAACCTGTGGAATTAGATTGCAAAAGCCATCATAGAGCGTAGTCGGCAGGATTCACTTTAAACATTCAGTAAAACGCCTTGTGCTTCCATTGAAAGGCGCTATATGAAGCAGAGGCTGATTGTTTCACATTTCTTGGTCGGGTATGCGATTAAAAGTCAAGTCACCCTGATGCTCAAGTGGCACTGCCCCATATGTCACCTCCGCAGCAGCTGGAGTGGGGCTCTGGTGCCAAGTCACGCTGTCACCCTCCCAATGGCACAGGAACCGCCAGGTAAAGCCACTTTTCAAAACGACAGTGAAGAAGCAGCCGAACGAGCGGTAAATGAATGCCAAATTAGACGGGCAGATGCCTTTTTAACGGTTTAATCAGGGCTTTCCACAGGCGCTAATAAAAAGCTGTTAAAGCCCAACATGGCGCACTCCTTCATTCACAAGGATTATTGAAAACTGATTAGTTTGGTCTAACAAGGCTAATTTGCAGACAGCTGTTTTGTGTTGTTACAACATGGCTGCTCGGCACCAACATCTGGCACCTCCTGGGTGGCAACACCACGCACATTTCTCTTTCTCTCTTTAAGTTTAAACAGCCAATGGATGTCTTCAGGATGGAATCTCAAGAAGAACCTTCTGCCCCATAGACTGTTCTGGAACTTTCTGCACTGAGACTGGCACACCTGCATGTTGGCACTTTCTGCACTGAGACTGGCACACCTGCAGGTTGGCAGACTACGAGAAAACACATACCAGGAGCTGTAGGCCTGAATGTGGACTCATGGTGGGCTGGAGATGCTGCCCACACAAACGAGACCCCCAGAAGTGCCCCCCGTCTGTATACTACATATAGTGCCTTTAATGGCTCTCTTTATCTCACACGGTGCCTTTACTGCTATAAACACGCCATATATATGAAGAGTGTAACTTTAGTTTACATCATGAGGCCACTGCTGGCATAAACCCCAAATGTGCCCAATCCTCTGCTGATCCCTACAGGCACAGGTGGGTATACCATCAGGGTGTCCTGGGTTCATCACCCAGGGGCCTTTTCACCACTCGTAATCCTCCCCCTGTGCGTCTAAATCACCAACTCGATGAAACGACCCAGGGGTCCGCACGCTAAAATCATGAAGGGAGAAAACCCCACCCAGCCACGCCTCGCCCCGCCCCTTTGCCCCGCCCTCTTTCCCCTGCGTTATTTAAAGTGCGTTCGGCTCTCAATTCAGGAGTTCCACTCAGTGGGTCACCCATAGGACTGTGGGGGTCTTAGTCTGGCTTTACCTCGGGCTGTTCCTATAGTGGACTCCACTCCCTCCCATCCTAATCTTCCATGGCTTCTATCTGCTGGGTGCCCTGCCTGCCAGTCTGCCCACATATTCATGCCTCAGACCTCTCATTGTGGGCACAACAACCTGGTTTGGGTCGAGTAGGCAGGAATCTTTTTATTGTCCCTGTAGTGACATACGTCAGCCAGTGGGGGACTTACAGTTACCCCCTTCGAAGGAATGAAGGATGTACTGTAGCCCACCATGAAGGCCCCCCCCCCACTGCAAACAGAGCTCTGTATTTTATTCTGCTACATTTGGGGGACTGAAAAGCTTTCTATGTGCCCCTGGCCCTCTAGTGATCTTTGAGTGATTTGTTCAGCTCCACGATTTACACAAGCTTGGCTGGCATCGCGGGCTCCATTTACACACGGTGGCCATGCCAAGCTCTGCTCTGCTTATTCTGCTCCTTTTGGTTTATCCAATGAAGGGTCACAGAGGGGCAGACACCAGCAACTGGCCCTGAAGGGGGCAGCCAGTCCATCACAGAGCCCACTGCCACACATCCACGAAGGGTCTCTGCACGTTTTTGAGATGAAGACCCCTCCGTACACGGGGAGAACATGCAGTCATTTGAGTGGTCCTCTCATGCACATGCCCACATGGGGGCGATCTCGAAACAGAATGCCACATTCTCAAAGCCATCCAGAAGATTGAAGTTTGTCTTGGCAGCACAGGGTGTAAGGTAGCAACAGCCCTGAAGGGGCGCCAGTCTTTCACAGGGCACCTTTGTACACACGGCTATACCGGGTCAATTCGGGGGCATTACATTGCATTCTCTAAGCCATCTGCCCCAGTTCAGGGTCACAGGGGGCTACAGAATAACATGACAGCACTGTATGCAAGGTAGTACTCCGTCCTCTAGGGGGTGTCCGTCATTCAGCTGGCACTCTCATTGACATGCCCAGATGGGTTGGAAGGAGGATATCACGTTGAGAAACTCTGAAGTCTGTTTTGGCAGCACGGGGTGCAAGGTAGCAACAGCCCTGAAGGGGGCGCCAGCCTTTCACAGGGCACCTTTGTACACACGGCTACACCGGGTGAATTTGGGGGCATTAAGTCACAATCTCTGGACCATCTTGTGGGCTGAAGCCTCTTCTTGGCTACATGGGACACAAGGCAGAAAGCAGCCCTGTAGGGGGCGCCAGTCTACCAGAAGTCCAATTTGGGGCTGAGAGTCTAGCAGTTGCACCTCTCTGCCAGGATCGGACATGACACACTGTGACACGACGTGACATTTACGTTATTCTAAATCTTACTGCACAAGCACTTTGGCATTGAGATCACTAGACAACACAACACTTTGAACTCCCCAACGCTCAAAATGACGACTCTTCATCCACGACATTGTGGCCCATTTAGTTATCAGACTGCCAAGTGTCAAAGAACAAAGTTGTCAGGCGCCATGTTTAGAGGTGCTGTGTTATGTACTTGAGGGTGGCACTAGAAATGAATCACTGAAGGGTCCCTCAGCACCTGCCTTATGCCATTCAGGGCCAAGCCGGGCAACATTAGGTGTGAGGGTGGATTCAGAGCTGTGTGCTAAACCCTTTAAGGCTTCACTATCTGACTGATACAAGTAGGGTGGCACGGTGGCACTGGGAGCCCGTGGTGTGTGTCCCTGTGTGGAATCTGCATGTTCTCCCCGTGTCCAGGTGGGCTTCCTCCCATATTCCAAAGCCATTGCTAACTGGCCCGTGTGTGTGTTCACCCTGTGGCTGGACTGGCACCCTCTCCAGGTGTCCTGATGCCTGCTGGGTTTGGCTTCAGCTTCCCCGAGATCCTTAGGATGAAGTGGGTTTATAGGGTGGATGGACGGACTGGTAAAATCGAACTTGGAGTGGTCATTGCTTATAGATAGTGACCTCTGGTCTTCCTGCCATTGGACCGGATGGACGTGTGAGGGAGCTGATGAAAGGCGCTATATAAAATGGCTTCCATTTGATCGGGGGCTGCAGTCAGTTGGGTTTCCTCTAAATGACTCCCAGGTTACACCGTTACATAAAAGAGCAACTGATGGAAAGTCTTCTGAAGTAAACAAGTGAAGAGGTGGGCGTGGGCACTGGCACTGGCACTGGGCTGCTAAATCTTTATAATGAGGAGAGCTTTGTGAAACAATTAAAGAGCACTATAAACTAATTCATTGAACTGTGAGCTAAACATATTGACGTTCTGTTCTGCGACCCCCCCGAGGGACTGACAGGAGGACGGCGTGGAGCTGCCATTCCATCCCATGGTGCTCTTTATATGGCGCCATGCCACTTATGGGTGCTGCTCTCTGAAGGCCACATAGTCCTGTCACTCTGGAGCAGGCGGAGACCCAGGGGGTTAGTAAGCCAAGTTAAGACCCCCCCACCCCATATGCTGTCACATGTTGGCTTTCAAGACCCCCCCCCAGTTTTCGTCGGGGGGGGGGGGGGGGGCACTGGAGCAGACCAGTTCATTGAGTGACGTGTTGAGCTGCTGCTGCTGGTGGTGGAGGCAGTGAGATTTGGTTTCAGGCCCAGCTGTCCCACCCTGTCGACCACCCTGTTAAATATTTCAATATACAGGAAGTAAGCGGGACTTTCTCTACTCAGCCTAAGGTGTTCAATCAGCTGCGCTGCACATACACAGCAAAATGGCGAGCTTCAAATGACCTCTCCCAGCCTTACCAGTGCGCCTGTGGAAAGTGGGGACCCGGCCGTACAACTCGGGTGCTCGTGGAATGTGACGCTAGTGCCTGATCCGCACATCCCTACTGTGTACCGTGTGTGTGTGTGTGTGTGTGTGTGTGTGTGTGCGCGTATACCGGGGACGCTCCAGCATTATGAGCGCCGCTCGTTTATCGCGTGTTACACGCGCACCTTCTGCTGAGCCGCACATACATGCAGGATACACGCGCCCCCCGAACTCGCCTTCTTACGTCAAGTTTTTCACTTCATTTTCCAAATGGCAGACGCCCCTCCCCCCAAGCCCCCCTTCGTTTCTCCCGTCCAACAATTAGCACTGTCCGCTCCCCACGCGATCCACGTGCCGCTCTCCGGTCCGGTGCGCCCCCGACATGCCGCTGCGCTGATTATTATTTCACTTGGCGTCTCTCGGCACAAACACATATTTATTTATTTATTTATTTATTTATTTATTTATTTTTGCATTTTTCTCCCAGAAGACTTACGGCGGCAGCAGCGACATTGCGCCCCAGCAGCCAGCCAGCGAACGAGCGATCGGGCAGCTCGCCAGCCAAGCAGACGCGCCCCCGGGAGAGGCGACCCTCCGGTGCAGAGGAGAGGACAGATAGCGATAGGTAGAGAGAGAAAAAGAAAAGACTCCTACCGTGTGCGGCGGCTCCGGACTCCGGGCTTTCCATCCGCGTGTGGCGCTCCCTCGTAATCCACGCCGTCCTTAGCCTCGCGTATCAGAAAGCCACGACTGGAGCGGCGGGGATCGAGAAGTGCCGGTCCGCAGGCTCGTCCGAATGCGGTGGGGCGAGCGAGCGCACAGTCGGCGCTAATGTATGCGAGGACAGTCGGCGGAGTGAACACTCGACGAGCTCGTGCATTTTTCTACTCTAACTGCTCTGTCAGATGATGCTTCATTACATCCTAATCTGCCAGCTCGCTTACTCAACTGAAGGAGGGCTGCTTTTTTTTCTTCTTCTTCTTCTTCTTTGCCCCAAGGAAATTCCAGTTTAACCCTTCTAAATATAGACGACCAGTGAGAGGGAGAGAAGGGAAAGAGGCGGATGGATTCAAAAGCGACAGAGAGAGAGAGAGAGAGAAGGCATCGAGTAGCAGAAGCCCGCTATTTAAAGCTGTTTAGGCTGAGGTGGTGGTGGTCGTGCTGTGGAAACGCAGCTGTTAGATTTGACTTCACGATTTCTGTTTCATTGTAACAGTCGGCTGCGGGTGCGATCGTCTTCCTCAGGTGAGGGTGTGACTGAACCTGACCGACTTTATCGAACTCTTTTTTTTTTTTTTTCTTTAACTGGGGCGCAGGTCCCCGTTTGAGCCCACTATACCGGGCCAGCCACTGTATATCCTTATCAACGAGAAAAGCCGCTTAGAAATTGTATTAAACCACGCCCACACCTGTAACTGACACTTGTCCCCAAAGTCCCGCCCCATTTGAGAAACACCTGAGGGTGTGATGGGGAGTGGCCAAAGGTTTTATTATTCAAATTTGAGAGCCAATCACGTTGTCATTTAAGAGAGCCGTCAATTAATCAGTTTGAACACTTAAGTGTCATTTTTTACTTTTGTATTGGGACGCCTTGAAATGACCGCCGCCTCCATTCGGTAAGGCATTTTCATAGCAGTAGAGTGTTGTACCCTGTACACCTCGCCTGACAAAGGGGCCTTAGCTGCCTCGAAAGCTTGCATTTGTAATCTATTTAGTTAGCCAATAAAAGGTGTCATTTCACCCTACTGTCTCCTGTAAGGCATTTTGTCATGGATATGACTATATTGTTGTTGGCAAGGCCACATCCTAACAAGGTGATACCTGTCATCTGTCATCCAATTCTTTGGAGTAAATAAAAAAAAAAATCTAAATCGAGAGGCTGTCCAAAATGAGGTCCTTGTATGAGGACCATCTGCCAATGATATAGCGCCTTTCACATCTATCAATCTACAGTATCTATCTATTATATAGCGCCTTTCACATTTATCTACCTATAATATAGTGCCTTTCAAATCTGTCTGTCTGTTACATAGTGCCTTTTATGTATGTCTATCCTTTTTATTTTTAAAAGTACTTTATTGAAAGAAAAAGTATAACAAAAACAAATTTCAAAATATTAAAAGTACAGATACAACAAAAAGTGTTATAAATGACCTACACAAAGAAATGAATAAATAGTAGAAATAATTCAAAATATTAAATACAGGTATTAGAACATTAGAACACTCTGGACAAGATCAGGCCATTCAGCTCAGCAAAGCTCGCCAGTCCTGTCCATTGATTTCTTCCATAAAAACATCAAGTCGAGTTTTGAAAGTCCCCAACGTCTTCCTGTCTACCACACTACCTGGTCGCTTATTCCAAGTGTCTATCGTTCTTTGTGTAAAGAAAAACTTCAAAATGTTTGTGTGAAATTTACCCTTCACAAGTTTCCAGCTGTTCCCCCCCCCCCCCCCCGCCTGTTCTTGATGAACTCATTTTAAAATAATCATCCACTGGACTAATAATGATCCACTGGACTAATTCCCTTCATCATTTTTAACTCTTCAGTCAGGTCTCCTCTTCATCTCCTGTAAAGGCTCAGCTCTTTTAATCTTTCCTCATAACTCGTCCCTGTAGCCCATGTAGTCACCCTAGTCGCTCTTCTCTAGACCTTCTCTTGTGCTGCTATGTCCTTTTTGTAGCCTGGAGACCCAAACTGTACACAGGATTCCAGATGAGGCCTCACCAGTGTGTTATAAAGCTTAAGCGTCACCTCCTGTGACTTGTACTCCACACGTCAAGGCGCTATATAACCTGACACTCTGATAGCCTTCTTAATGGCTTCTGAACACTGTCTGGAAATCAATAGCTTAGATTCCTCTACGACTCCTAAGTCCTTCTCATAAGGTGGACTCTCGATTTTCAGACCACCCATTGTGAATTCAAACCTCACATTTTTACTTCCTATTTGTAATTCTTTACATTTATTGACATTAAATGTCATCGTCCACAAATCTGCCCAAGCCTGTCTGCTGTCCAAGTCCTTCTGTGATGATATAACGGATTCCAAATTATCTGCTAGTCCACCTATCTTGGTATCATCTGCAAACTTAACCAGCTTGTTCCTTATATTCCTGTCTAAATCATTTATATTTATTAAAAATAGCAGTGGCCCTGCACTGCCCCCTGCTGGTCGCCACTCTTAACATCGGCCAGTTCTGATGAGGTTCCTCACACCATCACCCTCTGCTTCCTGTGTCTGAGCCAATTCTGCACCCATCTAAGATCACCCTGAACTGCCACTTCTTTTAATTTGATGCCCAACCTGTCATGTGGCACCTCATCAAATGCTTTCTGAATACATATTAATCCCTTGTAACCCCACACATGGTTATAATATAAATGTCTATCCTTGTATTGCTGTATATGGTGCCTTACAAATGTATCATAATAATTCTTTTCATATTGATCACTTATATAGTGCCTTACAGGCAGGGCCTACGACACCATTAAGGCAAATGAGGCATTCATCTGGGGACAGATCAGAAGGGAGTGGGGGGGACCCAGCTGCACAGGTGAGCTACCAAACAGTCTGTTGGCACACTGATGAACTTGGGCACAAAATAACTGAGAACAGGCACCGCTTACAGGTCTATCTGTCTATTATATAGTGCCTTTCATTTCTATCTAACACATACACAGATAGATAGATAGATAGATAGAAAAGAAAGGCACTATATGATAGATAGATAGATAGATAGAAAAGAAAGGCACTATATGATAGATAGATAGATAGATAGAAGTGAAAGGCACTATATGATAGATAGATAAATAGATAGATAGATAGAAATGAAAGGCACTATATGATTGATAGATAGATAGAAGTGAAAGGCACTATATAATAGATAGATGTGAGTGGATTTCACTTCTATCTATCTATCTATCATATAGTGCCTTTCACTTCTATCTATCTATCATATAGTGCCTTTCACTTCTATCTATCTATCAATCATATAGTGCCTTTCACTTCTATCTAAGTGCAGGTTGCGACCGGCCAGAGTAGAACACGCACTGTAAAGATGATAGACAAGAATCCTGCAGACGACTAGAGGGCGTCCATTTCAGGTCTGAGGTTTGAGAGGACTTTGGAGTGACGGCCTGGCCTGGCCGGACCGTCCCGTATGCCAGAGTGAGGCTCTCCTGTGACCTCGAGGGGAGCTCCTTACACGTGGCCTTCACTTGTGCGAGGATGTAGGAAGCTCCAAGCCACCTACCTAAGATGGAAGCGCACTGTCAGAGAGTCCTGCATCCCAGCTGGTGCTTCAGGCGGGGACCCCCAAGTGCTGCCGTTGTCCATCAAGGAGGCAGAATGGCTGTGTCTTTTAATTGAAAGGCCCCCACTTCTGTCTTGCAGATGTCCATTGGAGTGAATGAGTCGTGTGGTGTCTTAGTTGATTCCCTAATGTCAGAAATTCACATTGAAAGGCGCTATATAATACTGGGACTAAATAAAGGCTGATTTATTGTTTTTTATATGGCTGACACCTCATCTTCCTGCTGTCCATTGAGGTCTCAGGGAGTGTTTGCTTATTCCTGAACTGAAAGGCGCTATATCCCTTTGTCGACAGAGGTTTCTCCCACAGTCCCAGGACATGCAGGTTAGGTTGCCCCCCCAATGTCTGTGTGTTGACTCTGTGGCATCCCGTCCAGATGTTGTCCCTGCATGGAGCTTAGCGGTTCCTAGGATGGGCTCCAGCTCCCCTGTGATGAACACAGCTGGTTTGGAAAATGGGTGAGTGAAAGGCGCTATATGAAATTGGCATGTCTGTTTTATTCCAGAAGCAGATGTGCTATCTTCTTGGTCTCCGTTCTGATCTTGAGGGGTGAACGTGAACGCCTCGCTTTGTGAGATGCCACACAATGATCTCTAAGTAAAGGCTGTCCGTCTCCGTACCACACCTCTGTTTCTACCTGGAGGCTGACGCATCTCTCCTGCTGCTGTCCATTGTCATCTCTGAGCCCTGCGGTGAGGGAGCAGCTTGCTTTGAAAGGCGCTATATAACACGTGGCCTTAATGCTGCCCCTTGTGCTCTCCTTCTTTTTCCTTCACCTGCCCGTTGGAGCCTGTGAAGTTTAAGACCTTGCTCTCCAGTGAGGGCTCGTGCCCACCTGCCCGCAGCGCTCACACACATCAGCAGAGAAGCCACTGAACGTGTCGGCCCCCGGCTCCGCTCTGCAGTGGAGGCACGTTTCATCTCGCCGGCAAAATAATCCAAATAAGAAAACGAGTCACCGGTAAGTAGGGCAGCTGTCTGATTAAAGTGTCACTGAAGTGATGAAGAGCGGACGCCAGACCTGCCACCCGTCCTCGAGCAGACGAGGAAACGCCTCCCGCCGCTCCATGCTCTGCATTCCTGGAGGGGGCGCTCTTTACCAAGGTGGGCTTTACCTTTGGATCGACCTTTAAAGTGCCTGCAGGGGGCGACAGCGACACGCTGCCCAGCCGTGATGTCACAGGCAGGGGTGGGCTTGATGCCAGGCTTAGGGAGAAATGAACTGGCATCCAGTGGCATTCGGGTGGCCTCAAAGCGCATGCGCTGACTGTGTTATAATTCATTGTGCCAAGTGAAGTGGTTCACTTTCAATTTCGTTTTCGGAGGTCTCGATATCGTGATGTCATGATGCAGTGACCCGCTGCTAGGGGCGTGGCCTCAGAGGTGATGTCATCAGCACCACAGCATCAAGCCCACCAATCCGATCCTCAGCTCATCCCAGAATGGGGAGGACGTCCTGAGAGCTTCTACTCAAACTGCTTTAATTTAACTCAGGAGGTGTTGGCTTGCGGTTCAAATATAACAAAAGTAGATGAGCAAAATCAGAGTGCACCCCACCGTGCACCACCTGTTGGAATGTATTGTGTAATGCATGGAGTAATACAATGCATTGCATTTGTCGTTCCAACAGATGGCGCATCACAAACATTTGTAGTTGTAATGCATAAAGGAAGACAGAAGGTCAACTTCATGTTTCTAAGCCTTGTTGGACCCCCATGGCCTAGCCAAGGCAGTAAAGCCTGCCATGTTTCAGTTGGGGTCTCTGCCCCGGTCAGTATGTTCTTTGTTTGTTTATCCTTTGTGTCGTTCTCTTTTTTTTTTTTGTTGTATTATGTTAATTTTGTTTTTAGTTTAGTTTTGTAGCTTAATGGCTGCCACTATTTATGGATGAAGAAGGGTGAGGCTTAAACAGAACACTAAAGCAACTGTGAGCCACGGAGCCGACAGCATCATACAGTATTGTGGGTGTTATGAACCTGAGAGTTCCTCCATTCAAATATCTCCTAAAGGCCCGCTGAAAGGGGGAAATCCACCAAACCCCGGCTAGTAATGAGAGGACAAAGACAGATCTTTATAAATAAAAGACGTATTCCACAAAAAGCTCCACGGATTGAAAAAGACATAGCAGGACGTGTCTGAAGTGGGCAACTCCCAAAGCAAGAGAGTCCAAAAACACACAAAAAAAAAAAAACAGAACAAGGGTTCAAAATCAAGATAAACACACAAAAGAACAATAAACCACCAATGCCAGCACATTCAATGAACCGCAAGGGACTGTGGGTTATCACCAGCCATTGAGCATGGGAAAGGCACTATATAAATAAAATGTATTATTATTATTATTATTATTATGGGGCAGAGGGCGGCCCTTAGGCAGTGATGGGCAGGTGGCCACACCCCTTGGCCCACAGACATAAATGAGCAACAGTGCTAATGCAAAGGATGGGCACAACAAATATAAGGGGGGGCATTTGAACCCCAGCCTATCCCAGATGGCGGGGTAAAGAGACTCTTCAGGAAATCAGTGGCCTGACGGTGACAGAGGAACACCTCAAGACATCCGCCGGAAACTTGGCCACAAATTTGTCTTCTAGCAGGGTGACAATGCTAAGCACAAGACCTCCAGAGTTAGACAACAAGGTGAAATTCCTGGAGCGGCCATCACCAAGCCCTGACCCGCACGTCTGAAAACCTGAAGTGACGTCAGAAGGGGTCACCCACCTGAAGCTAAGCCTGTTCAGGGTGGGAGACCAAGTTGCTGGAAGAAGGTGTGGGTGAGGCCAGCAGGGGGCGCTGACCCTGTGCTCTGACTGTGGTCCCCAACGCCCCAGTGCAGTGCTGTGCAAATGGCACCCTCCTTCATTAAACCGAGGTCCTGATGCTCTGCAGTCCTTAAAGACCCCTGGACATCCTCGATAAAGAGTAGGCGGGGGTACCCCAATGTCCTGGCTAGATTGCCCACCATGGCTTGACCCCCTGATCACCCCCTAACCTAACTGCTAATGTGTGGTGAGCATCCTGGCACAGAAATGGCTGCCGTTGCATCATGCAGGGGGGGATGCTGCCCGTTAGCGGTGGCTGAAGTGGCTCCACCCTCACTATGACAAGCACTCGGAGTACCTTGAAATGCGCTACAGAAATGTCCAGAATTATTAGAAGATTACGGCAGGCAACCATAAGCATTTGACTCACATGAAGCAATTAATGGGCAAATGCAAAACTCACTGGAAATCAACGAAATGGCAGCTGAAAGGAGTCTGTCTGTTACTGTTATGGCGACGTAGAGGAGAGACCCCAACAGACAACACTGGGAATGTCTGGTGACCCCACCATCACCACCTGGGTGTAGCTGGGAAACGCAGTGGGCGGAAACCATTGGTCACAACTGCATTTACGTCATGTGAGGACTGTGACGAGTTCTAATCATCTTGTAATTGTGTGGAGCCTAAGGGTGTGGGAACACCTGGCTGGGCAGCTCCAGCGTTGTCTTCTTGGCTTTTTATTGGATTTTCTGCTTTGTTGATTGTATAGTTTTTTTTCGATCCATTGTTTTTCTCTCCTTCAACCCATTTCCATAATCCGCTTTTTCCAATAAATATTTAAATTAGGAAGTGTTACGTCTCAGCCAGGGCTCCTCCCCCTCGTTTATGTTCATTTGCTTTGTCTTATGTGTTAATGTCATTGAGTTTCGACACGCGAACACATCTCTCATTATGTGCCATGTGTTTGGTGGGCGGTCCTTCAGGAGGCGGGGCCACCTGCCCATCATCGTCCAGGCTCCTCCCTCTGGCCTCTCGTGGTGCTGTTTTTTTTTTGGCTTCTCGTTGTTGTGGATCACTGGCTGTTTGTGGCTGCGCTCTTGGATTTCTTGCTTTTGGGTTTGCCCTTCTAGTTTGGTGGCCGTTTCCCCTGTGCCCCTCATTCTTGTTTCTCTTTAATTTATTGAGATTAGCCGGGATTGATGATTTCCCCCTCTAGTGGTCATTCTGGGTCACTGCTTGGGATTCTCCGGTGCATAACATGAAGGGACTCGGACCCGGGGGTGGAGGAGTCTGTGCAGGCCAGAACCCTGGCGTTTGAGTTTGGGGTTAGGCTGCACGGGGTGAGGTTTGAGTGAGAGTTCTTTTATTTTTCACACTTCTTCAGGTTTCCGGATCACCAGTTTTTTTTTTTTTTTAATTTTCTGACCCATATGTTGTTTTTTTTTTTCCTGTCATTTTTCAGTTGTCGTCCCGAATTTGGGGAGCGGTTGGCACTCCAGCTGCTCTCGGCCTTTCCTCCGCCTTGAGTCAGTACAGGTGAGCCCAGGCCTGGTCTTTTCAGGTTGAACCCAAAGCCCATCACGAGAAGGTCCTGGCGACTGGGGAGGAAGTCGTATTGAGTAATCTGTTCGTGAACTGAACCCGGGACCCTCGGACACTCCAGTTGTCTATCGATCGTGTCCCGTGTTTTTGCAGGACCGTTAGTTTTGAGACGTTATAATAACTGCTTATTTTTTCGTACACTGCAATGTTTGACGGCCATTTTGTTTCACCTCAATTGCCGCCATTTTGAGACACAAGAAACATGGATGCCAATGGGAAAAGGAAAGAGGATGGGGAGATGGGAAAAGATCGAATTTCAGACAAGCGCAGCTCATTTAACAAAAGCCCAAAACACAAACGGCACCCAAACGCCTGCCGCTCCTCCAACTGATAAATAAGAGGATTTGTGCAGAAGGCCGAAGTCGGCGCTCAGTGTTATCTGGTAATCCGTCTTGGAAAGAATCCACAATCTCGGACATCGTCGACCTTCCGGGTGTCACATGATGCGACTTCTGGGTCATGTGGTAGCAACCAGTTTAGCAACCCCCACACAAATCTACACAACGTGACGGCGGCCACTAGAAAGTAAAAGGGTGGCACGATGAGCCGTTAACAGAACACGACTCCATCGAAAAACTGAGCAGCAGATCGTTAAACGTCAGCCAACGAGAAAAATCAAAAAAGCAATGCAGAAGTACATCGTGAGTTTGGGAAGAGTCCTCGCGTGACGGGCACCTGCTGTTTACGGGCTGTCACCGTCACGTGATACGATGACTGCAGGTGAAGAACAAAGGCCTCAAAATGGCACCGATCGACAAAAGAAGACAAAATGGAGGTCAGAAAATTCTAGAATTGACCTTCAGATCAGAAATTAAGCAGCAAGAGTCCCAAAAACTGATAACCCAGTAAACAAGCTGCACATTCACGCCATCACACCATCACGCCACTCTTCATGGACTGAGCATCATGCCAATCCGGCACAATCCGGAGAACAAGCAGCCACGCCAGTTAGGTGCAGGATTTGAGCCCAGGGCCGCAGCACCCATCCCTGCGCTACCCAAAATAATGTGAGCAAACGTCAAAAAGGCAATGAAGGGACGGCTCCATGGTGACGTGGGGACACTGCTTTAATTGACTCTCACGATGGAGGTGCCAGTTTGGGCCCGGCCTGACGTTCACTGATATTTCTTTAATTATGGCTCCATTCATTTCTCCTCTTTGACATGCTGGAAATGAGCTGCTACTTATCGGCCCCGGACGCAGACACACTTTCTCCTCGGGAGCCGCTCGCATCTTTTCTTCTCCCGGCTGTGATTAGCATGTGAGCCGCAGAAGGAAAAAAAAAAAAAAAAAAAAGACGGGCATAGGAGTCAGCGAGGAGACGCAAAGGAAATGGTGAGGGCACCATAACCCTCATGATAACTGGGGAGGGGGGCATGAATGCCCCAGCTCTCTGTCACAATGCCATGGCTGGCACTGCAGCATGGAGTCCACAGCCTGGTCACTGCACATCATCATCACGCCTGTGGACCCCAACTTACGGCTGGCAACCCTCAGTCAAGCAGGTCGCTTTAATGAATGACAATGAACTGCAAAGGACTGGCGACCTGCGCTTGAGTTGGCACCAGCAGACATGGCCGGGGGCATCAAGCCCAGGGACCCCTAAGTAGCCTAAAGGTGGATTATTGGTATTATTGAGCACCTTCTTTCTTAAACATTTTTCAAAACATATCTATTATATAGTGCCTTTCACATATATCTATCTATCTGTCGATTATATAGTGCCTTTCACTTTTTCAATTGATCTATCTAAATATCTGTCTATCTACTATATAGGACCTTGCATGTCTATCTATTATATAGTGCCTTTCATATCTATCCATTGTGACCACAGGGGGCAGCAGAGAGCCCCTAACCACAGACCCAGTAATACACCACACGTAAATAGGATTTTTTTTTTCCTCTTCCAATCGCAAGTCACACTAATAGAATAAATGATAAATCAAAGCAATTCTTCCTCCTTCTCCACCTCCTCTGAGTTTCACCCCCTGCCTCCCCCCTTTAAAGTGGACCCGGCCCCCATACTTCCAGTGACATGATGTGGCCTGTTGTAAGCACACAAACCATAGAGGTCCGTCAAACCCAGTTAGGGGTCCCTACAGGGCTGCAGGTGTCCTGACTGGGAGTCAATATGAAGAGCACTGCCACCTAGAGTGGTGGAGGATGAACTGTTCCCTTCCCTTACTGGTTTCTGTGGTCTCTAGTAATCCCAATCAGGACAGGAATAATAAGGCATCCCAACTGGGTATTGCCTCCCCCCCCACCAACAAACTCCCCAGTTACTCCAACCTTCCAATAGAGCATCCCAGCCAGGTAAGGAATGCTCTTCCATCTTGGATGGGATGCTCATCTGTCCTTTAAGGGCACCTACACTACCTATCTGTTATATAGCACCTTTCACGTCTACCTGTCTGCCTTTTTCATTTATTGTTCTGTTATTTTTATATTTTCTTAGCTGACCCCCCCCACCTTCTCGTGTTTATCTGAGTTTCCTCCTCTGCATTTGTTCATCCTCGTCTTCATCGTTTGTCTTGTGAGGACCTCATGAGGTGATTTGCCCGTTGTGTCCCCTCTGGCCGTCCGCCAGTCCACATTTCAGGTGGGCACACTGAGCCTGGGGATGCGCTGCCCCACAGTGCCCCTTATCTGTGGCAGGCAGGTGTGCTCTGCAGTGTTTTGGACCCTAGCTTGTCCTTTCTGTATTACTTTGCGTGTCCGGACCCCCACTTCTTGAAGGCCTGTGTTTGTCACTTTTGAAGGGGCTGCCACTGCTGACGTTCCTCTAACTGTGTATTCGACACGTTACTGACCTTACAAAGTGAAAGGCGCTATATAATTGTCTCTTAAGAGATTTCCATCCCGGTTTGTCTGCTGATGACTTTGCAGTTGGCTCCCGAGGGTCCGGCGCTGGGACCACCACACACACATAACGTGTCCCCAGAAGGCGCACCCACTCCGAGATCTCGTGTATCATAAACTCTCTCAGCCATAAGCCACGGATTATTACATTTAATGGCATTACTTTCTATAAAACTCAAAGTAAAATCAAATAAGAGAAACCCACGAGATGGCAGTAAATGGACTGCGGACCCCTCAAGCTAACGCACTGTAAAAATCATCGGCCTGCAAATCCGGTAAATGTGGCCGAGTCGGGGGGCACGTGAAGAGCCCCACAGTTTCCTTTCATTTCTCTCTTAATTGTAATAAGTGAGTAATTAATTGTGCACTGAAGCCGTCTTATCTTTGCGAGGGGCTCACAGCCGGCGGAGACAATAAAACCATACGATGGCCTTCCTCGTGATGCCCAGTGATATTTTAGTCAGCGAAATGGCTTACTGGGTCCGTTAATCAAAGTCTGGACAGCCCACGGCAGAGGCAGCAACAAAAGAGGAGCAACAGCCTCGTAAATGACCACGATATTGGGGGGGGGGGGGGGGCTTTCAGAGCCCAGTGGGCAGGACCAGAGAATTTGGTCAGAAGGAGTAAAATCTGCCAAGTGCCTGGGAAAAGGAAACACCCCCCTCACCCTGATGTTGCCAGGGGGCCGCTAGGGAGCCAAACTCAGGTTTCAGGGGGTCACTAAGAAGGGTGAGGGTGACCTCTGACCCCAAGAGATCAGGTGCAGTTATAGAAACACCAAACGGAGGATGAGGAAGGTGAAATGTGGAGGCCACCCCCCTACCTGCCTGGGTCATGTGGGGCAGGTGGCGGTGACTGTGGTGGTCACCTCACCCGCTCTTTGCCCCCTGTGATGCCTCCATCTACTTGTCACATAACGCCTAACATCCTATATGGAGCGGAGAAGGGGTGCAGTGGCACTCGTGTCCCCAAGTCACCGAGACAAGATGCAGAAATGACTTCAAAAACTGAGGTGGCACTCTCGGGGTTGGCAAACAGAGTTGGCACAAACTGAGTCTCGCTGTTGCTGTTCTTTTCACTCGTTCTTCTTGCACTGTCAGTCATGAACAGCAGGGGGTGCCTTGTGCTATGTGTGTTGCTACATACCCGTCGGGACCCCTGAAGGTCCTAAATATTTCCAGTGTGCCAGTGGCCGGACAGGTGGTCCGTACCACGTCCATCAAGCAGACTTTTCTCATTGTCTTCCTCTCTTGCCAGCAGTTAAGGTAAACTTCTTCCTCCTTCTCCTCCTCTTTCTGTGGGCACATTTCTTGATGTCTCTATACCCAGATCTCTGAGTCGGACAGATGCTGCAGGATGTGCCAGTCCATCATGCTGCCACCACCACACCTGCTTAGCCGAGGGTCACTTTCACAGCCCATTAGTGGGAGCCTGCAGACGTGCCCACCAGATGACATGTGAATGTCATTCCCTGAAGACGCATTGGCCACGGCAGGAGTTCTGATTCTGAGTGATGTGGGCCCCGACCACGAGGGTCATTATAACCCACCCAGTGCTGCTCGGTGCCCACCAATGTGACTCTTTTGTTTCCTACATTTATGAGTGGTGAAAGGCAGCAACTGAGGTGCTAGCTCAGTGGAATCTGCTAGAATACCCCCCCCCCCCCCCACACTGGCACCCCCGTTTTTGTGTAGCATCACAACTCTCGTCTTCTCTTGTGCCAGACATGGGACACCTGGCACCACGTGGCAAGGTCACAGACTCCTGGGTCAACTGGGGATGCCAGTTAACATGGACTTTATGACAACATGGCAACTTGATATGCCAGCATATGTGCCATAGAAGAGGTGACAAGTAGTAGACCACCACCACCCCCCAACACCCCTGTGCCCATGGGGGGGCCACATGAATGACTTCTGGTGACTTGTTAGGCCTCCTCATATCACATGAAGGCCACAAGTCCAACTTCAAATGTGCTCACTGATTGATGGATCTGACCAACCGGCAAGACGTCCCTGCCATCTGGTGCCACGTATGGCAAACATGAAGGAGTGACTGAAGAACTTGGAAAAAGATTAAGAGGTGGCATGATAAAAAAGGTTAGAATATGCTGAAGGTGATGACAGCTGTGAGGGCACAGATGGGCGCCAGTGAGACGTACCTGAGAACGAGTCACCGAGAGATGGCACCTTGGGCAACTTGACATGCTGTCAATCGCGAAATGATGAATAGTAACCGAGGGGCTGAAGGGTCTGCTCTTCTGAAAAATAAATCCTACTTCATATAGCGCCTTCTCATCACAGTAGGGACAAACTCGGTAGCGGGTCACATGACGCACTTAGGACTACGTAATGGAGGGACCGCAGCCACTAGGGGGAAGCACTGCCTGTAGGAAAGACTGCAGAGTGAGGCCCTGCGTACAGCTTAGAGCGCCATCTTCTGGCCAGTGTGTGCAAAGTGCAGGCCTCGCCAAGGGCATCGTCCAGATCTGTCCAACAGGGTGGGTGTGAATGCCAGCAGGGACTGCTTATCGGACATGAGGGTCTCTCACTCTCTCACTCACTCACTCACTCTCTCTCACTCTCTCACATTCTCTCTCTTGCTCACTCTCTCTCTCCCTCACTCTCACTCACTCACTCTCTCTCTCCCTCTCTCTCCCTCTCTCTCACACTCACTCACTCACTCACTCACTCTCTCTCACACTCACTCACTCTCTCACACTCACTCACTCTCTCTCACACACACTCACTCACTCTCTCTCACTCTCTCTCACACTCACTCACTCTCTCTCACTCTCTCCCTCTCTATCTCTCTCTCTCTCACTCTCTCTCCCTCTCTCTCACACTCACTCACTCTCTCACACTCACTCACTCTCTCTCACACACACTTACTCACTCTCTCTCACTCTCTCTCACACTCACTCACTCACTCTCTCTCACTCTCTCCCTCTCTATCTCTCTCTCTCTCACTCTCTCCCTCTCTCTCTCACACTCACTCACTCTCTCTCACACTCACTCACTCTCTCACTCTCTCTCACACTCACTCACTCACTCTCACACTCTCTCTCTCACTCACTCTCTCTCTCCCTCTCTCTCTCTCTCACTCTCTCACACTCACGCTCACTCACTCTCTCACTCTCTCTCACACTCACTCACTCTCTCACTCTCTCTCACACTCACTCACTCACTCTCTCTCTCTCACTCTCTCTCACTCTCTCACACTCACTCTCTATCTCTCTCTCTCACTCTCTCTCTCCCTCTCACTCTCTCCCTCTCTCTCTCTCACTCACTCTCTCTCACACTCCCTCTCTCTCTCTCACTCACTCTCTCTCACACTCACTCACTCTCTCTCTCTCTCACTCTCTCCCTCTCTCACTCTCTCTCACTCTATCTCTCTCTCACTCTCTCCCTCTCTCTCACTCTCACTCTCTCTCTCTCTATCTCTCTCACTCTCTCCCTCTCTCTCTATCTCTCTCTATATGCCGGTGACTCGAGCGCTGAAGTGCCGCCACAGGCCATTCTTCACGACTAAGCAATGAAGCTGTCATTGGAAGTGCTGATGGAGGCGAAGTGCAGGAGGATTCGGAGACGCGGTGTAAAATATCGGCTCTATTACCGGCGCGCTCATCACTCAGGTGCGCCTCTGATGTTTTGGGTCACGTCGACCTCGGACAATTTTGAACCAACGCAGGCGGCTTAAAAGAAGCAAATGGCTGCCGTTCGCATGGCTCACTTTTATGTGCGAGGCGGCCGGCGGACCCTCCATTACGCTGAAAGAAACAGGCAGCAAGTCGGAGACAAACAAGCCCCTCGGTCTGCAGCCCGGCAGGAATTCACAATTCTTCAGCATGCTGAGGAAAAGGAGTAACGGTCAGTGGGGGTGACATGGACGGGATGAGGATAAGGAGGATGACGTCACTATGGATCCTACGTGGCAGTAGGGGTGGAGCAGCTCGGCTCCACAGACTCGGGTTCGAGCTCAGCACTCCGGTGCTGCGTGTTGAGCTCACAGTGCCAGCGTGTAATGGAAGTCAGCACCACTGCTGGGCTGCTCCAGGCGCCTGCCTTTACTTAGCACCCATTATATAGCGTCTGTCTGTCTCTAGAGGGTGGCACAGTGGGCATTCTAAACAGATGGCGCAGGTGAGCCACATAAATCTGAGTCACCCTGGGAGCGGGCCACATTTGTGCACTTCTACCACGTCTACCATGGCAGCCCTGTGCTCAGGGACCTGGATGGCGCTATGACATTCTTCATTGATTCTGGGCGATCAGTCGGCCTCATGCCACGTCTTGAGGGCAGGCAGCCGAGCAGGAGGAGCCACGGGCGGCACATTTGTCAGTTTGGCTGTCAATTCCCATCGCTCCTTGTTCTGGCATCACATGCGGTGCCCTCGTGGAGGGTTGGCAGTGATCCCTTGCTCTGAGGCTCTCTGAAGTGTGTGCCAGTCAGTCTCCATTTGAGAAACTGGCAGCAAGTCAAGGGGAAGATATGACACAGCTGTCACATGAGACCCCTGGGGGTGACCCTGCTTTTCCCAGTCACTTCCTCGCTCTCCTCTACGGGCACTCGTTCGGCACCCTACCCCCCACACTACTCTGCAGCGCCTGGTGGCACTGCCAGGTTCTGAGGATGCTCTTTGCATCACGTGGTACTCTACTGCTCGGCTTATGCCACCCCAAGGCGACAGGACTATCTGAAGAGCACGACATGCTGATCCACGATGTGGAGACAGAGACCTTCCTGGTGGACACTCATTTGTCTCTTCCACATGGCTTCACTTTGGCATCGTGGGTATCAAATCATGCAAGGCGCTCATGTGTGCCATTCCTGGTGACATGCAGTCTGTCTCCGAGACATTGCAGCCTACATCAGGCAGCTTGTAAGATGGAGCTCGGACCTCCAACACAGTCACTGCGTCACAGTTGATCTCGAGGACGGCCCTCCATCGTGTCCGACACTCATTGAGCTCCATCATTAGACCGCAGTCCTGGTGCCAATGTGCCATGGAAGGTGCCGGACCAGTAAGAGGAATGCAGAATGGGTGTTTCATGCAGACTGGCACCCATGAACTGAACCCCCTCCCCCCCAGCCCGACAATACCCAACATGTCTGATGCGACCCTTCTGGAGGGTGACAGTCACTGAACCTCCATGACGTGTGCTGTGGCAGTTTGAAGCCTCTGGGACTTTAATAAGGTCAACAGCTGGCAGCAGCCATGAGGAACCAATGGGAATGGAGGGGCATTCAAAGGGGGCTGGAAAGGTGGTCCTCAAGCTATGGGATTACCTGAAGACACCTGGTGGACACAAAAGGAAGTGCCCTCAATGCGAGCATCAGGAAGAACTTCCCTTAGTCTCCACTAGGTGTCATCCAAAATGCATTCGTTCTCTGAACCCACTTGGAGCAATGAATGCAGAAACAGCCCACCTTTTACAATAGAGGGGCACAAACCAGCCCGTGGTGGGCTACACGTCCACTGCTGAGCACATCTAGAGTTGGGCACTGAACTGGGATCCCTGCAGCTCCTTTGATTGGCACCCACTTAGGGTCATGTTTGTTTGGGATTGACAGGCAGATTGATAGTTGATAAGGGCGTTGCTATATAATAGAGAACTAGGTAGGAAAGACAATATATATAATACATAATACAAGATATAATATGTAATACAAGAGTGTGAACAGGACTGCATAATAGGCAGGTAGACAGAGGTGAAAGGCACTATATACCAGATGGACGTGAAGGGCATCATGTAATAAATAGAAGGTGTGAAAGGCACTATATAACAAATGAAAAGCTATGCTAGGCAATAGAAAGATACATTTGAAAGACACTATATAAATAATCTATAGATCTGAAAGGCATCATATAATAAAAAGGTAGGCGTGAAAGGCACTATATAATAGACCATTATGAAATAGATAGATAGATAGATAGATAGATAGATAGATAGATAGATAGATAATGTGAAAGGCACCAAATGATAGATAGATAGATAGATAGATAGATAGATAGATAGATAGATAGATAGATAATGTGAAAGGCACTATATGATAGATAGATAGATAGATAGATGTGAAAGGCGCTATATGATAGCTCTATGGCTATGAAAGGCACTATATGATACACAAAGAGATATGAATGCTACGTTGTACATGATAAAGAGATGTGAAAGGCGCTATATAACGGGTAGATGGGTGTTCATTTGTAAGACCAAGATCCCCCCCCCCCCCCCCCGGCCTATGCCCATGTCACTGTGCTGGCCAGTGGGGTTGCTGGTCACAGTACTCAGGTGACCCTGGCCCGGCAGTCACATTAAGTTCTGTTTTAACCTCAGATTCCCGTCTGCTAAAGGCCATCGCGGCCATCACTGGACTTTATTTCTAAACTGCCCGCTCTACTGCCTGAGTACTCTGTCGAGGTCACTGCAGCGCCCCCTTTTGTCCCCATGGTGGCCTGTTTTTCTTCCCTGCTGATATTAAAGTCACCATTTCCCACAGAACTGTGTTGAAGACATTGACTACTGTCACCTGATTTTGGTGCCCGTCGTCACCTGCCCTGTCCGCTAAGCACACATCAGGCTGTTGGTGAGTAATGCCCAGTGCCCAATCAAAGATAATCAAAAGTGCCCAAATCAACAAAGTAGAAGAGCGAAGCCCCAAAGGCACAGAGGTGTCCTGGTCCACTTAAAGGCTGGCAGTTTGAGTGTATGCCCAATGGGTATCTCTCAGTATTGAGAGTAGTGTGTAGTGGCCCTGGCATGAGTTTGGCTCACATTTCTCTCCACCTCAGTAGAATCACCAGATGGGCTTCACCTCCCTTCTTTCTGACCTTCACTTTGCCCAGACATGGCAGGACTTTGCTTGGGATGGCTGACCTAACAGAGAAGAAGCTGGTAAGCCACTGCAGCTGACAGATGGGCAGACAGAAGCAAGCGGCTGGTCGGGCAGAGAGGTGCCCTCCATTTCCAGAGACTTAATCCATCCGACCCACCATCACCGGCCGGAGTTTAAAATGTGACTGGGATGACAATCCTTCATTAAGGACACAAACTCCAGAAAATGCGGACCATGACAAGTGACATCCTAGTGCCCACATGCTGAACTACAGGATTACAGAACTGACCGTTCCACTGGTAAATACATGTGAGCTGAGGGCGTGGGCACTACAGGGGTACGCTGAAAGGAAGGAGGAGTGAAGTACGAATGGCGGTGGGCTGCTATATAAGGGAGAAGTATGAAACGTGGAGGGCACCAGCCGGGGCACAAGGGGGACTGGGGGTTGGTGGGATGGAGGAGACATTTTTGATTACGTTGGCACTCATATTGTGCCCCCTGTCTGACAGTGTTTGTGTAGGTCTAAGCTTTTCTACTGCCAAGGGCTTGGGGCACAAGTTGGCACCAGTCGTCTACTGGTGGTATAACAGCCAGAAAAAAAATCAAGTTTGACGGAATTTCTCTTCTGCATTTCCATTTTTTGTTTCCCAAACTGTAATAAATCCATGGCAGGTGGGCTGTGGAGCGGCGCGGACAGCTGGAGGAAGAAGACTCGTCCCCCGTCAAAATTGTTAGCCGTTTAATGAAAAATTTATACGATCGGCAGAAAGCTTCTCCTCGTCCGTTAATGAGCTCCCTGGTGCACGGAAATCAATGGCGGGGGGGACGGCGATCCGTCGTGTGGAAGGCTCAATGGCTGCCCTTTTCTTCTTCTTCATCTTCTTCTTCTTGTTTTGGACTGCAGCGGCACTAATTGGGGACGGATGAGGGGCAGCACCGCGCGCCACATCCCACCAAACTCACTCGATATAGCGCCTTACACGGTGAACAGCTGCACCGGTTGTGTGTGCCCGCGATCTCCGTCTCCAGGTACCCCTTCAGTTCTCCAAGTTAAAATCACCGGAGCGCAACTTAAAAAGAAAACCAAAGAAACCACAAAAAAGCCCACTTTGCATTTGAGCCGTCCGGCCGCGCCAGATGAGGGGACGCGCACGTTGTTTTCGCCATTAGCTGCTCACCCGACACATTCTAATTTTGAGGGCACAGAGGACTCTGCTTAGGTGGGTTCCAGAATGAGGAACGAGGGGCTGAATCTGATGCAACGTTTGAAATGCATGTGCTCATCACGGAGGACCCCCACGCACGAGATTATTATGCTCGGATTTCCTTCTTCGCCACTTTTGCTCAAAGGGTCTGCCGCTCCACCTTCTGCTCGTCTCCGTAACTGCAGCCGCGGCTCTGCTTGCATCAGCAGGGTCTCACATTCTCTGCTGTGACATTATTCGATACGCGACGCTGACCAAACGCTGGCACACACTGACCAGGTGCGCGGGCTTAAGGAGACGCGGAAGTGGCCGTCGGCCTCGCGCACTTCACGATTTGCTAATTCAGGGCGCGCGTCGCACCTGCACAGGCACAGAGTCGCGGCGGCACTCGAGGCGAGAGAAAGAGCGACGGGCAGCCGCCTGGCACCAACGCCACACTGAGGTCGGGGGCGATTGTGGCGGGCATCATGTATGGGGAAGGGCTCGAGGAGCCCACCTGTGCAAGACTGTGTTCCCGGGAGAGTCCGTAAGGCGCTATAATATCAATGGAATGGCGTGGGCCAGAAATGGAAACAAATCCATCAAGTCAAAGGGGGTGCCAACAAAGAGAAAAGCGCCACAAAGTCTCACGTAGCTTACAGGCCTGCATGCTGATGATCAAATACCCAAGGCAGGGGGGCAGCCGGGTGTATGAAGGTGGGCAGGGTTTAGTTTTGGAAACTCACAGCCAGCACCTCTTCTAGACAAAGTGCTATCATTTTGTCCACCACGACTGAGATCGGGGGGTACAGCGAGGCTATTAATGGGCAGCCATGCAACGAACCCTCTTCATCCTCGCAGCTTGTGCCCCTCATTACGGGGTCAGTCAGTCATTCAATCACAAGACATTGAAACTGCTTTAAACCGCACCGTGCATGCTTTGGCATCACTAGGTTGGGCATTTCGATATGAAGGGAGGGCAACGAAATGCCAAATAAGTCAAACTTTTTGTTTTTGCTTAATTTTTGCTGACTGGGCACCCAATGGCGTCATTACGGTGGCACTTCCGGGTGTCGGGTGTTCAGCCCCCCTATCCATAGGAACTGCTTGTCAAATGCCCAAAACTCTTTGGGTGGGCCGGCCAACCACCCACTAGTTAAACATACTTTAGGACTAATGGCACCAAGGGGGGAGGGGCTAAGCCCCTAATAAGTGCTAATGTTGGCCCCGCCCCGCCTCCTTGTGGCCACGCCCCCAATATGAACGGACCCACACAGTGGCCTACAGAGCCCGTCGTCAGGGTGTAGTGGGCGCCCGTTAAACCCTACAGATAATCTTCATTTCTGACGGGGTCCTCCAGCTGGGAGACCCCATGCCTTACAGGAAGTACTGCTTGTGTGTAGTTTGCGTCTTCTCCTCGGGTCCACGTGGGTTTCCTTCCCAGAGTCCACACACACGCCCGTTTAGGTGGGCTGGCCCTCTTTGTGAGTTCAATGTCGATGCTTCTTGGTGTAGATTTGTGTCAGTGCTGAGACCCCCCAAGAGCCCCCCACCTGCTCCCTGTCAGTGTTTTTCTTGGTTTGATGGCCCGACTGCCCATCCAGGTGCTGTTCCCCCTGCCTTGCACCCGATGCTTAAGGAAGAAGACAATGGACGGCTGGCTAACAGCCTGAGCCCCTCAGAAAGCGTAACGCGTGTGAGTCTCAAGTGTCAGCTCAGCCACTGCGTCGTTTTATAAAGCGCCCGTCATACGCAGCGCCAGCACGGCTTTGGTTTAATGAAATCGCGACACGTCTGTGATGGGTGATTATCAGTGGCACCTTTCCCCTGATCACCCGAAGCCGCGTCACACTAAATAAAAATCAAATACGTCCAGCGGTCAGGCCTGGTGCCATTGGGCTTTCCATATGGGCGCTGCCACCACATAGCACTTTACTTTCCATGGCACCACAATTGGCAGCTCGTCTGCTCGTCTCGTCTAACTAAAGGACGATCAACAAATCAGCTAATGGGCGCCTACTGCTCATTGGCCCAAAAAAACAACCAATCAGCTTAGAGAAAGTCATTAAATAGGATCAAAGCTGACATTAAAGAAAGGAAAAATAATCAATCAAGTGAATCTCGGGGTATATAGTGCCTTACAAAATGACATCAGCCATGTGGCATCAAAATCATGATTAATCATCTGATAAATTCTCATGGCATATAGCACCTTACCAGACTACACGTGTATGTCACAAGGTCATTTATCACTAAGTGTGTAGCTCACCCAAT
>JANRMT010062835.1:1420596-1431991 GCA_026402145.1 Polypterus bichir lapradei | reverse complement strand
GTGTATGTCACAAGGTCATTTATCACTAAGTGTGTAGCTCACCCAATGCACCAATCAATCAATTGATTGATCAACCGATCAGGCCTCATTAGTTATGGTGCCTTACACAGCGAGTATTGATCACCATAACATTTAGGGGTCCACTGCACATCAAGTGAAATGTTAGGAAAAGTCAGTCAATCAATCAATCAGTCAATCAATCTCCTGAAATGTAATTAGGACCACGCTGAATTGACACAACGCCATACTGTAAATCACTTCATATGTGCTGACTGTCCATTAAAAATCAATCAATCAGTCAATCAAATATCACAGCATGTTGTGTTTGATAACATCGTGAGGTACGTCACTCATATTCATTCAATCTATCGACCAACACGTCCTCATATGAGACCGTATATAGCGCCTTATGATATTTTCAATGTCACAGAGTCCAAAATTACTAAGTATGAAGCTCATACTCACCCAGTGAATCAATCAGTCAATCAATCAATCAATCAATCAATCAGTCCTTATTAAATATGAAGCCTTACACAATGGACGCTGTTCAAATAACTTCAAGTGAAACATCAATCAATATTGACTTCAAAGACAGCCTTACACAATGACCAGTGCCATAAATGAATTAATATGCATCTGCAGTTCATTTTAAACAAACTCAATCAATCAATCAATCAATCAGATCTTCTGATATAAAGTGGTCATACACAGAATAACACACAGGGTGTGAGGCCTCCAAACATCTCACAAACCACACTAGTCAGCCTGATGACAGGCCTCACACCAGGCAGCCTGACCCCAAATGGAAAGCCGACTTTAAATGTCCAGAAATATGTTGAAAATGCCCCCTGAGAAGGGGCGAGGAACCATTAAACCTCTGGCTTGAGAAGACACGTCCAAAACAGAATCCTTATAAATGAAGAGAATAATTAACAAAAAGGAGAACAGAAATATCAAAAGGCATAAATAAGGCAAGAGGGGTTTGCCGAAAAAGACCACCCAAAGGTTCAAACTGTCAGACAGAAGCAAAATTCCACAAACTGTCAGAAATCCAAACAACACTCAGAAGGTAAGATCTGCACCTTCCAACGTCGGTGGGCCACTTCAGGGCCAACTGCACAGCCTTAAATAGACATCTTGAGGGGGTGGCCCTTCAACTGTGATGTCAAGGTGGCCACGCCTCCAGCGGCTCCACCCACAAAAGATGCAGAAGTGAAAGCAAAGGCATTTAGAAAAACACTGAAGCTGAAGAAGCGACACAACAGAAAGAAAAACGATGAAATTATACAAAAAGAGAGAAATCAGGGAAATTGGGAAACAAACAGAAACAAATAAATAACCAACGAATAAGCTCAAACCATAAGACAAGTTCATGTAGTGATGATGACGAGCTCTTACACAGCAGACATCCTTCAAACAACCTCAAGCGACCCATTAGAAAAACCAACCAGTCAGTGAATGTTTCTTTTTTTTTTTTTTTTTTGTTATGAATAAGCAAAAAAAGAGGAAGGGGCAAATACTTTTTCACAGCATTGCATACACTTGGAGCAGTTCACAGAGTGACTTATTCATAAGAAGTCCTTGGCCACAGATTGATGAAAGGCCAACTTCAGGACCAGGGATGGTGGTGATAAATGAGGGTCAACTGAAGGAGCAGAACCCTCAAAGCAAACCGAGATGAAGCGGTGACCTGACTGAAGCCTTTAAAGGCAATGGACACTGTGGGGGTCCCATTTATTTCTTGCTAATGTTGAAATCTATAATGGAGTTTATTTTCGGGCTGTGTGACACACTAGGGAAGCTTCGTGTTAAACCCTTTGGTAAAATTTTGGTCGCCATATTGCAAAAATGACAAAACACCAGTAGAGAAAGGCCAGAGAATTCAGCACCATGGAGAGCACACGAGAAAGCTGCCGTGACGGGAGAGCAACTTCAGCACCACGGACAGAGACGCACGAGGAATGACAAACGCAGCTGAGCCCGACAGTTGAAGCAAATGGAGATGAAGAGGCGCCGTGACTGAAGAGTTGGTTTAATGCGGTGGATTCCAGCTGTTACTGTATTACACCGTCACCGGCCACTTTATTAGGCACACCTTGCTAGTACCACGTTGGGCCCCCTTTGGCCTTCAGAACTGCCATAATTCTTCATATAATAGAATCAAGAAGGTGCTGGAGACATTCCTCAGGGATTTTGCTCCATATTGACATAATAGCATCACACAGTTGCTGCAGATCTGTCACCTGAACATCCATGATGCGAATCTCCCACTCCACCAATTCCCAAAGGTGCTCTACTGGACTAAGATCTGGTGACTGTGGAGGCCATTGGAGTCCAGTGATCTCATTGTCATGTTCAAGAAACCAGCTGGAGATGTTTTGAGCTTTCTGACATGGCGCTTTGAAGTGACCAATTGAAGATGGGGCCACTGTGGTCATAAAGGAATAGACATGGTCAGCAACAAGATTCAGGTAGGCTGTGGCATTTAAACGATGCTCAGTTGGTATTAAGGGGGCAAAAATGTGCCCAGAAAACATCCCCCACATCATCACACCATCACACCACCAGCCTGAACCATCAATACGAGGCAGGATGGATACCTGCTTTCATGCTGTTGACCCGACCATCCGAATGTCGCAGCAGAAATCGAGACTCATCAGGCCAGGGGACATTTTTTCCAATCTTCTGTTGCCCAGTTTTGGTGAGCCTGTGTCAATTGCAGTCTCAGTTGCCAGTTCTTAGCTGACAGGAGTGTCACCCGGTGTGGTCCCCTGCTGCTGTAACCCACCTGCTTCAAGTTTCAATGTGTTGTATGTTGAGAGATGTTCTTCTGCCCACCTCAGTTGTAATGAGTGCTTATTTGAGGTCCTGTTACCTTTCTCTCAGCTCAGGCCTGTCTGGTCATCTCCACTGACCTCTGGCATCAACAAGGAGCTGCCACTCACTGGATATTTTTCTTTTTTCCAGATCATTCTCTGTAAACCTGAGAGATCAGAAAGTTTCCCGTCTGGTACCAACCACCATGCCACGTTCAAAGTCACATCAGTCCCCTTTCTTCGCCAGTCTGATGCTCAGTTTGAACTTCAGCAGGTGGTCCTGACGAGGTCTACAGGCCGACATGCATGGAGTTGCTGCCCTGTGATTGGCTGATCAGATAATCGTGTTAACAAGCTGTTGAGCAGGTGTACCTAATAAAGTGGCCGGTGGGTGTGAATTCTTCAACAAGCACACGGGGATGTAGCTGTAAACGTCTTCATGGCAGATTGTCCTCCTCCTCCTCGCACAGTGAACCACAGACACATTGAAGAAGTGAGCGAGTGATGTGCTGGACAGCTGGACTGAGGGGACCGTCGACACCCATCTTGGAGAAATTTGGTGGAGGACGCCAGTGAGCTCTGCGGGGCACAATGGCCTTTTGCCATCCAAACTCTTGTGATGTCATTTAAGTCCCTTTACTCATCCCTGCCTTTTGTTTTGGTAACTAAAACCCCTCACCTTGGGGTGTCGATTCCTAATTTGTGAATTTTGAACTCTTCCTTGATTGTCTGTGGGCTGGCACGGAGTTTGAATGGCACTTTACAAACTGCTGATGCCATCATCTTCATGAGAGTCTTTACACCTCACGGCTCACTGAGAGATGGAAGTCTGGACCCCCATGGTGCCCCCCATGAGAACAAGGTGGAGCTAGAAAAATCAGAGATCTGAGAGTGCATCTTGTTGCCTTGGAGTTGTTTTCCCGATGAGTAATGAACGCCTTTTTCATATTTGGGGTTGTAACGGCTCTGCTGTTTACCGAGGGCGTGCCAGATGGAGTTTGGGCGATAGTTTGCAAAAAGGTTTGTTTGTTTATTGTGTTTTTGTTTTTTCTTTCCAGATGGATCCCACCAATGTTGGAAATGCTTGACGAGCTCTTAGTCAGCGGCTTGTGTTTCCAAGGCCCGCCGTGTTGATCTCATTTCTTCTGTTTTTATCTTAATGAGAGCCGCAGTCCTCTCTCTGGCCCTGAGGGGGCGCCAGTGCACATTAGACAGTTCATTAGGAGAGAGTGGAATGGAAGAGTAACACACCCCTCTGGGAAAGGCGCTATAAAGAGTGTCAGGTGGGGGAGCCACACAGTCTTCTCTTATGTTCTGTAGGACCCCGGCAGGTGATGTGACATCAGGGTGGCCCGGGACTGGTGGCCACTGCAAACGACCAGAGCCTGCTAATCTTGACAAGTCTGAAGGCTGAGTCCTCATTTAGGAGAAGGCAGGCTGTCACAAATGAAACACTCGATGCCACTCTGCTGCCATGTCATCAAATCAAAAAGCAGCTCCAGTAAAAAATAAAGACAATAAATTTAAATAAATAAATTAAAAAAAAAAAAGACGTCCAGGCAGCCCGGCTGTAACTTTTAGCGTGGCTGGGACTTTCATTCCATCCATCCAGCTTGATTTCATGAGCTCCATGGGCACCAAGTGTTGAAGCACTGCCGTTATGGGGTGGCACAGCAGTTAGGGCAGGTTCAGTCCTGGTGGGAATCCAAAAGAGGGGGTGTGGCTTAAGTGACCACGCATGTGCAGGCAGTGAGCCCCCTAGTGGCCAGCTGGGCATATCAGCTTGTGCGGTTTGCTGTTAAGTCATCATAAACTTTGAAAGCACACCAAATAAACCTAAGCTCATGGAAAGCATCCAACTAACTGTCCCCAATCGTGTCACTTTCTGAGTAACAACATCGTGGACCTGCGTCTTCTCACTGTGACACTTTATATAGCTCCTTTCCAAACACATTCATACCTATAATTGTGTTCCTAACACTTTCAGATTCAATGGTTCAACACGCAGCTTCTCCAGCTGGCACTTCATATAGCGCCTTTCCCAAGGTATTTGATATCTACATAGACTCGTCTGAAGAACTCCTCCGGGCGATCACTTTAAGTTCAAGCCAACCTCTCAGGTTCCAAATGTCGGTGGCTGACACGTCTCCCTTTGGTATTGTATATAGCGCCTTTGTGTCACAGCCCAGCACCCTAAGGCACTTCATGTGTGTCATTCCTCCAGAGGGTCACTCAAAGAAGACCTTGAGTCACTTGTGGACACTCATCTTCTCAATCTGGCCGTATATAGCGCCTTACCAGTACAGTCTAAAGTCTTTATAGATGTGACTGTGTCTGTGATACTTCATGCTGGGTGCAAGTCTCGAGTTACTGGAGGACACTCATTTATATAGCGCCTTTCCAACCGAGTCTCCCACTTTACACGTATGAATGTCTCCAGCAGTCTTACAGAGGATTGCTTCTTATGTTGCTAAAGTTTGACTCTGCCCTGGCCACTCCTGTTCTCATTCTGCCATCTATATAGCGCCTTTCAGTCCTGCGCCAAGCGATTCTTTATACTCCTGAACTCTTTCAGAGGATCATCTCATGTCAGATCCATTCCTCAAGTTGCAAAACCTTGAGCCAATGATGTATACTGTGGTCAATAAGGGGCGCTGTCGTCCCCTTGAACCCTCAGAGTTGACTCCAGACACCAGGGAAAAGTCCAAAGTTTGGATTTATTATAATAATCCAGTGCACAAAGCACCCTGCACTCCACTATATTCATACAATAAACAATAGCAATAATCAATAAACAAATCAATCCTCCTACTCCCAGACGCATTGTCACCCTTCCTCCCGACTCAGCTCCTCTTCTGGGATTTCCCAGCGTCCTTTTATAGTCCCTGACCCGGAACTGTTTCCAATCCCCCAGTCCATGTGATCTCCTATCACTTCCGGGTCAGATAAAAAGTCTTCTTCTTCACCCCGGAAGCACGTCATTCCCCTTGTCCATGTGACTCGGATGTACTTCCGGAGCGTAAGGCAAATAATCGCTGTTCCTCCCTGCAGCGCCTCCTAGCAGCCCCCATGGTATCCAGCAGGGCTGTGAATAAAGACTCCAATGTCCAAGACCACTTGTGTGACACCAGCCCATGGCCCCCATGCCCCCCCACCCCCTCCACAATGCTATGTGACCCCTTCAGAGCGCCAGAGGACAAGGACTGGGCAAGTTCACCAGTAGGGGGTGCCACTCCTCCACATTGAGTGCCCATCGGCGGGGCAGTGCCCACAGCTAACCCGACTTGGCTCGGCTTTTTCCATCTCCTGGAGCCCACCGAGGTTTGGAGTTGTAAACTCAACGTCATTTAAGACCCTTCAGTTTCTTCGCAGCTTCCCTTTTTCCATCTCTGATGGCGGCAATTCGCTTTCGGGGGTCTAAAAATATCCAATTTCTCAATTTGTTTTCTTTATTTTCGATGAAAGGCTGCAGTCATGAAATTGCAGTGAGACAGAAAGAAAGCAGCCCCTCGCATCCCCGGGGGCGCCGCAGAGCCTGACCCCGTCGACAGTCAGCAATTTACTAGAAATAACTTAATTTAAGGGGTCGTCTTAAGCAGCCACAGGAGGCCCAGAAGAAAAATGTCAGCAGTGGGGGCAACTGGAGAGGCGGAGACGGGGGGCTTCTGTCTCCTCATTGCGGCCACTACTCCCACTGCACTTTTCTCCTCTTGCTCCTTTCTCTGCTCTGATGCCAACTGGGTACTGGCAGTCCTGCTTTGACCCCGGGGTTTCCCTGAATACCAAGAACACCCAACCGGAGATCAGTGGCCTAACATAAACAGGCGGTGCCGTCGAGCTCTTCCATCAGGCCTCTCAAGTCTCCCTGAGCTTCAGACAGGGCTGTGAGAAAGTATTTGCCCCCTTGCTGATATCCTCAACTTTTATGTCTGTCACAATGAACAGCTTGAGATGTTTAATGAAAACGTAATGTTTGAGCAGGAGGACCAGGAACACAGAACACCAGTTCAACGTTTAGGTGCCGAAGTCAGCCAACACCTGTGAAAAAGTAATTACCCCCTTAGTTACTCACTCAAACAGCTAAAACTGAATTTCTCATCTTGTCACATTAGCATTTTATATACTGCCATTCCAGTACAGTCAAACACCCTGAGGCACTTCATACAAAGGATTGTCTCCAAAATTCTCCCAGAGGATCACTTTAACTTAAGCGAGTTTCTGTCAGACTTTCAAAGCTTGAGTCAGAGGGGGCGCATACTTTTTCACAGCACCATGACTTTTCAAAACTTCTCTGCGTGGCCTGGGTGACAATGAACTGTAAAAACAGAGTGGGCACCTGAGCTGCTGGCCGCCTCCAAGTGCAATCAGCAAACTGCATGAGGACAACCTGCCGAGCAGCACACCCCGAGCGCCGCATCTGGACCACCTCAAGGCATCGCTTAGAAACAGCGACACTCCACGGCAAAGACACAAACCTTCACGAATGAAATGGAGACCACTGCGCGACGGCCAGAAAGAGAGAGAGAGCAGCGGATCAGGGAAATCTCCAGATTTGTGTCTGAAGACAGAAGAAGAACCTGCGGAGTCTGAAGGAGCAGACGAGAGCAGCTGCACTTGACGCTCCCCAGCGGCCACCGAGAGGAGCCTGAAAGTGAGAAGATGGAGAATCTCATTAATGGAAGTGCAGCGGAATGAGATAAGAGACTCAGCTGGAGCCAGGAGTGCAGGAGGAGGGCGCGGTGTGCGGAGCTGAGCAGGGCGCCATAGCCGTCTCGGGGTCGTCCGGTCACCCGCTGACACGACGTCATGTGACGCGCTTGGCATCACCAGCTTAATGACGGGTGTGTCTGAGTTTACACAGGTGAACGATCCCCTCCACTCTCCATGGTCCTGAACACCCTCAGCTTCACGGCCGTCCTTATATTATATAGAAAATATGGTAGATACCTACGCTATTAAATATTGCGCTTCACATCTGTCCAGCTACCCATTACAAATCATCTCTCACATACATCCAAGTATCTATCAGTTATATAGCGTCTTTTACATGGACTATGAAGCACTTTCATATCTACCTATTATACAGTGAGTTCTGGACCGATCCGTCTATCTATCTATCTGTTTATAGGGCATTTAATATTCATCCATCAATCTATTCATCTATCATAGAGTGCCCAACTCATCAATCAGTCAATCATATAGTGCCCTTCCTATCTACCTACCAATTACAGTATATAGTGCCATTGTCATCTATTATATACTGCCTTTCCTATCTATTATATAGCACTTTTCACATCTATTATATTGTACCGTTCACATCTACCTACCTACCAATTATACAGTGCCTTTGTCATCCATTATATAGCACCTTCCTATTTATTATATTGGACCTTTCATATCTACTTACCTATCTATCATATAGTGCCTTTTACATGGACAGTGTAGTATTCTCCTATCTACCTAGTATACAGTATGTTTTAGACCTATCTGTCTATCTTAGGGCATTTAATATTTATTCATCAATCTATTCATCTATCATATGGTGCCTTTCATCCATCTATCTATCTAGCATATATTACCTTTCATATCTACCTGCCTATTTATTATATAGTGCCTTTGTCGTCTATCTACCTGTCTATCTATATAGTGCCTTTTACACCTGGAACAAGGAAGGGGGCGTGGCTTTGATTTTTGGTTCCGCTCATTTCGGATCTTCTTCCTGCCATTTCTCTTCTTTTTTTTTTTTATCCTAGTAGTGGAGTGTGTCACTCAGACGTTTTCCACAGACATGTGCACTAAGGGTCCCAGTGGTGTGACGGTCAGTGGGTGGGTAGTACAGAAAGGAAGCGCCTGCTATTACTGACTGCAATGTGCTGAGGTGATGAGAGAGAACATTCAAACGTGTAGTCACCCTCAGCTCTCCCTCAGGCCACCAAGGGGCTGCAGTCCTGTCACGTTAGGTGATGCCTCACTCCCTCGAAAGCCATCTGGAGAAGACGTCATGATGTCATGCTGTCAAGTTACAGCCACGTCGTCGACATCTGAAGGTCCCCCAGAATGTGTGTTCATTTGCTGCACGTGGTCTGCTCATCAAGTTTCCGTCCGATTCCCCCGTGCTGATGGTGAAGAGTTAACTTTGGGCGCTACAGGGCTCCTTCCTCTGATAATTACTCCCAGCCCAATCAGGTCCCAAGTTCATCTCCATTAGCTCAGCTCCTGTGGTCCTTCCTCGCCGATGACTGTCCGTGGTCCTGAATCAGCCCGTTTGCTGCTCTCTTGTGTGTCACCAAGGACACAGAGCAGGTGACACCTCACTAGTGTGCTACAGAGCTGAAGGTGACCTCCGTGACAGCTTGGAACTTGAAGAAGTGGCATCATATTGTTTATCATGTCAGCTCTTCTTCTCCATTTGCACACATCTGAAAGGTTCATCTCCTTCTGGCCTTTTCTTCTTGTTTGTTATCTGTGGTTTTGGATCAGCCTGGTTGTTCTCTTTGCACCTTCATCTCCATCAGTCTGTCCTCTATGTTCAGTATCCACAGCCGGGTGGCCCTACTTTGCACTTTCTCTGTCACTTTTGTGAAACCCAAACCACACATGTAGACAGAGCAGCGGGCGAAGCCTCACCAGCATCCCATAGAGTTGCAGGTCGACCTCCATTGTGGCTCATAACACCTCGGATGTCCCGTCCCTGTTTTAAACACTTCACTCACGTTCCCTCATCCGTTCCTTCAGCCATTCCACGTGCTGATCCTGAACAACCTTCAGGAAGTCTCATACAAAACGTGGCTGTCACTCAGGCCACCTGAAGACTTGTCACCCTAGGTTATCTAACACCACTTCAAAAGCCATCAGCAGAACTCCCCATGTTGTCACTCATTTGACTTTCAAAGGTCCCTACTGTCCACTTCAGTACTTGGTCACTTACTCAATGAGCCTCCAGTTCTCCATGTCAAGAGACACTTTCTTATGTCAGGTCACCATCTGTGTCCCCGTGTCACAGTTGAAGAACCCACCGTATTGTCACGGCTGGGATCCGAACAGTTCATTCCTCTCCTAACGTGTCACCACTTCATCTCCATTTACTGTATATAAACCATCTTCTCTCTCTCTCGCTCTCCGTGGTCCTGAACCCACCTCGGCGCTCCTGTGCCCTTCCTGTAAAGTGCAGGTGGTCCGGGTGAGACCCCGCTGGTGTGTTAGAGACCCTCAGCATGTCCCCCAGTGGAGCTCATTTCTTTCTGATTTCCCATCACGTCTCCTCTCGGTCTCTCTGCTCTTAAACTCACCCCCGTTAGGTCCATCCTGGCTCTGACCCTCATCCACGTTCCTGAACTTGAACCACCTTCAGAAAGGTGGCATCACTCAGGCCACCGGGCAGCTGCAGATCTGTCACATTAGGTGATGAAATGCCACCTTGGACGCCGTCTCCAGTTCCCGTCCCTACTTAACTGAAATTGCCTCCTCCTGCCAACTTGAACTGCAGGAGCCTGGCCTGGTGCCATCGCATGCCTGATCTTGCCCAGCATATCTCTGCCAGCAGGGCATTTTGTCATAATACATCTAATGATGTTATAACAGCTTATGAAGATGCAATTAATCACCTGTACAGACGGAGAAACCGTTTTATTGTGGCGACTGGACACAAATCTGCAAAGCCAGAGCACGAGTGGAAGAAGAGGGCACCGAGCTTCACGCCAGCCCAATCTCAAGCGAATACCACGGCCCAGGACTCGAATCTGTTCCAGTATGACTAACTTACTGGGTTTGTCAAAGGAGGATTTTAAGACGGGGTCCACAGAGCCACTCGACAAACCGTGATGGAGTGCAGGGCCGCGGGAGGCCAGAGCCTAACTGGGCAGGAAATGAGGCCGGAATGGGGCGCACTCAAACTGAGCCTGGAAAACTGGGGGACAACCCCAACGAGACTGTGAGGGGACTCTGATTTGAACTCAGGAACAGCGCTGACCATAGTGCCACCCTGACAAGCAGTTGATCTCACTCTGCCCAGCAGCTATGCTCTTTAGGGCATATTAGGCGCCACCTGTTGAAATGTATTTCGCACTGCATGTAGTCTTAATGCATCACACCTGCACTAGCGTCATTACTCTGCTTACCTGTGTCCTTTAGGATTGATGTTAAAAGAATATCAGTGACATATAAAGCTCTGGGTGGTCTCGCGCCTCCTTATGCTTAGGAGATCTTGTCCCTTTACATTCCCAGGTTCTCACACTCTGGCTTGCCAGCTTTTTATTCCAAGCACTACACACAGAAGAAGCAGGGAGGTGGCCCTTTTTGCTTGGCACGAAACGCCTGGAATGCCCTACACCAATAGACATGTGCCAGGCTGAAACTGGGGAACATTTTGGTATGGGGGACACCTTCACCTCCTCAGCTCATGGATTTCAGGTAAACGGCTGAAGCCTGACAGGGGGTGCTGAGGAGATTTGTAATGGCAACTCTCCTGGGTCAGGGCAGAGCGGCTCCTTTGATGCCAGACCCGGAAATACTATGCCCTCCTGGGTGAAGTGAAAGTCCCACAGAGTAGCAATTACAAATCCCCTCAGCACCCTCCCTGG
>JANRMT010062835.1:1390505-1420586 GCA_026402145.1 Polypterus bichir lapradei | reverse complement strand
TGGTAATTGCTCCTTTGTGGGACTTCTGATACACTCCAAGGTCCTGTGTTGCTCTTCATCTTTCCCTGAAAGCCTCGCCAGAGTGAACAGGCATGCAGTGCATCATGGGAAAGCCAAACGCCAAAGCAGGACCTTGGGGTGTTTTATTTGGCCGGTCAGAGAGGCTTAAGCTTCTTCCCCTGGGACTGTCTGATGATTGTCTTCCTGGGTTTGGAGAAACCGTGAAGACGCTGGCCACTTGGCCACTGGACTGTAAGCCGGCCGGCTCTGCGTGTTGCCGATTTAAGTGGGAGGGCAGCATCCGTCTTTAACTTCAACGTCCTCCAGTGGGGGTCTCTGTTCAGTTTGGTGCTTGGTTTCAAGAATGGAGGGTTTGCTTCATCTGCTGCCCTCCTGACACTTGGAGAGAAGCCCCCGACATTTTCATGGAGTTCGTCAGCTGCTCTCCGCTTTCCAAGGAGCTCCGGCTGTTCGCCTTTTTGATTAATGACTGACGATCAACAATCCCAGGGGCCGCAGCATGGGGGGCTGCCAGAGGTTTGTGTCCGTCATTCTTTGCGTGGCTTACATTTGCTGCTATTGGTGTTTATGCAAATTAGTATTAAATTGCGCCCTGTGTTGGCTGGGATTGGCTCCAGCAGACCCCCGTGACCCTGTGGTTAGGATATGGCGGGTTGGATACTGGATGGATGGATGGAAGTTTGATGTCAGTACCTCTGTCTGATTGGTCAGTCCTGGTCCAGCTGTCCTCTGTCTGTGGTAATCGGACCATGATGGGTCAGCCTGGCGTCCTCCCTTGGCTCGGGTTCAAGTCCTTCTTTTGTTTCCTTTTGGAGTCATTGATTTATTTTGTTAATGGAATGGAATGGTGGACATTAAGGTGGGCTATTCGAGCCGTCACGAGGTACCATGGAGGTCGTCACCTGGGGCTCCATCTGCGTGCTTGGTTTGTGTTTTACAAAAGAGACAGAGAAGATGACAAGGTCAGCCACCCGGCCGTGGACACTGGACAAGGAGGACAGAGTGACGGAGATGAACCCTGGAAATCTAAGAGGTGGACGAGGACAGGCCACTCAGCCCACTTATTTCTCAAATAGCACCAAGTTGAGTTTTGAGGGTCCTTCAAGTCCACCACACTGCTTGGTCACTTATTCCAGGTGTCTCTTCCTAATGTTTGTGTGAAGCGTCCCCTTCCAGTGGTGTCCCCGTGTTCTTGATGATCTCATTTCCTGATGCCCTTCATCATTTCAAACCCGTCCATCACGTCTCCTCTTAATGTCTGAGAAGACTCAGCTCTTTCAAGGTTAAGTTGAGTTCTGACGGCCCCTCAAGTCCACCACACTACCGGACCACTTAACCCCACGTGTTGGTGGTCCTCGTTATTTATTTCCATTGTCCCTTTGTTTATTTTTGTGTTTCTTCTTTAAGCCTTTGTGTTTTCTGGTTGGTTCCCAAGGAGGCGGGACCACCTGCCCATCATCACCGCCACCAGGGACTGCCCCCAGCCATATAAAGGCGTGCACTTCCCAGAGTCCCTTGCGGTTCATTGAAATGCGCTAGCGAGTCGGTGAGTGTTTTTTTGTGTCTCTGCTTATGTCTATCGTGTTTTACGGAGTTTGGACCTTCGCTCAGCCGTTCCACTCCACTCAGAACAGTGTGGTGCTGCGGTGTTACCCATCGCACGGCAGTGTGGTGGGTGTGGCAGGGCGCTCTCCAGACCCCCCCACAGACCTCGCCTCGGACGTCTGCATTTGGATTGCTGGCATCTCCTTATTTCTTTGGCTTTGTGTGCTCCACGGAGCTTCATGTTCTTTCATAGATTGTGTGTCCCCCTCTGGTGGGCATTTTGTGAATCTGCTCAGGACTTGCGTGCTTTGGGACCCTCGATGGACTCGACAAAGCGTCCACTGCTAAGAGCTGAAGGTCCGGTTTGCAGATTCTCAATGCACATCAGAATAATCAACACTAGCGGGCATCTAAAATAACGCATTTTCTGTCCATTTTAAAAATAGGTTGTGGCCCCCGGTGTTTTAATAATGGAAGTCACGAGGCACGGAAGACCAACTGGAAAAGAAATGTCTAAAATCTTACTGATGACACGTCCACCTTTCACGTTACGGAGCCCTGACCCGCGTCTCGTGATCGCGCACATTTAGTGAAACAGCTCAGACGTGGCCTCGTCGGACCACAAAAACGGCAGCCATGCTGCCCAAATGATGCCAAACGCAATTCGCTTTACATCGCATTTCACACCGGCATGAAAAAGGTGCGCCGCAGCGAGAAGCCGTCGATCACAAGGCACCGTCCCGAAACCTTAAAGACCCCACATATGTGTGTACTGGACTGCGGAGGCAGAGGTAACCCGCTACTACCAGCACAAAGGACCCTCCATATCCAGGGGCACATTGCACCCCTGGCACAGAGTGGGCTGCAAGCATCCAAATGGAGACCACACCTTTAGATCCATAACTGAAATTGATGAAGGAAGAGGAGGAGGAGGAGGGCGGGTCCACCTTGAAGTCTGGCACCCTTGTGATCCTCAGATTTCAAATCGACAATACGGCCCCCCAAAGGAGGACTCATCCCTCGGAGATCTGCAGCTCTGGCATCATGTTTGGCACCCCCTAGGGCGGGTGTCTATTCTACCTGCGCCCTGCCCATTCCTGGCATACAAAAGAGGAAAACGCTGAATATGAAATCTGCAGTCAGACGAGAAGAGGCCATTCAGCCCCACAAGGCTTCACTCTTCTAACCCGTAGATGAAGTCACATGGGTGGGCTCTGTTTGGCCAAGACAGAGAACTTCAGGGTGGGGCTGACTTCATTTACATATTCATTCATTCATCATTAGCATATGCATATTAGCTCTGGTCATAAAGAAACTTCTGAGGAGCAAAGAGCCCCCTGTTGGCAACTGAGTGTATCTGAGTAAAAGAGTGCGTGTTGGGGGGAGGAGTCACCCCTTAAACTCCGCCCCCAAACCAAATACTAACAGGGGAGGCGTGATTGGAGTGCCACATCAGCTGACTGACAGGACAACTGAGGCCCACCTGCTCTCAGCTGGTATTTTATAGCGCCTTGCACACCTAAACATATAACAGGGTTAAAGACACACCACACAGGACCACACAAATTAAATTCAAATCCTGCCCTTCAGTTTATGGCACCACATTACAAGTCACTGGGCGTCACCTGCCACACGTCTCTCCTCCTTCTCTTCTGTCCTGCATGAAGGCAAAGTCACAACATCAACCAAATAAGACGATGCGCTGGAAGCCGCTGCTGCCTAATGGACTCTGCTAAGTAGTTAATAAACGCCGCAGGAAGTCCAATAATCCAAACTCACTTTACTCCACCATTGATCTTAGGAGTCAATAATTCCATTTACGGCTATCAATTTCATAAAACGAGCGGCCGGCCTCACTCCCCCCCACCCCCGGCTCTAGTCCTTAGAGACCCCTTGATATCACTAACATGGAGTCAAAGTCCCCACAAGGCAACGTGGCAGTGCCTCAGTGTGGGGACGCACAAACACACACACACGAGAGACACGGCAGCTCCTGTAACGTTTCATGGAGGAGAGAAGGGGGCTCAGTGTTTGGTGGTTTGATCGACCGCTCAGTGGATTTGGCACAGTGTTGTCCATCATACTAACGGCACGAGACCCCCAGCTCTGAGAGAAGAGCCATCCATCAGGCCACGCGTGTTCATTAACGAGACCGTGAAAGGTCTGCCACTAACGAGGCTAAACAGAAAGATTCTGAAAGTGCCACCGGTTGATGTGTGTCCTCGTTTATACAACGTCTTGCTGTCCCTATGCAGATGGCATGAGTAGGACTCGACTTCAATATGCTGCTCGATATCCCTGCCACACACTCACTACCCGAAGCCCCTTTGAGTCCATTTGGCTTGTTTGAGTCTCCTAACCCTAAGCAGGGTCAGGGCCAGAATGTGAGGAGGGCAGGCGAATCTGAAGAGCTGCGACTCCGCACTTGACCAGCAGGGGGCGGCAGGTACAGACACCCAGAGCCTGAGCTGCCATCTGTCCTTTTGGGAGTCTGTAGAGTGGGCATCATTGAATAAATGGTGAGCCTTGACCGGCTGTTGAAGACCTCTGGGGGTACCCAACAAGACAACCAAAATGGAGGCAATATAAAAAAAAAAAAAAAACTGAAGTCTGGTGGTCCAGAAACCCCCCAAAATGAGTGATCAACCTAAACTAGAAAAGGCATAAACAAAGAATAATAAACCCATTTAGAGTAGGATGAGGGTAGACCCCTCTCACATCTTGGCAATTATGAGACTATGCCAATGCTTTTAAATGACCACCTTAAACATAACACAAAAACAGTAAAATGATGCTAATTATTAAAAGATACCAAAAAACAAACACCAGCAAAGAACTGCGTTTAAAATTCTCACCTGTTTAGAGTGGTCACATGACCCCCTTCCCACCTGAAATGATTCAGTTAAATTCAAGATGGCTGCCTGACTAAGCGGAAGTCAGTAAAAAAATCATTTTAATTAAAGATGCCAGGAGGTTAGGCAACATCAGAAATAAGTGCAGGGAGAGCAAAGCGAAGAATGTTAATTAAAAGTCGAAAAGCGTTGGCCAGTGAAAGACGACGTGGAGAATCTCACGCCAAACAGTGAATCGATCCAAACTCAAATAAGGAAGCTGATGATATCGTGGGTCACGCACTTCCAGAGATTCCTGGGAAAACTACTACCTAGACCGACTCAAAGGTCACAAAATGGCTGTAAGAATCTAAAATGGCGACACAGGAAGACAAATTACAATTACAAATGAGAAGTTTCACAGGAATTGGGGCTCATCCCTCAGAGATCTGCAGCGTCCAAACAGAGACGACCAATTGACAGACCACCTTGTGATCCATAACTGAAACTGATGAAGGAGGGGGGGAGGAGGAGGAGGAGGGCGGGTCCCCCTTGAAGATTGGCACCCTTGTGATCAGATTTCAAATCGACAAACCCCCCAAGGAGGGCTCATCCCTCTGAGATCTGCAGCTCTGCCATCCCGTTCTGGCGCCCCCTAGGGCTGGTGTCCATTCTATCTGCACCCCGCCCATTCCTGGCATACAAAAGAGGAAAACGCTGAATATGAAATCTGAAATAGTAACATTAGAGCAGTCACACAAGAAGAGGCATTTCAGCCCCACAAGGCTCGCCAGTCCTCTCCATCTCACAGATGAAGTCACATTGGTGGGCTCTGTGTGGCCAAGAGCGAGAGAATGCCAGGGTGGGGCTGACTTCATTTACATATTCATTCATTCATCATTTGCATATTTATATTAGCTCTGGCCATAAAGAAACTTCCAGGGAGCAAAGACAGTGCATGTTTTGGGGTGGAGTCACTCCTTAAACTCCGCCCCCAAACCAAATGCTAAAAGGGGAGCAGTGACTGGAGTGCCACATCAGCTGACTGACAGGACAACAGAGGCCCACCTGCTCTCAGCTGGTATTTTATAGCGCCTTGCACACCCAAACATATAACGGGGGGTGGAGGGGGGGACTCGGCAAATGAAATCCAAATCCTGCCCTTCAGTTTATGGCACCACATTATGAAGACAATCACAAATCATACGTTTCACAGGAATCCTGATCGAGAAAATTCCAGGACTTCCAACTCCCCAGTTTAGTCACAACAAACCCCGGAAAACTCCCCAGAGACGGCACAAGAAGTGAATGAAACCCCCAATCCCAACCGATCGAGTTCCTGGCTACAAGCTGCGGCACGGTTTTACGATTTTGTTTTAATCTTCCGGTTTCTGTTTAAATGAAAACAGAACATCAAACTGAACTCAGCAAACACCTGAGGAAAGGAAAAGTCACAAAAGAGATGGAGAGATGCCAAAACCGGACCCCAAACTGGACAAATGGAGAACTGTCAACAAGCATCTGAGCTCAAACTCCACATCCGCCTGACACCAAATTGTTAAACCAACTTCTATCACGGAATGCAGGAGGACACAAAAGAAACAGGCCAATGGCAGAGGCCTGGAGAGGGTGGCGCCCCCTGTCATTGGATCATTTCTGACACGATTGGAGGAACCACCTGAGTGACAAACAATAACTGAAGGCCACACCCCCGGGAGCCTCAAAAGTTAAACTAAAAAAAGCCATTAAAAATAGTGGGAGAAGGATGCGGAGCCATGGGCGGGGCCAAAGCACTATTGAGACCACAGGAATGGGCAATGCCACTCCACCCCCCCCCCCCCCCGACTGCCCGGCTCATATTAATAATATGGAGAAAAGGGTAAGAACTGGGGTCACCTGCTGTGAAAAGCGCTATATAACACTGAGACGTGTCAGCTGGTTGTGATCCAACATTCAAACCATTAAACCAACATAAGGACAAGAGTTGGCATCACTTGGTCTGAAAGGCGCTTTATAACATTAATGTGCTGATCGTGATACAAAAAAAAAGTAAACAGATAGAAGAGATGTCTTTGCAAGGCGCTATATAGCATTAGGGCCTGTTAATTGATACTGATCCAAGATGTACAAAAATGAATGAGACTGAGACAGATGTGAAAGGCGCTATATAAGGGTGAGATTTGTCAAATGATTGTGAACCAAACTTTAAAACAATAAACAAATATAAGGAGAAGAACTGGGGGGACGACTTACCGTGAAAGGCGCTTTATAATATTTGGATGGTGACGGTGCTAACATAGGGCGCTATATAACATCAGCACTTTTTAATTGGTCCTGATCTGAGGAGTGCAAAAACAAATGAGGCAGAGACAGGGAGAGGAGCTGGGGTCCCTTTCTGTGAAAGGCGCTATATTCATTTGAGAGTTTCAGAATAATTCAAGTTGTATTAAAAAAAATAGAAATAAAAAGAAACAGCAATAAGTAGAAGAGTTAAGTTACTACTTGAAAGGCACTATAAGGAATTCTGACAGCCCCCTCATCCCACCTACACACACCCCCCACCATCCTGTAGCAGTCAGTGTGAGGGTTTCACCCACACAGTAGGGCACCTGACTCGGACTGCATATTGGACCTGCGACACCCTGTCTCAGCCTTGAGGGGTCTTCATGGTGGTCACTGCTCTGCCATTCATCACCACCTGCTGCCCTGGCAGTCATGGCACACAAACCCCTCCTACACTTTCAAAACATTTTGCACCCGTACATTTTAGACATGGTGTCCACGACCTCCTCCCGTGAAGCTCACAAAGCACAATCCATCTTGGCAAGCACAGCCATGACAGCCCCCCCTGCCCCCCCCGTCACGACCACAGACTTACCAGATCTCTGCTACCTCCATAGGCAGCCACCTTTCTGGGAGAAGGAGCTCCTTCTGTCCTCAGGTGAGTTAGGACACATCCAGGGCGACGTGCACCTGAAAAAGAGCAGGAAGGACAGCAAGGATAAGTAAAGGGGGGCCGGCAACAGTCCAGTGCCCCCAGCTAGGCATCCATTGGCAGACTAAGGTGTTCGGTTTGTTCGGTCTACACTCCACCACCAGGTGGCACCACCCACGTTAAAGTACAAGAGCCTTCCATTTGCTGAGCGTCAACCCAAGCAAACATCACGTATGTCCTCAGTAATGATAACGTGACATAGCTACAAGTGAAAGGCGCTATACAGCAGATAAACTAATTCTACTGCATGGTGATGGAGATTAAAGCACAGCCTCAGGTGCACAGGGAGAGCTTGTGGAAGGCTCCAGATTGGCCCTGCTTACCTGCACCAGAGAACTGACCATCAGAGAATCCCACCCTGGACAGGACAATGCCACTTTCCGTCAGGTGACCCCCAGAGGCAATGGCTTCTCTAAAGCAGTTTACTTCCATCTTACAGGTGGCACATTTAAGTCGAACACCAAGATGAAGGAAGGCTGCAATTTAACAAATACTCTACATGATATAGCGCCTTTCTATCGTGAACACCATTTCAAGATACAGACCCTCCCTACAAAGACCCACTCAGGAAGCCGGAGGTGCGGGTTGCACTGGCATCGGCTTAGTCGCTGGGCTAGGATGTGTCTGCTTAGCAATAAGGCAGGCCGAGCCAATCAATCGATCAATCGGCCGGTCAGCTCGTCCTTCACCTCTGCGCTCGTCTCGACGCCCTGCCACAGTTCAGTATTTGAGAAATCCGTGCATACAGAGTGGGAAGTGATCGACATTTTAGGACATTTATCAGGTATTTGAATGATCTCTTCTCCTATGCAAGTGGCACTGGCCGTGCAAGGCACTATATAACATTACAATATTGATTGTGATTCAAACTACAAAATAACAAAGATAAAGAGAAGAGATGAGGCTCACTGTGTGTGAAAGGCACTATATAACACTGGGGTTTGCACTTTTTGATCCAAGTTGTACAAATATTAATAATACGGAGAAAAGGGGAAGAACTGGGGTCACCTGCTGTGAAAGGCGCTATATAACAACCAGGATGTAAAAAAATATAAAGAGAGGTATGGAAGAAGAGCTGGGGTCACTTGTTCTGAAAGGCGCTATATAACTTTGATATCTGTCAGTTGATATGACCTAAGGTTTAAATAAAAATTACCAAGGACAGAGAGAAGGGCTGAGGCTAACTTACTATGAAAGGCGCTATATAACACCAGTAGGCTGATTTTGATCCAAGCTGTACAAAAGTAAATTTAATAAAAATAAAGAGAATACTTGGCTGTCATCTGCCGTGAAAGGCACTATATAACACTGAGATTTGGTCAGGAAGAGTGTTGGGGTCCCTCCTGGGTTGCACCCCTTTCATTCCCGTTACCCAACATTAGCCTTCCTCTCACTAGTGATGAGTGCGCCGATCAATGGGCTGCCCAACTGGCAGTGGGCGGGGCAATGGGCGGAGTCAGGCCGGGATTAGTGGCATTGCATTTGTGGCCGAGTCGCGCTTTCCTTGGCCTCCTCCGATTCTTTCTCTCCTGGCCAGACCATCAGGCTTCTTAACAAAGCCCACCGTCCCCCCAAGACTCGTGTTCGCCCTTGCCCTCCTGAGCCTCACATCATGGGGTTCACGGCCTCAGCTGCCGCCTTCTCCTGTCACATGGTCCCTAGATGGTACTTTTAGTGCCAGCTTGTCTGTATGATTTTGCTCTTTTTTGCTGGCACCTCATCATCTGCCCTTTAGGCATAGCGTGACATCATCGTCTGTAAGATTTATGCAAAACACCCAATTATTCCGCGCGTCGGGAGAAGTTCACTCTCCGTGCTTATGACAGCGATTCCTCGCGGGTGCTGCTGACTGAGCAGTTATGTCACCGAGACGGCAGACTAAAAGGAGACGTTTGAGAAAACGGTAGTTCTACATGGGCTGGGTAGCACTTAACCCTGTGGTTGTCCAAGTGGAGACTCTGACCTGACCAGAGGGACCTGCATGGTGACCGGGGGTGATGGCCACCCGCAGAGCTTAAGAAGGCTGGCCGAGGATGTGTGGGGGACCAAGGTGTAAAGACAGACAGACAGACAGATGGTGGGGACGTTCAGTCAAGGCGGACACGAGAGTCGGAGCAGGAAAAGGTGAGGACAGAACAGTGGGGATACGACGGGGACTGGCGCCCCCTACAGGCCTCTACAAGAACAGCCACAGCCTCACCATCTGACAGCAACAAAAAATGCAAAGAAAATAAATATTAATAGTCGTATTATTGTTCATAATAATTAATACTAATAACTCTTTACATTTATATACAGTAGCGCTATACAAACAAACCATTCTTAATCGCAGATCTTCTGGGGTCTCTTTAACTGTGAGGTAAACTTCACATCAGCAGATGCTGCTCACACCGGAGACTCTCTTTTAATTGGTCAAAGTCACTCTAGGCCACACCTCCAATCTCATTTCATTGGTTGGACTCCAGGTTGGCAAACTCCAATCAGCTTTCGTTTCAAGTCATCAGCCCGTGAATGTCTGAATGGCGAAGTCAGCAAGAACAAGGAGTAGGATTGGGGTCCGTGGCTGTGAAAGGCGCTATATCACATTAAGACGTGCAGTTTGATGGTGAATTGAGTGTGGGAAATAAAGAAAAACAAGGCAGAGACAACGAGAAGGGCGCGAGCTGTGAAAGGTGCTATAGTTCTGAGGTTTGCTGATGTAGAACAAGACAAGGATTTGTGCTTTAATGGTTAAAACAGACTGGAAACACAAAAACGCAGTCATCAGCAAAGGGATCACAAGCTGCTGCTTACCAGTCTGTCTGTCTATCTAGATGTTATATAGTGCCTTTCATTTACATGTATCTATATTTTATTTGTTATATAGTGCCTTTCACATTTATCTATCTATCCTACAGTACCCTTCACTCTATTATATAGTGCCTTTAACATCTGTCTGTCTATTATATAGTGCCTCTCTCATCTATCTATGTTATATAGCGCCTTTCATTTATATTTATCTATAGTTCTATTGTTATATAATCTCTTTCACATCTATATTTCTATTATAAAGTGTCTTTCATATTTATCCATCTCTCTTACAATGCCCCTTGCTCTATGTACTATTATTATATAGCGCCTTTCACATCCATTTGTCCATCTACCTCTGCCCATCTACTGTATCTAACAGCTGGGTTCCCCGTCCCAAAATAAATCCCAAAGTGCCCACCAGCACACTCTCAGCCGCCTACTCCTTGGTAACTGAGCCATCCAGGTGAAGATCAAGAATTCGCCACTCCTAGGAGTGCAAATGTTGAGTAGTCAAGATAGCACTCGATGGCATCGGCGGGCACTGACACTGAACAAAAGATGAGGATAAAGCAAAAAAAAAAAAAAAAAAACAGGCAGACAGGAGATGAAGAACACCAGGAGGTAACTAAAGCGGGCACAGGCAGGCAGGTAATATTCACAACGTCAGACGTGTTGACTTTGCCAGGGGGCTTTGGGCAGAGGCAGCTGGCTCATGAGGGGCTTTCTGCTGTCATCGTGGTCCTTTGACTTTGCCAAACAGTACTGGAGGGGCGGGGCTACACACCAGTGTTTGGCTGGCTCATTGACTCCGCCTCTACCTTGACATGGAGCTGACCACACCCCCTGCACAGGACACGCCCTCTTTGCCACCTCTGTGGTCTCACATAACAACAAGCGAGAGGAAGCCATGGTGTCCATGGAGCAGGTTGGTTTGTCAGGTAGCTTATCAGCCCCAACTTTCCCACAAATGCCCTGAAGTTGCATTTTGGACGTCCAGCCTTTGAGCATGTGACCTGGTCCCCCCTCCATCCAGACTGTCTTCAGGATGAAAACTTTGCTAATATTTGTGCAGAATTTTGCTGTACTCATCATCCATCTGTGCGCGCCCCCCCCCCCCCCCCCCCATGTCCCCATGTTCTTATTTAATCTAAGCAGACACCAAAATACAAAATCCATTTAAAACACAGACCACTGCTGTTAAACTCCTCAACAGCAGACCCACACGTACTAAATATGGGGCTTTTGCTGTGATGCTAGAGCCCCCTAGTGGTCAGTAAGTGTATTCATCCCCAGGTTAAGTGGCCATACATGAAAACTGTATGCGACTCAAAGCCCATCCAGCTCAAAGGAGCTACCGTACCGTACACCTCATGAGAGTCACCTGCACTTTAGGTCTTTCAAAGACATTAGACCGACGAGCTTAGCACTCTAACAGATGGCGCAATGTAAGACTGGCAAACCTGCAGATCATCACAACAAGAGACCCATGGATGGATGAGTCCTGGAATGGCTTCAGGGTCAGAAGACGGAGATCAGCTTAAGATGCCATGGCACCCCAAGTGGCTGGACCTCAAAACGTTCAACTAGCCGGACAGAGGGAGGGAATCGAGTAACGTCCGGTGACTTCCAATGTAAGCAGCGACATGAGACGGCAAAGTCAGGGCCGAGCTGAGGGGGACCAAACCAACACGAGGCGGCTGTCACGGTGGGGCGTGATCTTCGATGGACCAACAAGAGGAGAGCCTGCTCTACTTGTCCATACACTTTATTGCACATAGTGAGTGACTTCAACCAGCTGACCATCTACAATGTTTACAAAAAAAAAATGTCAACCTGAAGACATCGTTGGTAAGATGAGCAGCACACAAAATGGTGAAGCAGTGCGGGGCCTCGGAAAGACCCCATGTGTCCCATTTGAGGTTTATTGTTGCTTTCGTTCATTTTGAGTTTCACGCTTTCATAGAATCCTTCTGTTGGTTTCACTTGTAATTCTGTCATTCCGTTCCGTCCCTTCACATGTGCTGCTGTTCCCAGGTCTTTGTGGGTGGAGCCCCCAAGAAGGTGGGGCCAAACTTAGGCCACCACCCCAAAGCCCTCCCGCTGGCGATTTAAGTAGGCTGAGAAGGCTCAGGAGTTGGGAATCATTCATTCTTTATCTGGATTACTCCTTTGGCTTTGTATTTGGACGCGTTTGCTGCCTCTTTTGGGAACTCCTTTGTTCCTCTTTTGTTCTGCCGAAACTTTTTATGTATTTTACAATTTTTTTTTCCTAATAATTTTTCATTAAAAAGATTCCCGTTTGCCCTTTTGGATACAAGTAGAGGGTCTGCAGTTATGATGAGGAGTCCCAAAGGCACTTCTAAACATGCCCACTAGAGGGGGAGCTCCCGACAAAACTAGCAGGGGGGCTAGTCACAACGAGGGGCCTGGTAGAATGTTTATAAAATAAAAGAATTATTCTTGACAAACAATGCAGCTCCGTGCAGCATAAAGACCCACAATTAATAAAGCAAACCAAACAAAGTCCCAGGAAACAGAAAGGAAATGTCAAAAATCCAGGAAACTGCTAAACACACTCAGAAATCTGGAGGACCCTTCAGATGTATGGGGGGGGGGGTGTTGGCAGGTGGTCCAGTCTATTGAGGGACCACCCACCGAACACAAGCAGCTTACATACACAAATAAATCCAAAATGAAGAATAAGACACATGAACAACGGAAATGAAACACTCAGGGATGATCAAAGGGATCCTGGCTGTGACGTTGTTAGAACGTTCTGGACGAGGGGGGGCATTCAGTGACAACAAAGCTCACCAGTCCCCTCAACATAGAGAGTCCAAAATAACAGCGAGTCGAGTTTAGAGGGTCCCTAAAGTCCTACAGCCCACCACAATGCTTGGTCACTTACTCCAAGTGTCTATGGTTCCCATCCTAACGTGTGTGTGAACTTCACGTTCTCAAGTGTCCCACTGTGTCACCGTGTTCTTGATGAAGTCATTTTAAAGTCACCGTCTCCACCCTCTGCACTGATGCCCTTCATCATTTGAACCCTTAAACTGCCACATACTTGGGGGGTTAATGCAGCCCTCTGGACACCAAATACTTTATGCCAGGGCTCAACAACTCTGGTCCTGGAGGGCCGCAGTGGCTGCAGGTTTTCATTCTCACCCTTTTCTTAATTAGTGACCTGTTTCTGCTGCTAATTAACGTCTTTTGAATTCACTTTCATTGACTTGCTCTTGAAGACTCAGACCCCTCAATAATGAGATACAAAATGAGCCAAAACAACTGGTGTCCATCATACAATATCTGAAAATAGAGAAAGGTGAAGGTCTCAGGACTGCTGATCTGCTCAGGTCACCAAAACATTTTCACAGAGCTCTTAAAAAAGAGAAAATCAGCAGTTTCAGAAATATCTGCCATTGCACAATGAGAGACGCAACAAGCCATGAAGTTAAAGAACGAGACTCGGCGCCTGATTAATCAACTGGTTGGAATGAAACTGGCTGGAGTTTGAGGCCCTGACTTAGTTGGTCTTCTGTTGGCTCCCTCACTTCACATTTCATTTCTCTTTGGGTGCCATTTAAGGAATGAAATGAAGAAATTTAGGGGAACAAATCAAATAAAAAAATCAATTCAATGAAAATGAAAGGAAAACTGAGTTAATTAGCAGCAAAAACAGGACACTCATTAAAAAAAAGGGTTAAAATGAAAACCTGCAGCCACGGTGGTCCTCCAGGACCGGAGTTGGGGACCCCTGCTTTATGCTGCACTTTTTAAGGAAACGTCACAACTCCCCAAGAAAAAGTGACATTTTAATGGAGCACGGATTTTTTTTCATGTAAAGAGCATCACAATTACTGCAACAAATGATCATCGTACACTCCTCCAATGAGCTGTAAAAACTCTAAAAAACAAAATACTGCAACAATCTATTATGATAAGTACAGTACAAGGGGCAACAGACGCCTTTGATGAAATTCTGTAAATCACCGACTGCACACAAACACACAGAAGCCAACGCTGAGCAATGCACAGGGACAGTGAGGCTGCAGTGCTGCGGGGGGCACCAGGGGTCATGAGCTGGCTGCTCAACAAATGTACGCCACGGACTGATCAGCCTCGGTGTGCTGGCACATTGCACTGGCAAGCGACTATAGCCGAGTGTGGCACGTCAGTCAGGTCTCCTCTTCATCAGTGAAAAGGCTCAGCCCTTTGAATCTTTCCTCATAACTCATCCCCTGCAATCAGCCGAGTTGCTCTTCTCTGGACCATCTCTTGTGCTGTTATGTCTTTATGGAGACCAAAACTGCACTCGGTACTCCAGATGAGGCCTCACCAGTGTGTTATAAAGCCTCCTGGGACTTGTAGTCCACACGTCAAGGCGCTATATAACCTGACATTCTGTTAGCCTTCATAATGGCTTCTGTCTGGCAGTTGACAGAGCTGAGTTCACTACAACTTCTAAATTCTTCTCATAAGGTGGGCTTTTCGATTTTCAGACCCCCGTTGTGTATTCACACCTCACATTTTTACTTCCCATGTTTAATTCTTGATATTTACTAACATTACATCTTCTTCTGCTTAGACTGTAAAGGCTCGGTTCTGTTAATCTTTCCTCGTAGCTTATCCCCTGTAGCCTCTAAATCAGCCAAGTTGTCCATCTCTGGACTTTCTCTTGTGCTGTTATGTCTTTATGGAGACGAAAACTGCACTCGGTACTCCAGATGAGGCCTCACCAGTGTGTTATAAAGCCTCCTGGGACTTGTAATCCACACGTCAAGGCGCTATATAACCTGACATTCTGTTAGCCTTCTTAATGGCTTCTGTCTGGCAGCTGATAGTGTTGAGACCACCAGGACTCCAGAGTCCTTGCCACAAGTTGTGCGTTCCAGAAGGATTTGGGAGTCCTGGTGGGCTCGTCTCCATCACTGCGGGGGTCTTTTGTAATATCTCTGAATATTTCCAGTTGTTTTGTGTGTGTGTCAGCACACGATGACGTGAGAAGTCAGATCAGCGGAATCTCGGAAGAGGCAAACCTGACACGAGGCCGTCAGGCCTGCACCTTCTTCTCCCTCTCTCTCTTTCATTTTCTTCCCTTTTGATTTTTATCCCGTGAAGACGACGGGATTTGTTGCTTTTTGACTTTCGCTCTCTGACTCCTCTCGGATTCTCCTGCCGATGGTCTGATTGCCAGTAAGTGCACTGCAGGCTCTGCGTGTTGCCGACTCAAAGTCGAGGGCAGGTCCCCGTCCAATGAGAAAAGCGAAATCCTCCACGTTACGCTGCCGTGAATTGATGACGGGCAAGTTGAAAGAAAGACCCCCCCCACCCCTCCCACCCCACACCTTGGAGCTTCAGCTGTTGTTGTCGACACATGGCGCCGTTCCTCTGTGCACAGCAAAGCGCGTCTCACGGGTGACACTTGGTGACAAAGCCGGGCCGTTTACATGTTGTTGCCAGCTCTGGAGTTCCAGGCACAAACAGGCAGAACCCTACACGCAGCGCACGCCTCTCGTATGAGTCGGGGTGTGAAACGCCGCCTGTGATTCACTCGTCTGCCGATTACTGAAGTTCAAAGAGACTGCAAAGTAATTGATTTGTGTGCTCGGCGCGGCTCCGCTTTGAGAGACGAGTAAATCACTCTGGTTTGGACTCTCAGATGTCTTCATCTCGAAATGAAATGGCGCCCAATGCTTGGCTCTCCTTCTCTTCACACAAAACATTTTTTGTTTGTTTTGTTTTTGTTTTTTTTCAAATTCTGCGGTCGTTCAGGTTAAGAGAAACCGCAGAACCACCGGGTGGGGAGGCTTCTGCGTTAAACTGCCACGCGTGTTTCCTGTAAAGAAGGTGGCTGGCCCTGCACTTCAACATGCGGAGCAATGGGTCATTGAATGAGGGACGTCAAGGACATGGCCACCATTGTGACAAGCCTGGGGTCACCACTTGGAAACGGTCTTAAGTGCACAACTTGTGATTTCTGAGATGTCCGTGGACTGAATCAGAAGACACTCATCACGTGCCTTTCGGGCACTTGACTGCCACGGCACAGCCTCCTCCTCTACTGTGCCACATCTGCCAAACGCCAGCACCGGGGACAGGCGACAAATACTCCTCAGTTTCATGTAAGCGTGGAGGGACAGGAAGGTGCAGGAGGGCGCAGCAGAGCATGCTGGGAAGGTGCAGGAGGGGGCACTGAGGGCGCCATCTCTAACGGAAGACAGTGACTGATGACAGCCAATGATGTCGCTAGCCCCGCCTCTTCTGGTAGACTCACATAAAGTGACACCACACTCTAGAAGTGGCCAATCGGTTTCTCACACACAGCTTTTATCCAATACCTTGTGGGACTGCAGCTTTGCCATTGGCAATCCAATGGGGTTTCAGGCCCGGACCCCCGGTTTTTTCCATATAAGGTGAACAGAAACTTCAGCGCACATCTGGAGTGTCAGAGTTCTGTTGGTGTACAACTTGTCATTGTGGCTCAAATACCCCCATCTTCAGGGACAAAATGTCCAAAAAGGTAGATGAGGCCCCAAGAAATCCTGCATGTCACGTACTGATTGCCAGGTATGCCCACAAGACCCCTCGCTCACGCCATTTACCAAGTGTGTCCCCGTTTCGCCTCATTGAGTCCATCTTCAGGTGTGTACGTCATCACCACTTCCACTATGGCCCTTTAATCACACCATTCTACGGTGGCCCCAAAGGGCAACTGACAAAAAATGTAAAGGTGAGATGGGCACAATTAAAGAGGGTGACACACACATTCGAACAAGGTGACACGAAAAATTAGAGATGATGTGCTCACAATCAGAGGGATTTTTTTTAGTTGTGTGGCACCACATTTAATTCTGTGTGTCACCTCGTTTGAATGTGTGTGTCACCCTCTTTAATTGTGTGCGGCACACCTTTACATTTTTTGTCACTTGCCCTTCTGGGTCATCGTACCATTCCCAGGTGCCCCTCACAACCCTTCAGGGGGTCTACTATAAGACTTGTCACTCGCTCTGTTATCATGTGTGGCTCCTCAGTCACCCTGTTATCAGATTTGTCCCTTCTGTTCCTCAGTCATTCCATTATCTAACGTGGCCCTGTGCACCTCCATTACCTGCTATGCTCCTGTGACCCCTCGCTCTCTCCATTACCATTTGTGTCCTCGTCTCCCCTAACTCACTGCATTATCTGATGTGCCCCCACAGCTGCTACACTCACTCGTTCCTTTATCAGGTGTCCCCCATAGTTGTCTTCCTGGCCTGTCACTCACTCAGTCAGTCACTCATTTCACTATCAGGTGTGTCCTCGTGGCCTGTCACTCACTCCATCTTCGACTGCTGTATTTAGTACTTTGAACCAGCAGACGGCACAGTTCAATGCTGTCTTTTGTCCAGCAGATGGCGCACAAGCACAGGCTCATCTAATGGACGTGATCAGCAGGCCGAGGCCCACGATATCCGGCATGGGGACTGTTGTGTTTCTATGGGATGGAACTTCATATTGGATTGGACTTACCAGCCGATTCCTTTTCCCAGACAAGAGATGGCCATCAGAACGCCTCGCCTCCCACATGCCTGACTTCAGGAGACTTCTCCTCGGCCTGAGCCCCTCGATTTTGGCGGAGTGGCCGTTTGTTCGAATGAGCTGCTCATGGGCACAGTTCCACGACTTTGAAGACTCGCCGGTCTCCAGGAGGTCCTCGATCCCTGAGCAGCGAGTTTCCACAAGACGTGACAGAGTGGTCCGGCATTCGTGCGGGTCGTCTCTCCTGGCTCGCTCATGACAGGCGTAAACGTCCAGCTAGAAACGGCGCGTGGGATACGAGCGGCGAGGAAGCGTTAAACAGCCAGGGCCGTGCGTGGCAGCTAATTGCAATGACACCTGGAGCAGCCGAGGGGATCGATAGGAGGAGTGAGCGAACGGCAATGAGCCTAATGAGAGGAAGAAACGGATCGATTTCTCCATCTTTTTATGGGGCTCGCCTCGCCGATTGATTACAATGAATTCGCCGCTTATTCCTGAGGATGTCGAGGATTCATCCAAAACGGCACTCCTGGTTTCGCTAGAAAATCTCATCTTAATGAGTGCGTGTTAACGAGCGGATCAGAAACGTTGTCACTTCAACGCAGAGATTCATCGGAGCCCCCAGGAGTGGAACAAGTGGGCTGCTTTTACAAAGTGACAGGCGGCCCACTGGTGGAGCAAAGGCAGCCATGTTATATGAGGAGGATGTAGACAGAAGGGCACCCCTGTGCAACCCCCCGTACATTAGGTGGCAGCATCCCTCTGGTGTGGCTCTCATTTGGACACCCGCAGGGCCCCATGGGAGTTGTAGTTCTGCTGGGCAGCCCTGTTGGGGCCACTAGACGGAGCTACTGGCTCCTCGTTACAGAACTTCTGCCAGGTCCAAGTTACAAGGAGACCCTCAGGCTCAGCCAGGTGAGGTCCAAAGCTTACCAGAGAGGAGTTAAGGAAGAAGAACAACACGGGGGCTTAAGGGGACATAAAAGAAACGTCTGGGAAAGGCACCCATTTAAGTACCTGGGACTGATGGGGTGAAGTTCTGAGATGCCCCCTACAGGCCACACGCCTCTGATGTGCCTTGGCTGTGTCTAAATCAAAACTCGGACCACTTCTGTCGATACAAGAAGAGGAACAGAAGCTGGCTTAAGCTTTCACGCCACTAAAGACCACCCAGATGGCACCATCAATCCACTACCATGCTCGGCGGTATATTGGCACTTCCCCACGTCCTCTACATGGTCAGCCCCTTGTAGTATAGCGCCTTACTGACTCTCCACCCACCCGCGTACTCGTACCACCATCTGGGAGGCGCCTCTGGTCAGACCCTCCAACTCTTTGGGAGAATTCGCAGCCGGGCCTTCTACCCCAGTGTGACCGACAGCCTCAGTCTGTGCCAGCCTTTCAAATGAACTCACGTGGGGGCTTTTAGAGACGGAGGAGATGTACGGACCCATTTCAATGGGTGGTCCGCATTTTATGCTGTTTTAGATCTTTGAGTCAAGCGCCTGCAGGCGACATCGTTCATGTCGGGTGCTCCTGGCCTGGACAGCTGAGGTCACCGCTTGCTTAGAAGGCCACCGCGGTTTGCCATCATTCAACTTTGGGGTTTCACTTACGGTGACCCTGGGGGACATCGCTGTGCTCCTGAGGACACTGCGTCCACACTCAGGGTGTCACTCACGTGACAATCTGAGCTGAGAATGGGCGGCCAACTTAAACGGCAGGTGGGAAGAGTCGATCATGAGGGGACAGGACACCGAGCCCAGGGTGACGGCCTTTGGGGGGGCACACCACCTTATCAGCGGCTGGGGGGGGTTCTGCTCTTCGTATGTACAGGATCAGCCATATAGCGCCTTTCATAGGCATCAATTCACCTACTTCTTATATAGCGCCTTTCACACATGGCTATTGTTTAACATGAGTGCTTCTTATCTCTGTCATGTAACACCTTCTTATCATATAGCGCCTTTCATTACTGTCTATTATGGTCCGTTACATATTCTGTTTATAGCGCCTTTCTAATCGCTTTGTCTCTCTCTCAGTTACCTATCAAGGGATCTTTAGCTTCCTTCAGTTTTGTCACAGCCAGGAATGTTTCATCTTCCAGCAGCAGGTGACAATGGAGAGCCAAGACAAAGCTTTGTAGGACAAGGCTCGGTGTGTAAGGCACTATAAAAAGGAGGAGGCTTGGGATGGAAAGTCCAAGTTGCTTTTATTCTCCTCCCCAAGTGACTTGAGGGACGTGTCAGCTGTTAAGTAAAGAAAGTGTTCGTGGAAGCTGGCCGCATGTGAAAGGCGCTATATAAAGAGAGACCCAGAAGGACTTATCCACAAGCATCTTCTTGCCTAATGTGTTGCAGAGCCCACCATGAAAGGCGCTATAAAGTCAATTTTGATGAAGAATCCCTCGGTCCTGGCGAGTTAAGCCCTTTGTTTGTGTGTGTGTGAAAGGCGCTATATAAATAATAATAATATGTTTTTATTATTAAAAACTGTGTGAGTGAGAGTTCAAGTAGGCACCATACAGAAGAAACTGTAGGTGACAGTGAAGCACTAAGGGTTAAGGTGAGCGTTTGTGTAATGTGGCTGATTGTAAAAGGCGCTATATAACGAGGAGGTATGGGGTGGTGTGTCCTGGAGTTAATTATCAGCCTTTACTGTTTACAAGTAGTCAACATCACCCAGCAGCGTGACGGAGCTCACTGTGAAAGGCGCTATAAAACACCTGTGAAAGGCGCTATATAGCGCCTGACCCGACACAGATTGGACACGGGAGGCATGTGTAAAATAAAAGGACTTTTATTTCTCTTCAGCTGGAGGGCACGTCTTCCCCATAATCCCCCCAGCCACAACACAGTCCCAAGCACCAGTAACCACCAGTACAGCACAATCACTTTTCTCTTCCTTGGCACCACCACTCCTCCCTAGCAACCTTGTCCTCCTCCTCCACCCGACTCTGGCCGATGAGTGGTGGTCGCTGGCTCCCTTTCATAGGTCACCTGGAAGTGCTCCAAGTGTTTGATCACCAAGATCCGGCGGCACTTCCAGGTGTGATGAATCTGTTGCCCACACGGGCTCAGGAGTCCCAAACACAGCACCCCCTGGTGGTACCTGCGGGACCCAACAGGGCTGCCCCCAACCCCAATTCCCAGGGAGCCCTGTGGGAAACCGAGGCACTACACCAGCCCAGGGGGGCGGCCATCTAGAGGTACTGCACTGTCCAGGGCTGCTCCCCCTGAATACAGTGTGCAGGGGCATCCCGGCTGGGCATGGACGCCAGGCGCCTGTCACACACTTCATTGATGACCCCCCTCATGAATCCCAATGAGATGAAAATCACGCGTGTGACATTGTGAAAGGCACTATATACAAGAAAAGGCTCCAAAGACAATGCTTTTAGGCACCCCGGCCGCATGTGAAAGGCGCTATATAAATCAGGAGGTATTCATCCACCTGCCTTTCCGTTCCTCTTTCTGGCTTTTTCTTAAGCCACCATGAAAGGTGCTATAAAATGACAGCCGACAGACTTTCCTCACACGAGTCCAAGCAGGTAAAAGTCAAGTCGCTGACCTCTCAGGGGTGCGTGAAAGGCGCTATATACAGGTCGTATGGTAGTGTGCCCCTTAGGGCATACAGTCTGGCCCCGCCCACCTGCCTGTGCCAAGGCAGTAATGAAGAGGTGTCAGGTGGCCTTTCCTAATTGGAGGATGTGGCGAGTCGGCGGGCTATCGATTGGTCCCAAATGTCGCCGGAGGACTAATGAGTGGGTGACGCACGTCAATACGCTAACCTTTAGCGGCGCCGGGGCCCAATTACTGGCCGGGCGCCCCCTTGTGTTTGTTTGTTGCGTCTAATGAGGCCGTGTGCCGCCTCGACTCTAAAAGCTCTTCATCATCAGCTCATCGAGTCCCCAGGATCAGAAAGCGCTGCCGCCGACAGCCTAAGTAACAGCGGCACAATTTGAAAGCACGCGGCACCCCAGTCCCCGCTCGGTGCTGCTAGATGGGATTTTAAAAGCCCCTCATTTTACCATCAACATTATGCCATCAATCACCGAGCTTCCTGTACAAAAGGTTTTGAGCAGCGCCTTTCGACGTGACGGCAGAGACAAATGATGCGAGCTTTTAAAGCCTTTCAGGAGCAATTTTTCTTCCCCCTTCGTCAGATTACATGCTTTTCATGACACCCTCAGAAATTTCGCTCATTTGTGCCGGCGTCTGATTAACCGCTACCTGTTAATGGCACAAATGAAGTTCTATTAGGAGGCTGCGCTCGACGCCAGCAGATGGAAAAAAGGACTGAAAGGAGAGCGGAGGGAACGCTGAAAAGAGAGCAACGCTTTATGGTAGTGAAAAGACGGCGAGCCCCCCGTAAGTGCGGGGGGGTAGCTATGAGGGTGCGGATGTTTGAGTCATCCAATCAGGACATTCACATAAGGGGCACCCGAGAGCCACTCTGTGCCAGCTTCACTCTGAACTGTGGACTTGGCCACTCAGTGATGAAGAAGACCCCCACAAATGTCCACGGTGGCAAACGAGCCAAAGGAGTTCACTGGGATGGACCACAAAGATCCATGGGGGGCATTTAGGGACCTTAATAGTGCACTTGAGAAGACGTCACTCTGCACTCCTTCACCCTTAATACTGAGTGTGTGTGTGTGGGGAGCTTGGTCTGTCACCTCAATGGTATTTTCTAATAGCAGGTGGCGTCCTCTAGTGGTGAACTGTGAATCTGCATGCAGCACTTCATGGATTATACGAATCACAGCAGGCAAGTTAGGTGAACTGGCATGGGTGTTGACCGTGGCATCCTGTCCAGGTGTTACTCCTGCCCTGCACTTGAGGATTGCTGGGATAGGCTCCAGCTGCCCTGGATGAACGGGTTATCAAAATGGAGGGTTGGATGGATGGATGGACAGATGGCATCTCTTAATACTGGTAACTTTTGGGACACACGATGAGCCAGGTGACTATGATGACCACATAGCCTAATGGGGACTTGCTGTCCCCCAGGCTCTCCAAGATGGTATCAGGCCAGATGAAACTGGGGTCATTGCAGTCCAACCAGCAGGAGATGGGAAGTCAAATCCCAAACTGGAATTAAACAAATGTTAACCAATTAGGAAGAGTGGTGTGGGTGGCACAGTGGTTAGCACCAGTGCCCGTCCCCTCTAGGAATCTGTGCGGAGCTTTAATTTCTCCAGGTACTCAGCTTTTCCTCACATGATCGGGTGGCCTGTGCCATCTTCCAGCTCGGATTCATGCCTAAGAATCTGAATCTGAACCTTTAGAAGGTACCCGTCCTCCTTTCAGAACTCAACATGCTGCCCGTCGACCCCCTGCCTCATCTGGGATCAAAGCCCTGATTCTCAATGGAAAGAACAAACCAGGAGCCGCACTGAGTTCAGATGCAAGTCAAACGTGCCAAGTGCCAACCTGACAAAAGGAGGCTTCTAGAATAAACTGGGCTTATGTTCCCATTATCTTCAGCTACCTAAATCTTTTATTGCCAGTCATTCGGGACCACGAGATCCCGCGGCTGTCTCGGTGCCCGGTGCAAAAGCTATGCAAACAGTCAAATACCCACCCCCACATTCACCTTTTGTTGTTTTTGACTGGCCCTGTGCCAATGGATCTGCTGCCCATCACTGCCAGTGCCGAGGCTCTCATCATGCCAGAGCAATTAAGGAAATTTGATCAAAAGCTGGTCCTACTGCTGGGGGGCATGTCAGCCATCTGCAGAACACACCAGGCTGCACTTCACCCATTAAATCAAAGGGGGTGGGCACCTTGATGCTGGTACACGTGGCAGGAATGAGAATCCTGAAATTCTTAAGACCTGCTCACTGCCTGGCACACAGTGCTGCTGCCAACGCTGTGTGTAAAGCTTTACCCACCAGACCTAAATAACACGAGGGCAGAGGAGGGACATTAGGGGACTGCAGGGGCCACTGAAGGTCCAATCACTTCAGAAGTGACTGGTCCTGGGAAGGGCACATGTATGACAAGGGGGTGCTGCAGAGACTGGATAACCTGGGAAAAGACAAGTGGGGCTCCCCAGCCCACTAGGGGGCACACTGCCTCCGTGGTACTCAGAGGAGGCAGTCAAGGAGTCCTGGCCTTTGAAGGTCCAGACTGGGCATGGGGGCAGCTATTAAGATCGACGTCCTTAGTCAGTCCAAAGCCACAACGTAAGAACCGCGATCAAAAATCGCAGAGCAACGAGTGAAGTCATCAACCGCAATCTCGGACAACCAGGCAGAGCACCTTCATACTGCCCACCTAGCAAGACCACTTTAACAGGTGACCATGGAATACAAGCATGACATTGGACTGAAAGAAATGGACTACACAAAAGCAAATAGCAGGACCCTGGTCAATCAGGATTAAGGGGGCTTAGAAAATGATATGACAATGACAGGACCAAAAAAAAAAAGAAAAGGACACAACAAACGCAACAGCAGTGGCACCAGAAGCCACCAGGGGGAGCTCCAGGACGACCAGCCATTCATCCAGATGTACGTCTAGGCAGGGCCAGAAGTGACCAGAGGGTGGCAGTAAAGCCTAAGAGTCCGGGAGCACAGAGGAGGACGAGGGTTCAAAAAGTGGCAGAAACAGAGGTGAGGGGTGCGGTGGGATGGGGTTGGGGGGGATGGGTTCAACCACATGAATGAATACGGTGAATGAATGAATGAAAATGGGCAGCCCAGACAGATACTGGTGGGTGTGCTGCTGTGATCTCCTTCCACGATGTATTGATGCTCCTGATTTCTACTTGTTAAGCGAGTCTCAGCAGGTCAGCCCTGGAAGTGACGCTTCATCGAGACTCGAGGACCACGGCCAGCCCCGATTTGGGAACTCCACTCCCATCCCAATCCTTCCACTCTCAGATCTACAGAGCAAAACCAGCGTGGAAGATTTCACTCCAGAATCGCAGAAACTTCGAGAATTTTCTAAACCGAACAACCGTGGGCCGGTGGGCTGACCGATTCATGTTTGAGGTGACCAGATGGACGGGGAAATGTGACGCTGAAGGACATCGGAATCTGGTCAGGGGGCCAAAAAGCCAGAATTTCAACCCTGACAGGCGTGATAGTTTAACCACAGGTAGGTGAAGAGAAAAAAGAAGGGAATGAATGAATGGATGGATGGATGAATAGTGCAGATGAATAACTGAATTAAAACTGAACTAATGAATGGATGGACAAACGAATGGCAAAAATGAATGAATGAATGTTTTAAATAAATGAAAGAATGCTGTAAATAGTTAAATACTGTACAAAATGAGTGAATGAATGAATGAAGAAAAATGAATACTGTATATGAATAGTGAATGACTGAAGAAATTAATTAACACTGAATGAATGAAGAAAAACACTATGAATGAATGAATACATTGAATGAATGAATGAATGAATGAATGATGGAAATAAATGAATATGGTGAATTCATGAGTGGATGAACAAATAAATGAAAGAATGCTGTAGATAAATAGTTGAATACTGCAGAAAATGAATGAATGAATGAACAAAAAAACAACATGAATGAATGCATTAATAAATAAAAAGTTGACTATTGTACAAATGAATGAATGAACACTATGAAAGAATGAGAAAACAAACAATATGAATGAATGAAAACTAAATGAATGAATGAACAGACAAATGAATGAATGCTGTTAACAGATAAAGGAAAGAATGAAACCTGAATGAATGAATGAATGAATGGATTAACACCTTGATGACCGAGTACTGCAAATAAATGAATGAAAAGTGAATTAAAGAGTGAATGGACAGATGAGAGACTGAATGCAAACAGTGAATGAATGAATGAATGAATGATTAAATCTTCCCGTGCTCGTTTGTTCGTTCATATGTTAATTTGTTCCTTCGTTTCATACACACAATAATCGAGTTTGACACAAGCCAGCAAACAAGCCAATCACCAGAACGAGACGCGGCTTGGGGACGGCCCATGTGGCCGGTGACATTCTTCCTGTCGTGTCCAAGTGTCGTGCAGCACATGAGGTCTCCTAAAGAGGCTGCAGTTACCCGAGGGGTCAATTTCATGCCCAGCTCTCTTCTTTGTCTCGTTTTGTAGGTTCAAGTGGGGGTTTCTGGTGCCCACCAAGGGCTTTCATTGAAGAGTAAACCGGGCTTAAGGATGTGAGCCCCGGGATCTCAGGAGCTTTAGATCTCCAACAGGAACGCCGACCTGCTGAAGCCCAATGAGGACCTTAAGGTCAGCGGTGGGGTGTCAACAGAGGGGACTCCCTGAAGAGTGAAGCAGGTTTAGATCAGCCAACGACATTCAGACCCGAGAGACCCCGTCACCACGTGTGAGACCCCGAGGTCTGGAGCTATGGGGTGAACCTTGAAGGCTCCACAGAGAGCGAGGGGGTGTCCACCTTAGGGGTACAGCAGAATATGGGCTGACAGACACATAAGACAAAACAGATGAGCCTTCATCGATGGGTGCCTGTCCCAGAGGACCCCAATTTTGGTGAGGGGTGTCGATAGTAGGGATGCGAGCTACAGCACAATTGGGGGCTTCCTGAACGGACGTGTGATCCCCCAGATGCCACGAAGGTCTTGAGCACCTCACGTCTGGGATGGTCAGATGGATCACCTGGGCTCAGCTCCTGACAGGCAAGAAGTCGGGAGAAGGTGATTGAAGAGCCCCCTAAACCCCCCAAGTTGCACGGCCGGGCCCCCGGCTCACTGAAAGCTCATCTCCGTCGTTCCCGAGCCCACCCTTCACTTCTTGAGCACTTTCAATTAAGCAATTTGCAGCAAAGCTCCGTGAAATCCATTAGCAGATCATTTGTGAGGCGCTAGCAGCAGGGCTGTTTGGGAAACGTGCAAAGACGAGCCGGCAGGTGGAGGACTAGGGGGGCTTCTGAGCGTCTGTAGGAGCTGCTGGCAAGTCACCAAATGGGGGGCACACCCAAATGAATGGAGGAATGAAGGTGACCCCACCACACTCTCTGCTCACCCCGTCCTGCTGTGTGACTGAGAACGAGACCTCCGGGGGCTCCTCGCCGACCTCGAGGGTCCCACGTTCATCACCGACTTCACACAGCTAAGGGGGCAACTCGGTGTGCCACCCACATGCCAAATGTAGCAGTACAACTGGAATTGGCAATCAGGAGACGAAAGGAAAGTCCAAACGAGGCCAAGAACCTGAAACATCGATAAACCAGTAAAGCCGAAACATTCACCAGTCAGGAAATGGGAATCTCCAAGACACAAAATGGCCGCCACAGCAGGTTTGGGGGCCGAGTCCTAATCTTGGACAAATGACGCCGTGCAACAGCGTCACGTCAGATCTAGTGACGTCATGTGACACGGATTCTGGGGGCAAAGGGGGCGTGACCTAGAAACCAGGACCCGAGTCTCGGCAACGAGTCACGGTAACCATGGAGAAGAGAATAAAAAAAAAAACACCTAAATGACATCCTGGGAGTAAAACGTCAACAAAAACTGAAGGTGACAAATGAACTGAGGAGGAAAAAGGCAGGATGGACGTCTCCTCACTCAGGACCTGATCAGGACGATGCCCACCAGGTCAGCCACTTAATCTTCTCCTCGGCCTCCCAGTACTCACCAGTTCACTACTCAAAAGCCCCAGTCATCCCAGTTTAACCTTCACCCCCACAGAGCGGACAACCCTGGATGGTCTACCGTTTCCGCATGCAAGTGTTCCACCAGTCACCTTTCACTCTGATGAGACAACTGGCTGAAGGTCTCCCTTCATACTCAAAAGATCGTAACCCTGCACACCCCTAGCCCCCCATCCCATGTTTAACAGCATCAGGTTTCATGGCCCGGACTGACTGCTTTATCGTCACCATGTCGTCCCCTGTCATGATGGTGGTCTCGCCGCCCTCACATGCACAATCAGCTGATCTCCAGCCCAGAATCCTCCGTCCTCAGAGCAGCACAATGGGTTCTTCTACTCAATTTCTCCTCGTTTGATGACAACTTGTTTCACCAGGTCAGTGGAGTTGCAGTGGGTACTCAGAATGGGACCACCCCCAACCGCTATGCCAACATGTTCTTGGGCTGGGTGGGAGAACTTTTGCTTCCTTCCTGTTTATTTAGACTTTGGATCAGACCTGTGCAAGGGGGACGTCGCCAATGGTGTTGCTCCAGAAGCCACTCACAGGACTTCATCTGTGATTTAACTGAACTCCATCTCATCTCTCAGGGTCCCAGTTTGACGTTTCCACCCATTTTCACTAAATCTGTCCTTAATCAGCTTGGTGGGACTTCAGACCTCCGCCAACCGACTCACGTAGTCACCTTCAGGACGGCTCCTTCCATCGCTGGTGTACTTTCATACTCACACTCCACCACTTCTGCAGTGACCTCAAAATGATGAAGTTCTTTGAGACCCCATCTCAGGGTGTGGACAGGACCCTCAATCAGGTCAGGTGGAGACATCCATTCTAAGAGGAACCCAAAAAAAATTAAATCCACACCCTGGTGGTCCTCCCCACTCCACCCTAACACTTTTTTTCCTCTGCCACATGTCCTCATTTTGTAGGTTGAGCCCTACTAACCCCATTAGACCTCCAACTACAGACCACCTAACCTGTGCAAATGTCTCATCTGCAGCTCACTTCACAAAGGAGAACCACAGTCTTCACAGGAGCTGCTGTGTCACCAACACTAAATCCCCTGGCTATCTGATCCCCTCTGATTCCCTGCCAGTCTCATCTGTGGCATTTCTTGCAGGACGTGTCCAGCCGATCCAAGACCTCAGCAACCCGACTGGGGACCACAGCCACACCAATCTCCCCGTCTGTGTTCTTCTACAGGGCCTCAAAAGACACTTGTCAAAGAAAGTCCAAAGACGTTCAGCTCATCCTCCTCATCCTCGCCACAGGATGTCACTTGTTTCTCCAGGTCTTAATGACGACTCACTTTTTAATGCCCCCCTTCGTCTTCTCTAATGGATGTTTTTTATTACCTACTCTCACTTTTTCTTTCTTCCTCTGTCCTGGCTTTGTGCCCCCTTCCTATATTTGTCACCTGCTCTTTCCTTGTCGGTGTCACATCTGAGGAGGGCCACACAGCCAAAGCCCGGGGTCTTTCACCTTCTCACCTTTCCAAGTTACCTTGGACCTTTTCTTTTCCAGGTCAATGCTTGTACCCCAGTTAGGGCTCCTTTACTGGTTTACGTCTGTTGTCTCCTTACTGGAGTTTCTGCTCATTTCAAGTGGTGGTGGTGTTTTGTTTTTTTGTTAAGGGGTTCATATCACACTTTAGGGTGGTCTTATTTCATTTTTTTGGGTCTTCACTCCCTTGGAGGTTTTTCCCATTTTCTTCTTTTTTTCCCCAGTGTTTCCTCCTCTGGCGGAGGTTCAAAGCCTTGCCAGGTGTTCCTTTTGTTCTTCTTCACACTGGGTGAAAGTGAAGTCACACCCACCCCTGAGTGAAAATCGAATCCGACGGTTTAAACTTGTATTGGATACGGCAGTTAAAACGGAATCGGAATTCAGCCGCAGTTACACCCGCCATCACTACAACTCGGACACCAGTGTCATTTTTGGGGGTTTACACTAATCCAATCAGTGGGGGACAAACGGAGCCCAAGTGGCCTCGGCATTCATTCATTCATTCATTCGTTCATTCATTCTCTAAGTCTGCTCACTCCAGGTCAAAGCCGATGGAGGGTCTAGCATATGACAACAACATGGCGTACAAGGTGGGGACCGACCCGGGACCACTCCCTACTTCTACAGGAGGGTCTCTTTGCTGCCTCCCTGAGCCGTCCAATGCACCAATCACTCGACTGACGAGTGACAGATCCCAAAAGAAGACGCGGCTGCAGCTAAACCCTACTTCTCAACAGCAGGACATCGATTTGTTTTCTTTATTTTGATGTTTCACTCCTTGACATTGTAAACAGGAAAATAATAAAAGAATCCCGAACTTTAGACAGCTTCAAATAAAAAAACAAGACCGGGTCTTGATGTCTGAAGGTCAAGCAAACATGAAGCAGGTGGCAAGTCACAGACAGACAACTGGACCACTCAAGCCTTAACAGCATTAAAGCTGGAGACCCGCTCATCATTTATTACGAGACCTCTGCAGGATTCCTGCCAGCCGATTTTGGTTTTGAAGGAAGATCAAAGGCTTCCTCACAAACTGTCGAATTTTCGGAAATTTCAATAAATTCGGCACTCGCCTCACCTGATGGGCCTGGGGACGAGCTGCGCCGATTTCAGCTTCACTCATCTTGAAAACTCCTGCTTGGTCGCAGCCGAGTGTGGCTTAGGCGGGGTTTACTGCTGTCTGTCATTTATGGATGGGCGTGGCTCCAGCTCATCTTACTAATGTCAGTCAACTGTAAATTGGGTGTGGCTTCAGTG
>JANRMT010062835.1:1369285-1390495 GCA_026402145.1 Polypterus bichir lapradei | reverse complement strand
TGGCTTCAGCTTAGTTTAGTAATGTCCATCAGTTGTGAATGGGCGGGCCTTCAGTGTTTTTGTTACCTTCTTCATTTGTGGATGGGTGTGGCTTAGTAGGGGATTACTGCTGTCTGTCATTTATGGATGGGTGTGGCTCCAGCTCATCTTCCTAATGTCAACCATCTGTAAATGACGTGGCTTCAGTGTTTTTATTACTTCCTGTCATTTGTGGATGGGTGTGGCTTCAGCTTAATTTAGTAATGTCCATCAGCTGTAGATGGGCATAACTTCAGCCTATCTTATGTCGATCAGTTGTGAATGGGCGGTGCTTTAGCTTATTTTGGAGAAGTCAGTCATCTACATAAGCACAGCTTCAGAATTTTTAGTGATGTCTGTCACTTGCAGATGGCCGTGCCTTTAATATGCTCCAGTCACCTGTAAGTAAGCGACATTTTGAATATTAAAACTAATCATAGCATCAACTCATTTTAATAATGACAATGGGTGTGGCATCAACAAGTTAAACGGAAGTCAATCAGCTGTAAATTGGGCGGGGCTTTGGTCTGTTTTCTTACCGTCTGCCATTTGTGTATGGGCGTGGCTTCAGGCTGTTTCATCAGTGCAAATGGGTGTGGCTTCCACATTCTTGAGAGACTTTGGGTCTGCAGGTCACCTCTAGGCGAGTGCGGCTTCAACCTGTTTTAGAGCTGTGAGTGGCATCAGGTCGTGTTATCAATATCTGATATCGGTATTAGGGCCTGACCTCAGAATGGAGTCAGTGAGGGGCTACGTCAGCATGTGCTGCAAAAGGAAAAGAAAATGAAGGTCAGTCCCACATTGATTAGAACAACAGAAGGATGAAGGCCCCGTGTCCAAGGAGATCAGACATTCCTAGTGCTGCGTCTCGAGCCCGCTCTTCACGTCTAAACTTCAGGATGAGCCGACGGCCTCAGACTGCTTCACTAACGTCCATCACCTGTGGCTTCAGTCTGCTGCTGTGGCGTCTGTCATTTGTAATTGAGCTCGGGGGCATGGCGGACACTTTTAGGATTTCCTGACAATGAACGTGCAGCATATGTAGATGGGCGGGGTCTAATCGACTGTCATCGGTAAACAAGTGCGGAAAAATCACTAGAAGAAAGTGGGTGTGGTCTAATTCAATTATGAATGACTGTCACTTTTGACGGGGCGTGGTCTAATTTAATAAAGATATGTGTCACTTGAGTGTGTTTTGTTAAATTCAATTATGAATGTCTCACTTGCGAATGGGCGTGGTCTAACTGCAATAGGAACGACTGTCATCAGTAAATGGGAGTGGTAAAATTAGTAGAATGGGTGTGGTCTATTTCAATTACAAATTAATGTAACTTGTGAGTGCGTATGGCCTAATTTAGTTACGAATGACTGTCACTGAGTGGGTGTGGTCACATTTAATTATGAATGACTGTCACTTGAGAGTGTTTTGTTAAATTCAATTATGAATGACTCACTTGTGAGTGGGTGTGGCCTAATTTAATAAAGATATGCATCACTTGTGAATGGGCGTGGTATAATTCAATTACGAATGACTCACTTGTAAATGGGCGTGGTCTACTTGCAATAGGAACGACTGTCATCAGTAAATGGGAGTGGTAAAATTAGTAGAAGGAAATGGGCGTGGTCTAATTCAATTACGAATGACTGTCACTGAGTGGGTGTGGTCTAATTTAATAAAGAACTGTCACTTGTGAGTGGGTGTGGTATAATTCAATTACAAATGACTCACTTGTGAATGGGCGTGGTCACATTTAATTATGAATGATTGTCACTTGAGTGGGTGTGGTCTAATTGCAATAGGAATGACTGTCATCAGTAAATGGGACTGGTAAAATTACTAGAAGGCAACAGGTATGGTGTAATTGAATTACAAATGACTGTCACTTGTGAGTGGGTGTGGTCTAACTTAACTATGTGGGCGTCTCACCTTTAAATGGGAGTGTCCTGATATCATGTGGTTAAATACCCTTAGTAATGAATGACCTCTGTAAATTTCTATTAAGAAATGGGTGTGGTTAAATCACAGCAGGAAATGAGCCTGGTCCAATTGGAATAAGAATTACTGCATTAGAAATAATTGCCATCTTAAATGGACATGGCATAATTCAGTTATAAAATGGACGCAGTCTAATTCAATTACGTGCGACTGTCATCTTCCCTTACAAGTGGCGGCCATCTGTAGAGCGACACGGTCTAATATCATTCGGAAGGTGTGGTGTCACTCAGCATGTAAGGATCAAACAGTTCCAAAAATGCACACTAGAGGGGAAAGTCCTGTCACAAAACCCAGCTTGTAATACAGACAGCCACGTAGAATTGTCATACAATTCTAAGATTGGTTCTTAATCAAAATGATCTGAAATAACACAAAGCTCTGCGGAGCACAAAAAGGCAAAAACGGAGTCGGCAGCAAAGACAATCCAAGAGAACAAACTCCCAACAGAAGAAAACAGAGAAGAGGGCAAAAATCAGAGACGACGCAGCGCATTCAAATGAACCGCAAGGGACTGTGGGAAACCCTCGCCTTTATAGGGCTTAGGGGGCAGTCCCTGGCTATGACGGGCAGGCAGGCCCCGCCTCTAGGGATCCACCCACAAAACACATGTAATATAGCAAAAAGTATATAGATATGCTGAAACTAAAAAGCAATATCAACATAATCAAAACAATTAGACTTAACCAAAATGAATATAAAATAAGAATCTGAACCCCAGCCAGATGACCTAATGATCAGTGTATTATATAGCGCCTTTCATTACCATCAAGCTGTTAAGATGATATCATGGTGCCGTGTTTCACGTCAGTTAAACTACCAAGTCAGAATGTCACTGTCCTCTGTTCAAGTGACAATAAAGAGGACAATCTGCGCTCACTTTATGTTAGTGCCCATCTATCTGCCTGCCATGGCACTGGGCTGTGACGTGTTTCACGTTGGTTTGTCCCCTGCTCAGCTCAGGTGACAACTTTTCCATCTGCTAATTGTTCTTGGTCATCTGCCCCCTGCTGCCATCTAGTGGAGAGGCCAGTGCCATGCCTTTATTAAGACGGGGTGCCTATAAACCACAGGCTACCCATTGGTGGCACCTTGAATGGCAAGTCATGCCAAGGATAGGCCAACATGGAGTGCCCCCTTTTGAAAGTAGATGTTCCAAACACCCCCATGTGCACTGCTTTCAAACTTACAGTGAAGGGTGCCACAAAAACTTGAAAGAAGTGCCCAAAATGTGCCCCTTTACCAAGAGCTGATTGAGAATAAGTGGGCACTTAAGGGAAGCAGCTGGCCTTGAGTTTTACACGCTGGGCACTCCGCCATTGCGGAGAAGGCAATAAATCACCTCAGGTCCTGGTGACAACATGCCATGTCAGGGTGGCATCGGTCGGTTGGCGGGCCACACGTCTCCTGCCCCCGCGGGCCCATCCCACCCTGGCCTCGGGCCGCGTGCAGACTAATTAGCAGAGTGATATTCTTCTAATTAGCAGCCAAGCCTACCGCCGAGCCCAGCGAGCCCCTGGGATTCTGATTGGAATTAAATTACTTGAACCCAACGAGCATCTAGCAGTGGAGACGTGGGATCGAAAGACCAGACAGCCTGCTGATTATGTCACCAATCAACACTTCCCCGGTAATACAGTAAAGACTTGCAAGGGAAGACTCAATTAGCGCCAGGCTTTCTTTCCGCTCCTCTCCCTTGGCATACAAAATCCTGCCGTGCCAGCAGCAATTAAGGCATCTGAAGGACTCAGCTGAGCGGCGGTCCGGGCGGCACAAACGAAAGTCGGTGTGCAGGATTAGTGAGCTTGTCGGGACAGTGCGACTGCTTACAGGACAACAGGGGGACGTCCTTATGATCGATCCGAGAAGCTCTCGGGACCCCCGGCCCCCTCCATGTTCTGTCCCCCGAGGCGCTCCACTCCCTCGGACAAGGTGAGCTCCCGTTAGCTCACCCGAGTAAACAAGTGGGCTTCTACTGCAAGAGCGGGTTATTTTACAAAGTGGTGGGCTCGCTCCCCACCTTCTGTCCTTTTAGCATCAAAGCCACTTGCTACACACGACTCGGCTACAAAAGAGGGATCCCTTATCCTGTTGCCCCTCCCCTAAATGATCCCATGCTCCGTTGCTCCTCCCCAAGTGATCTCGTGCCTCATTACCCCCCTGTACAGTTGCCCCCTGTACTATTCCCCTTTCTGCAATTGCCCCCTGAGCCCAATCCTTTCTCTTGTTGCACCCCTACACTCACCCCTCCCCTTTTTAAATTGCCCCTCCCCTTTTACAATTTTCCTCCAAATGCAAGCTCCTCCCTCAAGTGAACTCTTTAATCTTTGCCCCTCCCCTAAATGATCCCACGTCCCGTTGCTCCTCCCCAAGTGATCTCTTGCCTCATTACCGCTTGCTCCTCCTCCAAGTGACTCCCCTTTCTACAATTGCCCTCCCCTGAGCCAATCCTTTCTCCTGTTGCGCCCCTACACTCGCCCCTCCCCTTTTACCATTGCTCCTCCCCTTTTAAATCTGTCTCCAGATGCTAGCTCCTCCCCCTAGTGACCCCTTTAATCGTTGCCCCTCCCCTTTGTAGTCCCTCGTCACCCTTTCCCTTTAGTGATTTCTCTTAGATGACATTCTCAATGCAGGGCTGAGTGAACCCAATGGGCAGAAATGCTGAGAGAGATGGGGGGGGAGGGGGGGGGGGCACTGCTGCAATCAGTTGTGTTTTACGGACTCAGAAGCCCACTTGCTTTCCTAGACAGCAGGGGGAGCCAGTGAGCATTCTGGAGATTTTAGACTGGAGTGCCATGAAGGTTGTTGGTCCTGCCTACCGTGCAGCCCACCCAATGGCATGAGAGGACCCCAGTGAATGCGAATTCAAGAGCAGACACATGTGGGAGATGGTGGCTTGGGACAGAGGGCATAGGTGGCATACCCGACATCTGGGCTTTGTGGTTGGCATCCTTCACGCGTTGCTCACCCCCCCTTTTTCTCCACACTCGCCCAAAGCGGGCATCTGGTCCTGCCCTTCACAGAAGGATCAAGCAGTTTAAAAATTTCTGCTGTGTGCAGAGGGGGCTTCGGCACCCCCCAGTTTCCCTGCCGTCTTGGTGTTTTGATCCCACTTTTCAATGTCAGCTGGATGTCGCTCTTTGCAGTTGATTTTTCAGTTATTTCACACTTGGATTTTGAGCTGATAAATATGTGCCATCGAGTCCGACTCTCCTCCTGTTCTGCATTGGCAGGGTGACGTCTGCACGTCTGGAATTGCAGGCCCGGGCGGGAAATCCCAGTTGGAAATCAGAAAGTCGCCACCGATGTGAGCAGCAAACATCAGGAAAAAAGAAAGAAAGAAATCAAGAAGCTGTGCCGTGATGTCACAGGTCAGTGGCTGGCCAGGTCATGACATGGTCACAAACAAAGACCACCCAAATGAAGAGCAGACTTCGTGCTAGGTGGTGTGTAGCAGACACACGAGACTGAAGATCTCATCATGCTACACGACTTTGCTGGAAAATATCAGTCCTAGTCCTCATTGACATAACCTGAGCGAGTTGGGGACAGTCTCGTCACACACCGGTAGCCCGACAGTCTTGTAGTCTGACACCCCCAGATGCCGAGACAGCCCACTCCGTGACTCACCCCTATAATTGATCAAGGGGTGGGCCCTCGTGTGAGTGACAGCAGATCCAACCAATGAGCTCTCGCCCTCAACTACAATGACGGTGACGAGTCAGCCACACTGGCATCTCTCCTCTGGGTGAGCATGCAGGCGCCCGACTGGAGTACCCTTCTAATACCACAATATAAACAGTGCCATTGTTTGGGACACGTCCACTTTCAAAGTGACAGAGCCAGCGCATAGGGCCAGGCAAAGAAGCCATCAACTCAGGGTGGCACTTCGTTCAGGGGGCCACTTTCACGCTTCATTACATAACATTACAATGCCAGCCCTCCCAGACGGGTAAAGGATTCCCATCCACTGCTCCTGGGATGCCAGTCCCGGTGTACCAGCTTTCACAGTGCCACTCCATGCCCGTCTCCTGTCCAGAAGGGGGAAAATGTCACACCTGCCAATCTGACCATCTATAATGTAGAGTAGCCAGGTTAAGGAACCGGGGTGTTCCACCCCGACTGGCACACCAGGCTCTCCAATATTTCCTCCAAGCTGGCAGGGCAGTTTGAAGGTGCCCAGAAATGTAGAGAAACGGTCAGAAGGAGTGAAGCTCAATAAAACTGGGGGGTCAAACAGTCTTATTGTTTTAATGGACTTGGCGGGCCTTTTACAGTTTGAAGCGAACCTTTAGGTTTTCATAAATAACATACAGTGGCTTCGTATTTATGACTGAAGTCCAAGGCTGCACCGTATTGTGGAAGTGTGGCATTGGCAGAGATTACGAGGATCGTGTCATGCCCAGTGAGGATAAATCGGGGGGGGCCTAAGGCTTCAGGTGGCTTCACTTCATGCGGGGGTCCTGCTCAGCAATGAGCACAGAACTCTGCTTCAAATGGGGAGACGGGATATGCGGTCGTTATTAATCCTGGACACAAAACAGCATCGCCTTTTATTTCTGCCGATTCATTTCAATTTCACAGACATTAGAATACCTTGGCAACAACAAATACAATAAATAAATAAATAAACAAACAAATAAAAAAGAGAGATACAACCAGGAAAGCCACCGCACCCTTCTGTTCACACACTTTATTTTCCTAACATAACACATTATAAGAACACAGTAAACCTTAATAAAAAGGATAAGTGTCAGTGTGTCTGTGTATCTGTCTAGTTAACAGGTCCCTGATATTCCAACAGATGGAGCATCACAAACTTTTCCAGTAGAGACAAATGCATTAAACTTGGCATTTCAATAGATGGCACCTCACAAACATTGGCAGTAATAAAACGCAGTGCATTATCATTCCAACAGATGGTACATCACAAACATTAACACTGCTTTGACATGTGTATTGGCTTTGTCATTCCAACATATGACGCATCACAAAATTTTCCAGTAGAGACAAATGCATTGAATTTGCCATTCCAACAGACGGCTCCTCACAAACATTAACGCTGCTTTTACGAGTCCCATACCAAATGGTATATGACAGAGACGAATGCATTGGCTTTGTCATTCCAACATATGGCGCATCACAAACTTTTCTTGTAGAGACAAATGCACTGAATTTTCCATTCCAACAGATGGCACCTCAGAAACAATGACAGTAATAAAACGCAGTGCATTTATCATTCCAACAAATAGCACATCACAAACATTAACACTGCTTTGACATGTGTATTGGCTTTGTCATTCCAACATATGACGCATTAAACTTTTCTAGTAGACACAAATGCATTGAATTTGCCATTTCAAAAGATGACACTCACAAACATTAACACTGCTTTGCAAGTTCTATACCAAATGATATGACAGATAAATGCAGTGGTTTTGTCATTCCAACATATGGCGCATCAAACTTTTCCAGTAGAGACAAATGCATTAATTTTTCCATTCCAACAGATGGCACCTCACAAACATTAACACTGCTTTTACGAGTTCCATACCAAATGATATGACAGATAAATGCATTGGCTTTTCCATTCCAACATATGGCGCATCACAATCTTTGCCAGTAGAGACAAATGCATCAAATTTGCCATTCCAACAGATGGCACCTCACAAACACTGACAATAATAAAACACAGTGCATTTATCATTCCAACAGATGGTACATCACAAACATTAACACTTCTTTGACATATGCATTGGCTTTTCCATTCCAACATATGGCGCATCACAATCTTTGCCAGTAGACACAAATGCATTGAATTTGCCATTCCAACAGATGGTGATGCATTTTTTACAACAAACGTTTGTGATGCTGAATCTATTGGAATGACGAATGATATTCATTTCATTACTACATGCATTATACAATACATTCCAGTAGATGGCGCACTGCAAACGTTAACATGAAGGCCTGTCGATTTCAAGCTGTCTTAGGCGGGCAGCACACACAGCAGAGCAAATGAAACGACTGCCATCCAGTTCCATGAAATGCCAAATGGACTTTAGCAGAAGGAGTTCACACCACAGCAGCCCAAGCTGAAGACTCTTTTCCAACAGAAGGTGCCTGTTGTGGGTCAAACATTCAGGAAGTTTCTAGAACTGATCATCTGCTGCCACGCATCATCGGTCTTAGACTTTCAGCAAGAACCAGTCTGATTGTTAGGGTCTGCAACCCTGAAGCAGAACGTCCGGTCAGTTACACGCCGCCTTCAGAAAGTCTTCAGACCCTTCGCTCTTTTCACATTTTGTTATGTCGTGGCCTTCTGCTAAAATCATTTCAACTCAACAACTCAGAATGTTTACAAATGTATTAAAAAAAATGCCTCAAGTATGCGGACCCTTTGTGTAGGCCGAGGTGCCCCTCATTCCATTGATCATCACCGAGATGTTTGACGTCCACCGGTGGTCAATCTAACTGACTACACATGATTGGTCAAGGCACACACACCTGTCCGGAGGTCACACAGGTGAGCACAAACCAAGCCATGAGGTCGAAGGAAACGCCTGCAGAGCGGAGAGACAAGAACGGCTCGAGGGACGGATCAGCAGGAGACCACAAGGACGATCCGGAAGGCTCCTGACAGCTCAGTGGCGCCGCTCAGTGTTCGGTGAAAGCAACACAAGCAAACACAACTCTCCCTGGAGCTGGCAGCAATTTGACAAGACGGTCGCCGATGCCCGCTTTATTTGGGCAGAGGGGACTGTGTCACACCTAGAGACCACCTTACAGGCCCTGAGGAGGTAAGCAGTACCACCCTGGGACGAGAGACGGCACTGGCGCTAACAGCATCTTCTCTCATCCTTGTGGCATCAAAAAAGCCACCCATGGAGGAGACCTAGCTCCGCCCACAATGCCCGAGAAGGCTCCGCCTCCTCTCGCACAGGAGTCATAAAACCTGACAGCGGTGGCAGATCTTGACCCAGCATTGAAGGAGGGCCGAGCTCCGACTAACCCTACGAGTGTTGAAGACGATTTGTCTGTTTAAAGGGGTGACCCGGCTGGTACCCCAGCATGCTCTGGTCTGTCTTCTCCACTCACGTCAAGCGAAAACTTTTTGTTTTTTCCTTTTTAAATAAATATCTTACAGCCTTTCAAAAAGCGGGCACTCCGACTAAATGAAACACTTGCACCAACAACAGGGCAGGGGCACCTTCATCACCCACTATATGTCTTACCTGCAGACCCGCAGCCCAAAGCGAATCTTAAGCCAGGCATTCCTATGGACGGGCAACAGGCAATTTCAAATAAAACGGATCCATTAAACTGTTCTAACAAACCACTGATGGCAAAGTCATTTAAATGCAATGAGCGGCAGAGATGTGGGAGCGCGAATCAATCAAGCACCAGTTTGAGGAGATGATTTGTAACAAGAGGTCGGTGCCACTATGAGCAGAGCTCTCGCTTCAGATGCCACCCTACTGGAACAAAAATGCAACCTGCCAATAAACGCACGAAAGGCTCCGAACACTTCTGTCAAGTTCTGCAGGCTGCCCATTTCAATCAAAAATCACATTTGAAGGAGCCGTATTAAAGACACGCTCAGCACCTGATGTGCTCGTCACCAAGCCTGGCAGCACAAGAGCACTTAAAGCATAAAGAACCAACATGGTGGACGCGGGACATGGGCATGCCACAGCAAAAGTTCACACTGGACGGCGTTCCATGGTGTTTGTTCATACACCCTGGCCAGTATTACCTGTGCCCGCCAAGATCACACCTGGCACATGTGGGATAGCCCAGTACCACTCTGTGCCTATTTCTCAGTTAATGCTGGCACAAGTCCCACTCCTGCCACTTAACAGCCAAATTGTGTCTCCATCTCTGGACATCTTCCCGTGCCGCATGAGACAGAGACTCCCATAACTGCGCCCGCTTTATTCAGCTGTAGACTTTATCGTAAATGGATGCTTTCTGGTTTTGTGTGGTGGATGATCTGCGCCCCCACCACCTGATCAGGGCACCATGTGGTCCCTACATTGATGGACTGATGGCCTGAGGTCCACATGACCATCATCATCGTCAAATTCTTACAAGTGAAGCCTGAAAACCACGAGGACTGATTGAGACTCTTTATGTTCGGGTGGTCTCGTGGCCTCCGGACCCTTACAGATTTTGGTTTTTTTTGTTTTTGTTTTTCTGTCCTCCTGGCCATTGGACTTTACTTTATTCTTTTTTACTTACTATTTCATTTTATTTTTCTTTCCTCATCTTGTAAATCACTTTTAACTCCAGCATTTGTATGAAAGCGTCCTCTTCTAGGAATACAGTAAATGTTCTTGTTGTCCACGTCAGCTGTGAGCCCACCTGCCCGCCTCACAGTCCCATAGAGATGGCATCTGGCAGCCAATCAGCCACGTCTCAGATGACCCGCCCTTCTCTCTGGCTGTGACAGCAGCGTCCCTGCCTGTGACAGAGGACGGGACAATCGGCTCAGTGGTAAAAATGCGCCATTTCTGTCACCGGTAGGCAGAACGTCTTGAGCTGATGAAGGGCACCCCACTCCTCTGCCAAGCTTTAACTAAAAGTTCCGCTCCCACTTAAGGTCTCGAGCAATAAGAGGGCCAAGGACGCAGAAAACTTGCACCGTGCCAAGTCATCCTTTGTGACCCGCATCAATGGGGTGGGCTTCTCCTGAAGTCTCTCACCATCTCTATGGTCTTCTGTATGTTGAACTGCAGGTGGCACAGGCTGCTCGATCCGAGATGAGCCCAAGGAGAGTCGTGCGGTCTGCACGCTTCAGAGGTTTAATGGGCAGAGGTGCAGTTGGTGGGGTACAGTGGAGACAACAGGCAGGGGTCACCCAAGGGGTCACGTCAGGTCGGGTCACACGCACTACACTAACCTGATTGGTCAGTTTGGGGACATGAGACGCACCAGCCCTGGATGGAGTGCCAGCCCCTCACAGAGTCCAAATGCACACACCCTTACCAGTGGAGTGGCTATATGGGGGGGGGGGGGGGATTACAGTGCCCACCCCAATGGAAAAAAAAACTCAGCAAAACACATCAGCTGCCCTCTCTGCACATCCAAATGCCCACCCCTTGATGACACCCTAGTAATGCAGCCACCCACATGGCGTAATGGGGGTCTACACCTCACATGCGTCTTTGTGGAATGTGAGCTGCAAGGCAGGAGATGCCAACTCCGAGGGGGGGGGGGGCTTCAACCCAAAGCTGTAAGACACCATCGGACCACCCACGATGGCCCCACTGATTTTTATCTCCTTTCATGTTCATCTCCTCCACGGAGATCAGGGGGTCCGGTCAGCTGGCACACATGTGCCCATCTAAATGACTTCTTTGTTTTCGTAGCTTTGATGTCTGACCTTTTCCACCAGAGTGGCCCGCTGACATTTGCTCTAATGAAATCAAATGACATTTGAGTGCGTAAGCTGCGGGACGTCTCACTTCAGGACTACGTCAGCCAATCGATACGACGAGGAGTCGAGAAAGCGTGCGAAAAGCGGGAGCCGCCGTCATACACGGGCATCTCGTGTTTACGGAGTGATTAACTCGACTCTAGGAGCCTTCGCGGACAATGGAGACCGAGTCGGCTTACTGAAGGCACGGGGGGCTCGGCTGTCACCTGAACTAATTTAAAAGTTAAAAAAGAAAAAAAAAAATGACATTAAGATTCGGGTGTGCCATCTGCTAAAATCCAGGGGCAGGAAGCGTTTCTGGTGGCCAAGGACTCCTAAAACTGCTGTGTGGTACTTTGGGAATAATCAGCCGCTTAGGGACTTTCTGGACCTGCACATCCAGTTCAGGGAGGCGTTGGGGGGGGGGGGGGGGGGGGGCGGAATCTATGGCTGCATTGTGGATATCTGGGCGGAGCCAACCCCAGGTGGCATCATCATCATCACACCACCCAGGTGGGAGTAAAGCTGGAGTAAATGAGAAGGGGGCATTCACACCCAAAAAAGAGGAGACCTGAACCCTGGCACTGCCAGTCAGCAATGTGGACCACTGTGCAAACCCAGGAGAAAAGTTAAAATTCAAAAGAGGCGGCACACAATTAAATCAAAGCATTAAAAGTGAACGACTAAAAGACACAAAAGTGTTGAGATTGTCCGACATAAGTGGAACAAAATCAAAAAGGAGGAAACATGGGACACTCCTGACATGAATATACGAGAACCATCCGTCTATCCGTTTATTGTCTAAACCCTCAGCCGAGTCACGGGGGGGGGGGGGGGGGGGAGGGCGGATGGGGGGCTGCAGAGCCCACCCCAGCAAGCATCAGGACGGGGCATCAGTCCAATTCAGCATCGCCAATCCACCAAACCAGCATGTCTTTGGACTGTGGGAGAAAACTGGGGTACCAAGGGGGAGAACACGCAAACTCCACACAGGGAGGACCACGGAAGTGAAGCCTGCTCTCCATACTGTGAGGCAGCAGCGCTACTACTGTGCCGAGTGTGCTGTCCTCTATATACAGGTACATACACACACACTGCACAGACACATTGTGACCTGCAGGGGGCGCCACAGGACCCCAGACACAACCACTCAGACGGGTTCACATGCAAGGCTTATGACAAAACTAGGCTGACCCGCCTATTAAGGCGACCACTTCTTAAGGCAATTCAATATGTAGATCAATTTGATACTTTATACAAACTCAATCATTTGGTTATATTGCATTTGAGTGGTATTACTTTAATACTCGTAGTTTCTGTTATTTTTGTGATGAAATTTAAACTTTTTTTCTATATTGAGGTCGCCCTTTTGAACCCCCCTGATATTTACTACGCGGTGAGGCATTTGTACTCCATCAACATTAATTATTTCCAGAGACATAATTTTGTCTATTTTTCCAGCGCATCACACACAAAAGCAAGGGGACGATGGGAGCACCAGAACTCTGGTCACATCATGTCGCTTCGTACCGCAAGCTGCAAGTAGTAAGTTTGTGATAAGCAGAATACCGCTACGCTTTCCACTCACGGGACGGAAGGACAATCCCGACCGCTTTTATATAGTAAGAAAGAAGAAGAAGATATCACACAGTCTGGTGTAGAAAATCATCTTTTACCTGGAAAAACGAAACTACAAATCCCATCGTGCATTGCAAAATGGACAGGGCGTGTGTGAAACTCTGCGCCTGCGTAGCACTCACGGGACGGAAGGACAATCCCGACCGCTTTTATATAGAAGGATACCTTGAACAGGCTTCTTCTCAAAGACTGCACAACTACAATCACTTCTTTCTCTCTTTTTCTTTTTTTTCTCCTCCACTCCTCCCAGTCAAGGTTTGCCCGTCCTCCACACCTGACTCCAACTCTCCTGGGTAAAGGCAGAGCGACTTCTTCTGTCCCAAGACCCGGAAATACTAAGCCCGCCTGGGTGAAGCGGCCACACACACATAACCCAACACAGCTGCTACACGGAGACTACAATTCCCAGCATACCCTGCAGGGGGCCCGGCAGGTACTGAAGCCCAGGGAAGCTGCCCCACGGAGTATCAGGGGAGCAAAGAATCAGAGCAGATTGTTTTTTTGTTTTTTTTCCCTGTCTCTCCATTATAGTAGCCTCTCAGCCAAGTAAGGATCTTTGATCCAACTGTGCCAGGATGCAAGCTCACCCACTGACACATGGGCATCTCCTGCCCATCTCGTGGTCAAGGTAAGGTGTTCCTCACTAAGTGCCCTGAGCACGGGAAAAGTGCTTTATAAATAAAATGCATTATTATTATTAATTATTAATTATTATTATTATTATTATTATTATTATTTATTCTCGTTCTGTCAATACGCTGTCCTCCAGGCCAGGTAAGGAACCTTGAAGAGCCCATGCCTGGCATCCATGACTATATATATGTTATATATAAACACACACACACACACACACACAATGTACATATATTGTCTTCTTCCATTTTAACATTCGCTTTTCTCAGATCTTTCCAAACTTCAGATTAGGGTGCATCTCATATTCGAGGTGTTAAATTGCTAAACTTCATGCGACTTCCTGCAGCTTAGCACATACGGGATGTAAGCGCGCGCGGCTCTGGCAAAAGACAAAGTGATTTGGCGCGCGCGGGTTTGTCACAAAGGAAACACATTTGGCGCGCGCGGGCCAGACAACCAGTAAAGTGATTTGGCGCGCGCGGGCCAGACAACAAGTAAAGTGATTTGGCGCGCGCGGGCTTGTCAAGTGTGCTTTTCACACTTCCGCATCTTAACATCTGAAGGCGTCGTCGGCTTCCCTCTGTGTTCTCACTGTAAGCAAAGACATTCGAACCCGAGTGCCCACAGCTTCGAAACACGGAGAGGAAAGCACGTCTAAGCAGTTAAAAGAGACGAATGGACAGATTTGCCTACGCCGTGGCTGCACGGTTAACGGGTGTAGATCTGATGAGTACGTGAGGTTTACGCGCTGCGGGGTCCTGCTGGACTCACTTCGGTGTCCTACTGACAAGAGCATCGGCTTCGGGAAGATCAAATGGAGTTAACGAGAGAGAGTCGCGCTGATGGGAGTCGCACGACGGGTGCCTTCTGAACAAACACGACGGCGTAACGGCTAGGGTGACCAGATGGGTTCGGCTATAAAGGAGGACACCGACGGTCAAAAAGGAGGACAAAAATTACCAAACATATCTTCCAACTCCAATCAACCGCTAACCGCTGTCCGTTGCACCGTCAGGCGGAAATAGAATATAAAACAGTGTTGCCGCTGTTTGATGTTACAATTATTGATAACGTGATAACGTAACGTAATGTCACGCGGATTAATGGAGAATGGCCGACGGCTGCTCATTCTCGGCATATATCATATGTAATTAGTCAAAAACGGTCAACCCTGCTCGTGATTCTGTGAAAGGAGGACATTTTAATGAATTTTTGGAATGCCTGGAGGACGGAGGAAACCGTGTTAAAAAAGAGGATATGTCCTCCTTTTGGAGGACGTCTGGTCACCCTAGTAACAGCGGTCAGTATGCGCGACTTAAAGCAACTGCTACGTGACTCAAGGATTGATTGATTTATTCTGTCTAACAATATGGAGCATACGTTTGAAAGCTGTATGACTGCGCGTGTTATAGCAGGAACGTAATAAATCACATTCAACAAACAGGAAACAATACAAATATCAATGGCTGCTGGGTAAACAAATGCGATTATTTTATAAGATTTCCGCCGCTCAGTTACTCCCTTATTCTGTAATTACTCTATACCGACATCTGTTAAAGCGGAGCAAGATAACGTGATATATAAAAGAAACAAAAAGCAAGTTTGTCTGAACCCGCCAGCCTCCTGCCATAAGAAATTTAACAAACTTACCTTGGAAATTCGGCAGGAAGTCCTCTTCGGACATTGCGCTGCCTTCGTCCGGCTTTTGCGCTTTGGTGTTCAGCGCTTTTCAACTGAAAGTTCGTACATCGCAAAAACCAACTTAATGGAAGTGAAGGAGGTAACTGAAACAAAGTTCAACGGCGGATGACAAACAGGACGTGGAGTGAAACGTCGTTGCGTCACTTCCGTATTTTAATGAATCGCACGAAAGAAGAAAAAAATAAACCGGGAGTGCTCTCTCTCCTCGACTTTCTCTATACGTAGATCTGGATATTTCAGAAGTAAACCGCTAGACAAGGATTATATTTGTATATTATATACATTAAGGAGCCATCAACAACAAGGCAAATCAAAGTAATAATATATTGAACAATCACTATAAAAGTAAAATTGAATAAATTGGACTCTGCAGCTGCATGAGTAAAAAAGTACCACTTCCGGTTAACGGAAATAGCTCAAAAGGTGCTAGAAATCTACGTTGTGTGCCTAATACTTGTATGCAAAATTTGGTTGACCTAATAAGTGAAAGCGTACTCAAGTTATCGTGTTAACACACACACACAGACAGACATAATTTCAAAGATGTTATTTTCGGACTCACGGAGGACTAAAACGTCGAGATTCATCAAAATCTCGAAATCGAATTTTTGGACGATCACAATACTTTCCCTATACTTCGTATATGAGAAAGTAAAAAAGTTATGTTCCCTTGTAATTCTTTTATACCCCACCAATCTTTTTCCCCTCAAAATCTGTTTTTGTTAGGGGGTTTGCCTTAATTTGGGGGTGTCTTAAATTGGGCGCAATATTCACATTAATAATTATTTCAAATTCCATTTATTTTCCAAAGCAGTTTGTAAGAGAGGACAACACAATCGAGTGACATGAGTTGAGGGTCTTTTTGGAACAAGTGTGACAAGATGAGGTGACAAAATTGATCATTAGGAGTGAAGAACTCAACACAAAACAGAAGCAAATTACAATTCCCAGATTTTCAAAACCTAAAAACAGAAGAAATGAAATGGAATTCAATTGTATGGACACTAATGGTGAGTGAACCCCACTATATTCACTCTGTCTCGAATTCGGCAGAAAGTGTAGAAATGTTCAGGAATTTCAACAAAATCGGCAAAATGCATTGAAGTCAATGGGAAAGGAGGAAGTGAACTAGACGTGAGTGGGCTGTGATGGTTTAGGGGTCTTTGAAGTGTCCCTGAGGGGCTATGGAAGTGTCTGTCACTAATGCTGGACCTGAGCAGTGAGGCAGCTGTGCTAAGCACCACACCACCGCACCTCCCTCCGACTCCTTTATTTCTCCTGAGCTTTTGTCACTTGACTGACTGACACCCACCGAGCCTGGGATGCAGGGGGTCAGCATTGTTTACTCTTGGCTGTCCCTGTCACTGCCTGATCTGTGCTACACAGTGAAGAGCATAATATGCTAAGTGCAGACGAGATGTTCAGTGAGTCTGAGCAGAACATCTAAATCTTCTCAGGATCTTCCCATCATGGTCAGCTGATGTGCCCCTCAGGTGAGAATACCGCAAGTCTTATTTTTTGTTTTATTTTTGTTTTAGATGCCTACAGGGTTCAAATCCGACCGGAGTACCAACTGAGTGGCAAAATCTTTCATGTGTGTAAGCGCCACAGATTTTTCACACATGTGTGAAATGGAGTGAGAGGTGGAGTTCGCTTACACAGACACATGCGTGACACAGATTGGGCAGGTAGTGCAGATCGGGAAGTGACTTCCCTATCCAATGTGACTGCTACCGCTCTTTCATGTCATGCTGGCCTCACAAAGCATCATGGGACTCACAGGAAAAAAAAAAAGGTTATGCAAGTCAGTTGCAATGGCAGATTTCAGCAAACAAGTTCACCGGTGAGCCAAGCAAATTAGCCAAACAACAATGCAAATGGCCAACACAACTAGCCATGCAAGTCTATCCGCTCCTGTGCCCTCCGCTCCATTATATATTCTGAATTATTTATTAGGTGAGCCCACATTGTCACAGATAGCAGAGAAGTGCATGGTCACAATTTTACACGCACTGACGAGTCGCAGGATTTGACAGGCGGACATGGCACCTGTTTTACTGCACACATTCGAGGCGGAGGCGCATCACCCTGAGCTCATCGGTGGGGATCTGAATCTGGTGGGCCACATCTGCCATAAACGTGACCCCTGTGTGTTCTATCGACAATTCACCAATCAAAGCACAGCACTCGCTAGAGCCCGCCCTCTCAACTTTAACGACTGGAGATGGCAGTTTTCATTTCACAGGCACTACACTATAGATGGATAGATAGATAGATGAAAGGCACCATAAGATAGATAGATAGATGAAAGGCACCATAAGATAGATAGATAGATAGATAGATAGATAGATAGATAGATAGATGAAAGGCATTATATAATAGATAGATAGATAGATAGATAGATAGATAGATAGATAGATAGATAGATAGATAGATAGATAGATAGATGAAAGGCACCATAGGATGGATAGATAGATAGATAGATAGATAGATAGATAGATAGATAGATAGATAGATAGATAGATAGATAGATAGATAGTGCCATATCTGTCCTAAGGAGTATATCCAGCATATTCCTATAACAATAACACTGCCAAGTGAATGGTTCACTAAGAGTCATTCCTCGAGTCTTTTTGTTATGAGAAAGGCGCTATATAAAAGGTTTAATGGAGTGACTGGTTAGACTAATACCCCAGTTATGCACTCTACTGCTACGTCTACCCTAATCTGAATATTCATATGGTCAGCAGAGCTCTGCCAAAGGGGAGGAGCCTGAGGCCCAGGAGGCGTGTCCCTGTCTGCCTCATTGCTTCTGTCCAATGAGCTTCTGCCTTTTTAAAGCTTTCAGCCGCCACAAGATACCCCACACCTCTCATCTCCCCATCCCCCAGTTTTGAGGGGTGTGAAGGTAACGCGTTCCGACAGCTGAACCGACACGCAGGTGACTTAAAACAGCTGCGTTGTCCCCACTGACAGTTTCTTCCTTGAAAATAAGATGAAGAAGACAATAAAACTTATTTTGCTTATACAATTTGGAGATGCTTAATGGCTTAAGTGCAAGAGAGGCGCACTTTAGTGTCAGCCACCGCACAGAAATCAAGTCAAACGCTGAATTTAAATGTCGGTATGAAGTCTATTAAAGTAGAATACGTACAAACCTAAAACACGGGCCAAGCTAATCGACGCTTCTTCACAGGGAAGGCAAATCTGAACAAAGAGATCTCTTAGTGACGCCGTCTGGGCTCTTAAGGGAACTTTTGACCCCGTAGTTAAACCCAAATCTGTTGTATGCAGAAAGCTGCAAAGTCTGCAAGCTGTATGAGGCGGAGTCAGATGTAGGCGGGGTTGGATATCCCGATGTTGCCATATAAGGTGTGGTCTTGCTTGATGGATGTGAGATGGGTGGTGCAGATGTCAGATTATTAGAATACAATGAGACCAGCCCCACATTCCTGTGCAGTAAGGGAGAGCATTCAACATTAAAAGTGATGAATAAATAACTGACAGGTCCAGACACTAGCAGAAGGGGGCGAGGTGACCTGGGGAAGCTGACTAATGAAAGCAGCTGGGGTGGGATGGCAGTCAGAGCTTGTGAGAGAAGCACTTTAAGAAGACCACCGTTTATGCTGCTAAAGCCCTTTGCCATGCGTAAGCAGTCATCGTCGATCCTCGAGTGTTATCTTGGACTTGTATGTCCTCATGGAGCTGGAGAAGTGCATTTCTTCATGTGTCGTACCCCTGGTACCCCAGCACCAAATGACAGTTAAATCTTTGCCCTCTTAGAAGGGATGCCCACTGGAATTCTTATGTGACTGTGGCAGGCTCAATGCTTTTATAGGCTCCCCTGCAGCTGACTCTGAAGTCAAGTCAAGTCATGTGGCTTTATTGTCACATCGTCCATACACCGCATTGTAACATACAGTGGCATACAGTGACAGGACCACCGCGGTGCAACACACACATAAACACAGGACAAGTTCAAGACAGGTAAAGAGATGTTCTATACTACAAATAATAGTAAAGGAACTAGATAGCAATAAATTGAAATAAATAAATAATAATAGACGACCACTGTAGTGACAAGTGTAACACACAGAATGCATGTAAATAAACCTACAAGCAGATCTGTGGACAGGGGGTCAGCACAGTGTTCAACGTCCAGACCACCCAGGGGGTTAAAGCTGTCGCAGAACCTTCCAGAACTGGTTTGGCTGCTACTGGACCTTCCATCACATGGATGTGGGACAAAGTGACCCTGAGAGGGCTGGCAGTGGTCCTTCACAATGCTGTACGCTGGAGGACAGAGGGGTCCCACTGATGATTTCTGCTGTCCATTGTAGGACCTTACAGTCAAAGGCACTGCAGTTCCCAAGCCAGATGGTGATGCCACTGGTCAGAATGTTGCCAATGGTGCCCCTACAGAGTATGGTGAGAATGAGGGTGTCACGGACATTTGGGGCTCTTGCCCGGCTGGTACACCCTGATTATGAAAGGACTTCCAGAACAGTTTCTCGCCCGGACCAACAAAAGGGAGCTCCCTTGATTTCCAGTTGCGTAGAAGCTCAATCGTGGTGGGGCCCATTTCTACCGCCAGGGGCTGCATGGACATTTACCAGGCCCTAATTGGCAGCACTTCTGCCACTCCCGGAATTGCTGCCAGAAGAAGCTCGTTAGGCACCTGGAGTCCGTCCGGGTGTCCTATAAAAAGGGGCCGGTCGCCAGAAGTCGACAGACAGAGTTGGGAGGAAGAGGACAAATCCTGCGTGGAGGACTGTAGGTGGCACCGAAGGGTCTGTGTTGTTGCTCTGGGGAGCAGGGGAAAGCGCTTCCCAGTAGGAAATAAAAGAGCGTGTTGTGTGCTTAACCTGTGTCCTGCCAGTCTGCGTCAGGGTTATGGTGGCAATACCCGCTTGGGCTTCACAAGGGGCAAGTAGGCTCACTTTCATCAGCCACCACAGGAGAAGGAGATGCTGCTGCACCTTCTTACAGTATGGCAGTGGTGCCAACTGACCAGGTCAGGTCAGCTGCCAGGGGCATACCAAGAGGTTTGGTGCTCTTGACCAGTCCCACCACAGAGCCCTCAGTGTGCAGTGGGGTGAGGGCAGCACGGCCCTCCTGAAGTCATCGCTTTGTCCAGATCAAGAGACAGATTGATGCACCAGTCCACCAGTCATCGTATCTACTTTCTGTTAGCTGATTGATGTGGACCCCCACCGTTGAGGGTGTTAATGACGGTGTCAGAGCCAGCAGAGTGCACAGCCCTGGGGGTGATGGTACTGGAGATGGTGGAATCTCTGGGGGGTCTTCTCTCTGTCAGGAAGTCCAAGATCCAGTTGCACAGGGAGGTGTTGTAGCCGAGTAGACCCAACTTCCCAATTAGCTTCTGAGGGATGACAACGTTGAAAAGCGAGTTGAGGTGAATGATAAACAGTCGAGTATAGGGGTCTCGTTTGTCTAGACGGGAGAGGGCAAGATGAAGAGCAGATGGTATGACATCTTCAGTGAAACAGCTCGACGATAGGCAAACGGGAGGGGGTCATGTGATGTGGGACATTTCATGGTGACCGGTGTGACAGCTAAAGGGCAATGGAATGCCCACTGATAGTGGTGGTGACTCAGTGCCATTATAATGTCATTACTAGTGAATGGAAGAGATTAATGCACATCTGACCTTTCTTATATGGGAACACAGAGACATCTGACCCCTCCCACATCTGACCGCATACGTTCCTTATATGATAACACAGAGACATCTGACCCCGCCCACATCTGACCTCCTTCCTTCCTTATATGGTAACACAGAGCCATC
>JANRMT010062835.1:1353428-1364983 GCA_026402145.1 Polypterus bichir lapradei | reverse complement strand
ATCTATCTATCTATCTATCTATCTATCTATCTATCTATCTATCTATTTCCTCCATTTAACTTAAAATAATGAAGGTAATGATTCACACTTAATATTTTCAATCTGAACTAATATAATTCTTTTTATCTTATTGAACCCACAATTTTTAAGTTGAGGCAAATCATTCGAGTGATTGGGTGTAATTCACTTGTTTTATACTGAAGTAAATCTATTTTTTAAGTTGTTACAATTTTAAATGGTTTATTGGTCGTAACCTGTTTTTATGTTATTAGAAATATTCTGAACATAACACATTCCAATGCTGTACATTTATTTAAAAATTTAGCAGACATGCACAAGCATTTTGCAGTGTAAATCTTAAATATAGAACAAAACATTCTTAAATGTTTCTACAGCTTTCTTGAAAGTGTGTTTTATTACGAGTTCTTATTCTTAAAATGAACAGTTGAGAAACAGGGTTACTTAAATCCTCCGTTATGAAATGGTCAAGAGCCCTGGACAGCCACGTCTACTCCACTTATGAAAGTCTTCTTCATTTCTGGCAGTTGGAAAGCCAGCACGCTGGAAAGTTTAACCGGAAGAAAATACAAAGGGCCCTCCGACACAAGACACGAACACCTGAAATATTAGGTTCACTGAAATAGGATTTTTGTGTTGATTCCTCCACCATAACTTACTTTGGTACAACACGTTTATTTTACTTTGATTGAGATCACTAAATGACTAATCTTAAATTGCTTGAAAGAGAAAGTGAACAACATCAAAGTTCTACTCTTTTCAGTGAGGGTCACCGAGGTCTGCTGCAGCCAATTCAGGGCACAAGGCAGGAGCAAATGCCAGGTGTGGTGCCAGCTCACCGCAGGGCTGTTCGTTTTTTAATTATGCTAATTTTCCCGACTATTTCTAATCAACTTTTAGTTCCACTGCAGATTTCCTTTGACTCTGAGTTGAAGTCAGATATTTTCAAATGTTATTGAATGATAAGACGTTGGAGTATTTTAAGACATTTTGATTGATTGATTGATTGATTGATTGACTGTCATATTTCACAACGCATTCATTTCATTTTACCGGAGATATTCCTTCCTCGTGAACCGGCCAAGATTATCTGCATGATGTCTGCGATCAAACGACCCAAACGGCATGTGACGAGGATCGGCAGCCACGCACGGAGCCCCAGCTCTAAGGGTCCACCTTGAACGTCGTGACGGCGGACTGGCGTCCGGTGCCGAGCTGTGATGGTGTCTCACGCGAGGGTCCGTTAACATTGCCGGGTCTTTCCTGCAGTCTTCTCCTCGCAGAAGGTTGCCGGTCCTTTTTCATTCGAGCCGCTTTGTCAAACGGCGGGCCCGGCCGCTTAGTGATGGTGCCTCACGTTGTCGGAACTTCTGACTGAAGAGCTCGAGCGACGGCGTCCTGTGGCCAGCAGACATTAGCAGCCAGCAAAAATGGCAGCGCTCTGTTGATGTGTCGGCTAACCACAAGTGACACGAACAACAAAAACCTCCAGACGGACATTTCCAGAGCAGGTACGAGCTGTCACCAGCGGGATAATTGAATGGGGAGGCGACTGCGAGAAGGGAGGCCATTAGAAAGAAAAAATAGAATGCAGTGGCTGCAGATAAAAAAAAGAAATAAACGGAGCTGTCGACCCGCTGAATGGCCGCTCTGTCGAGCTTTGCTGGATTTGTTACACGTCGATAAAGCGCCTTTCACAGGACACTCACTGCTAATCCCTCCTTAGTTATTTGAGGTCAGATTCTGCCCAACGCCCACTGCCCACCAGTGACAGACCTGAGACCTGGAGACCCCCACCCTCTTCTACTTGAAGGGAGACCCCACATTGGAACACACCTTTAGAAGGCAAATGCACAGGCCCTAAAGCAGATTACAGAGGCATTGACACCCACTTTGGTGGGCATAAAGGGGGCCAGGTGGGCAGTATTGCTCCCTGCTTGAGAGATGCCTGCAGGTATCCCACCTGGTTAGGGAAAGCAAAGTAGGGTGGGATGGCAGTGCTCACAGTCAGCTCTCACTTTATTCAGTAAGTCCACCATAATGACCCATCAGGCTCACCAAGTGCCCCCACCCAGTTATAAAATCCCACCTTAACCACCATGAGACCCTCAGTGCACCACAGAAGATGCCACGTGACCTGCTTATGTGTTTGGCGCCATGACGGCCTGCACTGAGGGCACTGTGGGACTTTTAATGTGAGGAGGTCTGGGGCCGTGTGACGACACGCTGGCTAGTGGTGACACTTCACAGACTCAGCGTGCCAGTTTACATCAAGCCGTCCTCACATCAGTCGAAGAGGATGCCCATCGTGACGATCTCGTTTGTCTGAGGATGTCACATTATGTGACCGGGAACCACAGGGGACATCAGATTTCACAACTCTGGAGTTTACCCGACTGCCACCCTGACGAGCTGCCTAACACGAATACTTTACAGGGATGGCGAGTTTGGTGAGGAAGGTCAGGCTGCAGACCCCCAGTGACAGGCCCCTCTGTGTCTTTGAGGTCATTCACGGGGTCTGCAGCTGGAGATGTGAAGTGCAGGGTCCTCCCGCAGGACGTTTCACTTGGTGAGTCCCCAGACCACAACTTTGGGGTGGCGGATAAATCTTTGTGTGCACCCGAAGGCAAATGTTGATTGAGAGACCCCCGTCACTTTGTGCCCACTTTATCGTGTTCATGAATTGAAGGAATTAATTTCCAGTTTTTGTCCGTCAGCCTAAATACGTGAAATTGTCTACAAAAAGCCTGGCAAATTCATTACAAATCATGAGTGACCCTTTATTGTGTGCCCAGGGGTCTTCTGTTAGCTTTCGTTCTTCTCGAGATGTTTCTCCAACATCATTGATGTCACTTAGAAAGGCACACGCACGCCCGAGTAGAGAAGGTCCACCAAACCCTGAAGTCCCCAACTCTCAGTAGACCTCCACAGTCACACTGTGACGAGGCACAGAGATCAGGATAGGGGGATCAAACCACTGGGGGTCATCTCAGGAGCGCGGTGGCCTCGCGGATCGTGAAACGGAAGGAGTTTTGGAGCCACCCGGACCACCCGAGTTGAGTAAAAGGGCCTCGGTCAGGAAAGTCCTGTGCTGAGATGAAGGGACGGCCACCTCAGCTGCATTCTGTCACCTAATGAGAGAGTGTCTAGACGGAAGCCACTTTTGACTTGGTGGCCAATGACTGCCAGCATGGGGTTTGACAAAGGACATTTAAAGGACGCTGAGGGTCGATGAGATGGTCCAAGATTTGAATAAATTGGCACAAATTCCTAAAATCCTGTCTTTGCTTTGTCATTCTTTGTCGTACTGAGTGTTGCTTGATGAGGGTGGAAATACCGATGGCCGTAACAGAACACGATGTGAACAAGTGACGCGGTCTGAAGACTCGCCGCCGTATGTCCTTCGTCACCGTCGTTTCATCGGAGAGTTTTTTAAATGTTTCGCCATCTTTAATTACGCTGTCATTTAAATTCAACTGATACGTTCATTCAAACAGGTAAATGCTGTCCACTGAATACCCCAAAGTTAACAAAGTATCCCACCAGTGGGGGGCACCGCTGAGCCCCTAAACCCCAAGATGTCACAGTTCTGGGCTCAAACACGAGATTTTCTTTATGTTTCAGTACCTTCACGGACCACCAAATGAGTGGTCCAACAACACGTCTTCTTGTCTCCTCCCTCACCTCCCACGTGGTATCCTGCCGACTACTCCATAGGAGAAGACTCGCTCTTTCATGCTGGGCCCAGTGCCACAACATTGCACCTTGGGTACACTTCCCAGTCACACAGAGGTCCCTCTAAGCAGGGGCAAGGTTCCCTGGTAGCCCCCTTGGTCACCCCCGCCCCCCCCCCCCCACCAGAGACCCTGACAGGATTGCCCCTTGGGTCTAGAGTTCCAAACCTGCCCCGTGGTGGTAGTTCCCCCACTGCCACCTGCTGTTCTGGGCTCTGCAGACACCTTCTGTTCTGTTGAGTTGCCAGCACCCACCCTGGCTGGTATGCCAGACCATCTTTGACCTCCTGTTACGGCCCCCATCCTGGGTAAGGAATCATCATCCATCTATTCGTGTCGGGACGCCAATCCACGCCATGTGGTACTCACACCCCCTTGCCATTTTGGTGTCAAGGACAGCATGCAGTAAGAAAGCTGGGTTGTAATGGCGTGTGTGAAGCTGAAATCGTTCATTCTAAGAAGGTCCACCACGTCCAGGTCAAGTAGCGGTGGGCCGTCCATGTAAGTCACGTAAGGCGCCAGACAGACAGTGGCACATCAGGACCTTTGGCTGCCCTCGCTGAAGTGGCTCACCGACTGCGTGGCGCTTTTGAGGCAGCAGATGAGACGGGAAGCCCCTCGCCATTTGGGCTAGAAGTCCCGACAGTGCTTGTGTGTGACGCACACACTCCACAGTAATAAAGAGTAACGTTTATTAAAGAGACTCAGGCGTCGCAGGCCTCGGTAATGAATTGCATTCGCCCTCTTTATTATTCTCCTTATATTGTTCTCTTCGCAATTGTGAGGCATTAAGAAGACAAAAACGTTTTGGAATTGAGGACCCGCCAGTAAAGCCGAAGCATTCATTATAAAAATGGGCAATTAGGGTCCGCGAGTCGACCCGCCGACTCACGCGCAGCTGTCTGCGCTGGCATTCAGTGCACAAAACGCCTGTTGGCATTCAGCCGCCCTGCAGGATCACCACGGCGGGCCGATCCGACAGATGAGGGGGGGCTTTCACAGCGCCACTGAGGAGGGATTCGCAGCCCCCTTTGGCATTTCCTGATGACGGCGCGAGTGCAACAAACAACTTTATAGGCCACTAGTCAATATAATAATAGCGGCCTGCACCACCACCACCTACTCAAAGCATCATGATGCTCCAACATTGATGGACTGAAAGCCAGAAGTCTACGTGACCATCATCATCAGGTTCTTCCATGAAAACCCTAAATACAAAGAGGACTGTTTGATTTATGTTAGGTAGATTGCCCAGAGGGGACTGGTCAGGCGGTCTCTTGGTCTGGAATCTCTGCAGATTTAATTTTTTTTTCTCCAGCCTGTGGAGTTTTTTTTTTGTTTTTTCTGTCCACCCTGGCCATCGGACCTTACTTATTCTATGTTAATTAATGTTGACTTATGTTTATTTTTTATTGTGTCTTCTATTTTTCTGTTCTTCACTATGTAAAGCACTTTGAGCTCCATTATTTGTATGAAAATGTGCTATATAATAAATGTTGTTGTTGTTGTTGTAGTCATGTGACCTGCCGAAACAGGTGACAGAATCTCTTAAAAATGTTTGACATCTCCAACCCAATGGGTGCCTTCAGCGCCTTTCCTTGGTGTCCATGTGTGTCTGGAGGTCTCCTGACCAGCGCCTTCCCATAATGCCTGCTTCTCAGACTCGGTCATCTCGAGGCGCTTTGCTCGCCTCTTGTCTCCCGTCTTTGAAGGCGACTCTCAGTGTGCCTCCGACTCCTTCACTCCTCCCCGCGTGTGTTAATCTCGCACTTCCTCTTTCAGTCTCCTCGCCAAAGCCCAGCTGACCAATCCAATTGCTCTGACAGACACACACACACACACAGAGACCTTAGTGTTTTATTATTTCATAGATTAGCTGAAGCTCAAAGCTGCCCTGCCCACTGTGCCGATGGCTTTGCGCTGCTGTGTCTCGTCCTCGTGTGTCACTCTGGTGCTGGCCAGGGGCTGAGGTAGAAAATCAAAGAACGGCCTGGAACTCCCTGTTGTTTTAGCTGAGAACTGTTGAAATGGTTTAGGATCAGTTTGGGGGTCTACAGGGGTCTTTCTTGGAATCTAGTGCCCGTATCTCAGAGTAGGAAAAAAAAACACCTCGTCCTAAATGGCTCAAAATTCTCAGAGTGACACAACTTTGGTCAAACTCTTGAAGTAATTTGAGCAATGTTCTTAATTTAGGGAACTCCATCTAACTTCATCAGGATTTAGGAGAACTCAAGAGCTGTGCTGACTTACCGGGAGCTTCCAGAAGATTCCATTCAGACAGAGACTGAGAGGTTAGAGCGAGAGAGAGAGAGAGAATTGTGGTGGTGGTGGTGGTGGGGTGGGGGTGATGGACTCGTTCCATTCCTATCACAATTCCTGGACCATCGGGTGCAGGAATCTCCTTTGGTTCATCCAATCCTGGTTTTTGACCCGACTGGACCAATGGAGTATGGAGTGGCTGATTGTAAACAGCCCCCCAGACCTCCTTTATTTCAGCCACGCGGTTTATGGCCTTCCTGGGGTAACAGGGACCACTAAGGAGGTGCGGAGTGTTCTGGAAATTGTAGAGAGAGAGAAGAACCGCTCAGATTAAACAGGCTGAAATCCAACAAACCACCAGGACCCGATTGGATTTACCTGAGAGTGACTAAGGGGGTCAGCGAGTACAAACAGAAACCCTCGATGCAGTGCTGGGGCCGATGCAATTTTTAATATTTATAAATAATTTGGATAGGAATATAAAAAATAAGATGATTCAGTTTGAAGATGACATCAAGATAGGTGGATTAGCAGAAAATTTGGAATCCACTGAATCATCACAGAGGGACACAGACAGCAGACAGGCGCGGACAGATGGTTAGATGATGACATTTAATGTCACTAAATGTAAAGTATGACACATAGGAAATAAAAATGTGAAAATTGAGAGTCCGCCTTATGAGAAGGTTTTAGGAGTCGTGGTGGACTCGATGTTATCAACCGCCAGTCAGTGTTCAGAAGCCATCAACAACAACAACAACATTTATTTCTCTAGCACATTTTCATACAAATAATGAGCTCAAAGTGCTTAACATGATGAAGAAAGAGAAAAAAGACAAAGTAAGAATTAAAATAAGAGAACATTAATTAACATAGAATAAGAGTAAGGTGGTCTGATGGCCAGGGAGGACAGAAAAAACAAAAAAAACTCCAGACGGCTGGAGAGAAAAAAATAAAATCTGCAGGGAGTCCGAGGCCCACGAGACCACCCAGTCCCCTCTGGGTATTCTACCTGACATAAATGACCTCAATCAGTCCTCATTGTATTTAGGGTTCACATGGAAGGACTAACAATTAATTAAGAAGGCTAACAGAGTGTCAGGTTATATAGCGCCTTGATGTGTGGAGTACAAATCACAGGAGGGTCTGCTTTAAAACACACCGGTGAGGCCTCATCTGGAGTCCCGCGGGTCTCCATTGTACAAAAAAGACAAAGCAGCACTGGAGAAAGTCCTGAGGAGATCAGCTGGGCAGATTCAGAACCATGGAGAGCAAATGAGTAGGCTGAATCTTTAGAGCACAATGTGATGAAGAGACGATGGGACTGAAAAGGACACAAGCCATTAAGAGGAATGTCAGGTTATATAGCGCCATGACGCGTAGAGTACAAACCACAGGAGGTTCTGCTTAAGCTTTATAACACACTGGTGAGTCCTGGGTGCAGTTTGGGTCTCCATAAAGACATAGCAGCACTAGAGAAGGTCCAGAGAAGAGCAACTGGGCTGATTTCAGGACTACAGGGGATGAGTTATGAGGAAAAATTAAAAGAGCTGAGCCTTTAGGAGATGAAGAGGAGACCTGACTGACATGTTTAAAATGGGGAAGGGAATCAGTGCAGTGGATCGAGACGGTGACTTTAAAATGAGAAGAAATTGAAAGTACGCCTCATGAGAAGGATTTAGGAGTTGTGGTGGACTCAAGTCTATCAACTGCCAGACAGTATTGAGAAGCCATTAATAAGGCTCACATAGTGCCACGTTATATAGCGCCTTGACGTGTGGAGTACAAGTCACAGGAGGTTCTGCTCAAGCTTTATAACACACTGGTCAGGCCTCATCTGGAGTCCTGGGTGCAGTTTTGGTCTCCATAAAGACATAACAGCACTAGAGAAGGTCCTGAGAAGAGTGACTGGGCTGATTCCAGGACTACAGGAGATGAAATTTAACATCAGTGAATGTCAAGTATGACACATAAGAAGTACAAATGTGAGGTTTGAATACACAATGGGTGGTCTGAAACTCGAAAGTCCACCTCATGAGAAGAATTTAGGAGTCGTGGTGGACTCGACTTTATCAACTGCCAGTCAGTGTTCAGAGGCCATTAAGGAGGCTAACAGAATGTCAGGTTTTATAGCGCCTTGACGTGTGGACTACAAGTCCCAGGAGGCTTTATAACACACTGGTGAGGCCTCATCTGGAGTGTCTGAAGACTCAAGTCAGTGGAGTATGTCAGGTTTTTATTTTTAAAATTTTTAAAATAAATTAAATTAACGTCTAAACTCCTGTTCTTGGTTTGCCACTCTAAGGTGTTGCCTGATGAAATTCTAAAGGAGTTTAGATGACCGTGAGGGGTCCCTGTGACTGAGCTGTAAGGGGGCAGCGGGCTGTCACAGGTCAGTTGATGCAGATGGCCGGTCATTTAGTGCAGTTGGTGATCAGAGCAGACCCCTCAGCAGGAGTGCCCCCGCCCCCCCCCCCCATCCAGCAGCAGGTTCCCTTTATTTTGCTCCCGGATATGCCGGCCATTCCGAGGTGACTTCTTGTGTGCTCTTCACTCCGCTGTCGCTGCCAACTCATTGTTTTCAAGTGTGACATTCACAAACGAGGACGCTTACAATCACACAAAGGGAGACTTGCAGGATTTTATTTTAATTTGAATTGTTCCGTTAACATTTAATTACAGACACACAGAAATTCAAATCTGTAATTTATTTAGGCATCTCATCGGTCCGCTGTACGCGCAGCCTCTCCCACCTCCTTAACAGCGGGCGCATTTCATTTTTGTGTTATTATACATCAAGTGCTGCGCCTTCTTCAGCTGCTCAATGGACCGCCAGTGGCTCTGCTCTTTTACAATAATTAAATAAAACTCTGCTTTTGCACGCCATCCCATAATAGACCTTCAGCTTTGCACTTAAAGTCACAGCTCCTCCCTCTCCTCGGGGCCCTTTGCACCCTCCTAGATGTTCTTGACGATCACCTACTTGGGGACGTCCTAACCATCACGAGGGCCTGCGTGGGCTGCATGTTGACGAGCGAGACTGTCCAAATGGGCGTCAACTTATGTAAATTACCAGGCCTGACCAATGTAGGGATGTATCAGATTTTGCCTGTTTTGCATAAAAGTGGGTGTTGCTTTATAGTAATGTAATAAATAATATGAGAGAAGCAACCCTACCTAATTGGCTGGTCACTTAGGAACATATCAGATTTCATCTACTTTGCATAAAAGTGGGCGATGCTCTGTACTAATGTAAGAAATTATTTGAGGGGAGCAGCCCTGTCTGTTTGGCTGGTCACTTAGGAACATATCATCTATTTTGCATAAAGGTCGGTGATGCTCTCTGGTAAAGCAACAAAGTGCATGATGGGAGGAGCCTTGTCTAAATAGGTGTCACCTATGTAAATAAGGTGACCTGAGAATTATAAATACCTATCAGGTTTCAAGTCCTTGGCATAAAAGTGGGTGGTGCTCTCTGCTAAAGCAGCAAACAATATAAGGGGAGGAGTCTTGTCTAAGTGGGCGTCACTTGGGTACACATCAGATTTCATTTACTTTGCATAAAAGTGGGTGTGGTTCTCTGCTAATGCAACAAACTACTGTATATAAGGGGAGGAGCCCTATCTAAAAGGGTGTCACTTATGTAAATAAGATGGCCTGAGATTTACTTGTACAGTACGAATCAGATTTCAGCTACTTTGCATTTAGGTAGATGATGCTGTGTTCTAACTAAATCAGGGGAGGAGCCCTGTCTAAATGGGCATTCATTTATGCAGATTATTCTGACCTGACAATTCCAGGTATCTTTCAAGTTTAATCTACTTTGCATAAAATTAAGCCTTGCCTTTGGGGTAAATAATATCCTTCCTAATGGGCGTCACTTTATGTAAATTAGCTGTCTTGCTTCACTGGTCATCATTATCCCAGGTACAGAGAGCCCTTAACTTGTTATTTGTGTGACGCGACTCCCTGGTGTCACGGCAAGCGAGCAGAACGAGTTTCACCTCCGACTTCACCTTCCGCACCTGAAAGTCTCAGCACATGTGCGTCTTCATCAACACAAGTCAACCCACCAAGGACAATAAAATGAGAAAAGACAAAGCCTTCCATGAAGTGGCCTTGGTATCTTTACAGATCTCCTGCACTCCTGGGATGCCCGGTGTACCACGTCACTCTGATCACCCTGGCATGCCATCAGATCCGTGAGTCTACAGACATGGCCTCGTCACACGTGATGGGTTCCAAATCCAGTCACACCAGTGTCCCTCGAGTCCTATAGCGCCTTTCACTGCGGTCCTAAACTCCTGACATGGCTGAGGTATAAATATGAGCACAGCGCCCTGCGGGTGAGGGTCTGAGAACTGCCATTCAACAGGGTGGCACCACCCAGCCTCAACTGACACAAAGGGAGACCCTCTTCTGGCTGGAAGCCCCACATCGTCCAGTTGCTCCAGCATCCCATCCCCTGACCTTAATCGGTGAGCTTGAGACATTGTTGGGGGTCTGGCCAGCTCAGAGGGGTCCACTTGCTCAACATGACCGATGTGATGATGTACCTGCTAACGGGCAGCACCGGGCTGGTAGGGCAGGCTGTGCTTGGATAGAACATTCCTGAATTATTACAAATCTAAATTGTAAATCAGAGTGCAGCTCATGGAAACAAACGGATGTGAAGGAACACAAAGAGATCTGAACGAGCGGCTCCACCTCAGCGCGAATATCGGCGGCCTCTACGGCAGTCACGGGCACAAACCGAGCCGAACGTCACCTGAGGTGCCAGGCTAATGAGCTGCAGCCTTACTGGACGTCCAGAGAGGCGGGGCTATGCAGGTGGGGTGGGTCGGGCCTAGGCGATATGGGGCGGGGCTATGCATGTGGGGCGGGGCTAGTCGCTGGATTATTATGGACACATATAGTCAGGACCTCTCTGGAAATGTCACTTTGTCACACAGTCCACAATTAACGGTGATCTGGGGAGACGCAGCCCGTGTCAGGGACGGTTTAAATGTGATCAGAGTGTCATTAATGAATAAAACAAAATGTAAAGATCGCTTGGATAAGACGCTATAAACGGCGGTGCGCATGAGCAGGAGAGCCACTTGACTGCCAAAGTGTCACAGGAGCTCTCAGGGTGAGTGACACGAGAAAGTGACGTCTAGCCACATCAAAAAAAAAGTCAGTCACCTGATCTGAATCAAGCGCCTTTAACTGAACGTAAATGAAAAGATTTTTAATGACAGATAACACTGTAAGTCCACAAATAGGTGGGCACCCCCCACCCCCCCGGATGATGGTGTGAATTGTTTCATTGTTAACAGGTGCCCATCAGTGTGCCATCTCCATGGGCAAACATGGGCAGTGGAATGAAGAGCTCTGTGACGGTCACAGGATGTCACCTTTGCCACAAGTGAAGTGGGAGGAACAACAGCAGCCCAGACACAGAGTGGTAGACCACCCAGACTCACACAGAGCACGGGCACCGAGTGCTGAAGGGCATAGCAACTGAGATCCAAACGGCATTACAAGAACTGTGTGCCAGGAGCT
>JANRMT010062835.1:1319024-1339609 GCA_026402145.1 Polypterus bichir lapradei | reverse complement strand
CCCTACTGCACACACTTTCTGTGGTCCACGCAAAGATCAGAGTCTATGGGGCACACACATCATCTGACACGGAGACCAGCCGATTTAGGGGAGGAAGTTGAAAACCAAAACCAGTGAGACAAACAACGGCTGCTGACCTGCTGAAGTGCAAACACGCCGGACCACCAGGAACTGGTAGTCTTCGCTCCATGGACATCCGCTCGGCTTCTTCATTTAACAACTGAGCATCGTTTAAAAATCATACGAATGAGTCGGACCCTGAACATGTGGCTACCCAGACAGGGTCCTCACTGTGGTCTTCCAGATGGGAGTGAATAACCAAGTGTTACCATATAAGGCAGGTGCTGACTGAGGGATGTGGCACAGGGCGGAGTCAGGTGTGGGCGGGGTCGAATGTCCAAGAGTTATCATATAAGGCAGGTGTTGACTGAGGGATGTGGCGCAGGGCGGAGTCAGGTGTGGGCGGGGTCGAATGTCCAAGAGTTACCATATAAGGCCTGGTGCTGACTGAGGCACACAGTGAAGGGTAGGGTCAAATGTGGGCGGGGTTGACTGTCCAAGAGTTACCATATAAGGTAGGTGCTGACTGAGGGATGTGGCACAGGGCGGAGTCACATGTCAGATTGTTAGCCTATAACAAGGCCTGTTCTTTGCATTGTGGTGCAGTAGGGGGCAGCACTTACTGTTTCTGGTGATGAATCAATGAGTCGTAACAGGACTGCCAAACTGAATAAATAACAATAGCAGTACGAGTGAATATGGCTAAATGGGCGGAGCTCAGACTCCGGTAATGGTGACACTCGGACTCCTCCCCAATCCACGTCAAGACTCTCCTTTGGCCATGACTGCCATTTGCACCCATATGCCTGCCCTGTATTTGGGTACCATAAGGGGTGCACACCTCACAGAAATGAAGGATTCACGTTTGAAGCTCCTGTGCTCATCTGTGAACGTCACATGAGTGCAGATGTCCCACTCTGCCACACTTCTGGTGTCACATAAGAGAAGACTGAAGGCCAGCGAATTACACAACGAGAAGTTCAGCTGACTCTGTGATGCCTGACACAGCCGCCGAGAGGACTGAGAGCGGGTGATGAGTGAGGGGACGTGACACTGGAGGGTGGGGGGGCTGTTGGCATTAACAGATGGAGGTGACGGGCTTCCTGACCCCTGAACTTAGTGCATCTGCACACATGCGGCCGTCACGTACTTCATGGCTTCAGAGTTTAACCCAAACACCCCCCTGCTGTAAATGTAAGGCGGTGTAGAGACGCGGCATTTGGGGGGCCACAGCCGTTTGAAGTGAATTCAGGATGCAGGAGAAAGCAGCGGCGCCTCTTTAAGTTTGGTCACTGCTTTTGAAGTTTGAATCCCACCCATCTGCTCCTCAATCTCCAGAGTGTGGCCACGTTTAGAAGATCAGCTGCGGTCCGCTCTTTGAATCTTTTCCGAGTAGGACGGACCCCGGTGGTCAGGTCAGAAAGCTGAGGTGGGCGCAGGGCGGCGGTGAGAAGCTGCGAGGCTGACGGGTTTGTCACAAAGGTTAAAGACAACTTAAAATGGAAGACAAACAGGACCCCAGTGAGTCAGACCCTCAGAAGTTAACCCGGGACACCACTCACAATTGGAGAAACACAAAATGAAGCTTGTCTGCCTCTCGCTTGTGGGGTCATCGGCACGGCTCTGGACGGCTACAGCAGCAGATAAAGGAGCTCGCACAATGGTGGGCTGTGAACCCAAGACCTCCATACTGCGTGGACCAGCAGGTCTCATTTCTGCCAGTTGTGTTCTTTCTCCTGTGTTCTGCCTGATGACTTCCCCAATCGCGATTCTTGAGATTCCTGCCATTTCGTTCTCGGTGGTCTTTAATTAGGCTGGCGTGCTTGAATATTTAAAGCATAAAGATCTCCTTCTGTTTCTTAACAGGACGTCTCTCCACCCAGGAGGCAGGGGTTTGGGGACGGCTGGCAGTGCCCCATGGGCACTCACACACTCCCGCTAAATCAATTAAACAAATTCATTACACTAAGAAGAAGTCGCCTCCTGGGACCCCCAGTCACGCAGACTGTTTGATGGCCGCATCTCTGAAGGAATCCTCAGTGCTTCACAAAGCCTTTGGAGTTGGGGCGTCCAAAAAGTGTGAAGGCGCTCGTGTCATGTCGTGTCGTCATCTTATGGCCTGCTTGGTGGCTCTTAGCTGTCTGAGCCTCAGGTCCCCTTAAGGTCGTCACAGCCTGTGGGCTTCCCTGACAGCCAATGCACATGGACAGCTGTGTCTATCCGTCTACCACATAGCGCCCTTCCCGTCTACTGGGGTGCTGCGTCTCATCACACACTACATGAGCCACACAGACAGGACCACCATATGTGGGGAGTAACGCCTGTCACTCTGCTGATTGGTGTATTTCATGTCATCCATCCAGGGCTGTGCTTCAGCTGGAGAAAGTCCCTACAAGGACAGGAGCCACACTGGGACCGGGTGCCAGTCCATCACACACACAAACACACACAGACACACACACTCAGGCCGACTGATCAACGACAATTCATGTCACCCACCTGTCTTTGGACTGTGGGAGGAAACCCACCCAGACACCCACCTCGTGGTCTCCTTGTTACGAGCCTGCAGTCCACCTGCCGCAGCCCCCCACAGACATGGAGCAGTCCGAGGGGCAGCACAGGTCACGTCAGCTTTGTTTCACTTCTGACCTCCTTTTGCCCAAAGGCTTTTCTACCCGCTGTTAGGTTTCACCACACTGGGGTTCAAACGTCCATCTCTGCCCATGTGGTTCATTTTTTATGTTAAAATTGTTGATTATTTACTTCCCGTCTTTACTTTATGGCGTTTTTTATGTGCCATGTGTTTAGTGGGAGGTCCCACAAGAGGTGCAGCCCACCACTCATCACCATCAAGGGGCTGTAAAAGCTGAGCAAGGAAGCAGTCCCCTGCGGTTCATTGAATGCCCTAATGTTGGTGCTGTCAGTGATTTATTGTGCTGTTGTGTGATTAACTGAACTCTGCAGCCTCACTCTGTTTAGATTTGTGTCTCTGGATGTGCTTGATTTAGCAACGCTGACCTCACACAAGTCCTGCTGGGCCGCTCTTTGGTCTGAGGGGCTCTGTGTGATTAATAATTGAATTTAAGAAGATTACTAGCCGCAGCTTGACAGACGTGAAAGGTGCTATATAATACACAGATAGATAGATAGATAGATAGATAGATAGATAGATAGATAGATAGATAGATGAAAGGCACTATATAATAGATAGATAGATAGATAGATAGATAGATAGATAGATAGATAGATAGATAGATAGATAGATAGATAGAAATGAAAGGCACTATATAATAGATAGATAGATAGATAGATAGATAGATAGATGAAAGGCGCTATATAGCAGATAGAGATAGATAGATAGATAGATAGATAGATAGATGAAAGGCGCTATATAACAGATAGATAGATAGATAGATGAAAGGCGCTATATAACAGATAGATTCGGCCTTTCCAGTCTATTTATGTGTCTGTTATCTCCATGTCTGTCTATCTTGCACTGCATACATGATGCTATTTATTCATATATACGTATTTATAGTCCATTATGTATCTGTCTATGATTTAGTGCCTTTCACTTCTGTCTATCTGTCTGTCACATGTCTCACTTGCCTAATTATATAGCGCCTTTCCCGTGTATCTCTGCATGCTTATAAATGTAATATCGTATGTTTGTGAGTAACATACAGATGATGCGTATCGTGTTTCGTGTCTCTGCTCCATTTTGTCATCTGAATGTCACCTCTGATGTCCCCTTGGCTCTGTGCTCCATTGTTTGTCAATAGGTGTGCACCTCGGCCTGCTCGTTTATTTCCTGCTCTGATTCCAATCACAAACACCAGGCAGGAGACGTGGGTTCGCAGGTGAAGGGTACCAATGCCCGCTGATCATCAGTAGCCATCTGGCGGCATGTGGGGAGGCCCAAACGTTAACGAGATGTCACCAGTGGTCTCATTTCCATTCGTCCTGCAGGTTGTGCTGTCGTCACCTGGCTGTTGAAGTGAGTCTGTGTGATGTCCCTGATTTGTCTGTGTATTGTACACTGTAGCCATAACGTGTGACGTGTAGTTGTATAACACGTGTGTGTTTGTTTCCGAGGTAACACGGGGTGCACCGTGTGTGTGTATACACTTGATATGATTTGCATGTATTTGCCTATTTCATCATACGATGGGTCCTAAGACGTTACGTGTTGTTCTATCTGTGTACCGCTAAGTCACAATGCATGTAGAAAGGCGCTATATCGAATCACTTGCTATATTGGTGCTGCCCACCCCAGTGTGGGGGTCTCCTGCCTGTCAGCACGTGCACAGTTGCCTGCTGGCTGCCGACTTCCTGGGCCGTCACTTCTAAACGGTCGGCGTGCGGATGTTGACGGCGGCTCCGCCGTCCTCCCACATGTCAAAGCTGATTTTCGGTAACACGTTCTGTGTTTACATCTCCGCACTGTTACAAGCAGCGGGCTGCTCTGCAAACAATGGAATGTGTTTTTCTCGGGGAATAAATCATTTCATTTTGCCTCGCTCCTTGCCTTCGCCGGCTGCCATGCCACGTTATTCCGGCAGAGCAGATCGCACTGAGTGACTCATTGTTGGACTCCGGCGTGTGTGCCAAGATACGGCGACTTGCCGCAAAAAATCAAATGACTCACTTGAGGAAGGGCTGTTGGGAATTCTCTGGGAGAACGGATCAAGGACTGATAAAAAAAAAAAAAAAAAACTCTGGGAGGAAGCATTACGAGAAAGTCATTATGCAAATGAGTGCAGATTTATGGCTAAAGGCACAGAATCTAATTTTAGGGAATTTTACACTCTGGAAAAAGTGGCTGTCCGTAATCCGTGAAAATGCTAAAAATAATAAGCGGAGAGAGAAACATAAAAGAGTCAGCAAGTGCCTGCTAATTTCAGGTCAGTCGGCGCCCTGCGGGCTGCACAGCTTCAAAGGGGACCAGCGGAGGGCGCTGTGTCACCAGCTGTGATCAGAGAAAGGCGCTATATAGATAAGAGGCACTGAGACAGAAGGCTCTGACATGGCATGGCTGATTGATTATTATTTGGCTATTGATGGGTTGGCAGACTAACTGATTGGCTCACGGGCAGAGTGTCCGACCGACGGGATTGGTTGCTTGATGTGCTTTACTTCCGTCTGAATTCCTTTTCTTTGTACGCTTTTGGGGTTGCTCTGGCGGGGCTCTATCTCGTATCGATGTTTAATATTTATTCACGCTCTCTCACGATGCCATCTTTATTTGGCACAGTCGTCATTCTGTGCAGTTTTGTTTGACGGTTGCCATGCGGTGGCGAGTGGCAAAGTCAGAGGTCACAAACCGAGTGACATCAGGGGTCACAGGGTATGAAGGACTTTCTTGTCCGAGTTTGCGGATTCCCCAAATAAATAGCGCTCAAGTTAGTTTGTGTGTTTAACTTTCCTCAGACCTTCACACCCTTGTGGCTTTTTGGTGTTGATGTTGATATTTTGTTTTGATCTTTCACTTTGGTTTCATCTCCTGGTCCTCCTCTTTCATCACATCGACCGACCGACTGACTGACTAATAAATTTGGTCAATTGATTGTGAAGGCGGCAGCCTGAATGACTCGAGGTGACGTCGTTGTGGAGGAATTACGTGGACTGGATTGGCCCGCATGGCCTGCTCTCATCAAACGCTTCCCAGTGTTCTCATTATGAAGGACCAGGGGCCTCATGTATAAACGGTGCGTACGCACAAAAATGTTACCCATGAATGTTTCCACGTTCAGATCGCGATGTATAAAATCTAAACTGGGCATAGAGCCGCGCACATTTCCACGGTAGCTCATACCCTGGCGTACACAAATTCTGCGCTCAGTTTTGCAGACTGGCAGCACTCAGCGTCAAAGCAGTGCTGCTGTTCCTGTGTGGTCACCCTTTCTATTTTAGATCCACGTCCCTGGTGCGGCTTTATAAATACACTGAAATTAACCGCATATTGTTTATTAGTGTAATGCATCTGATTGTAATTAACTTGTAACAATTGTGGTCCCCGGCCGGGACGCCCAGGAGGACCGAAGGAGGGCTTGTGCCTCGTCCAGACCGCAAGGGGGCGTCCGTCCTGGTTATGTTGGGGGCCTCGGGTGAAGGGCTTAGAAGCCCAGCCCTGTAGGGACCCGTGGCCACCGCCAGGGCAGCACCCCAGTGCCTGAATATCCCGGGAGCCCAGCACTTCCGCCACACCAGGAAGTGCTGGGGGGAAGAAGACAGGAGACACCCGGACGGCTTCCGGGTGCACAGCCGGCACTTCGGCCACACAGGGGTGTGTCCAAGGGGGAGTGCCGGGAAGCAGCTGGAGCCCATCCGGGTTCCTATTTAAGGGGCCACCTCCCTCCAGTCAGCAGCGGAAGTCGGGTGAAAGAGGACGGAGCTGGAGAGAGGACTGGAGGCGGCCAGGAGAAAGGCAGTGGAACTGTGAGGCCTGGACATTGGGGGAATCAGTGCTGGAGGCACTGGGGGTGCACGTGAGCACAGTTGTAAATAGTGTAAATAAACGGTGTGTGGTGAAACTATGTTGTCCGTCTGCCTGTGTCCGGGTTCAAGTTCACACAATATAATGGGCCACAGAATGGCCAAACTATTCTAAATAGCAGAACTGCTTTAGCGTTGTTACTCTCACTGCACCTTCCCTTCTTCTTCTTTCAGCTGCTCCCGTTAGGAGCTGCCACAGCGGATCATCTTTTTCCATATTACTCTCACTGCACCACTCGGAGTATTTATATAACTGTATCTGAGTGGGGAATCACAGCAGCTGATCGTAAAGAGAATTATCGGGGTAGAGCATCAAGCACACGCTGCCTCAGCCATGCGCACAGTCTATTTGAACTTCTCTCATACAACAAACAATTCAGAGCCTTTCCTGTACAGACCTCACGGTTCACAAACAGTTTCATCCCAAGAACTCTAAACACACTCAGTCAGTCCATCAGGTGCTCCTTGCAGAACTGTTAGTAATTATTAATACAATCACCTCACTGTAAACCTGCACTACAGTTATAATATTACACAACCTGAGCCACTTTATAAAGCGTGTATTTACATATGATGATGATATCATTTTTAAGATGAAATGCAGCAAAATATGTTGATTATATTATACAGATAAACCTTTAACTTCATTTAAATAATCTATATTGTTAATAACTAAACATGTGAGGACACGGTGCCGCGAGTTCATGGATTGTTCCTGCCTCCCGTTGTATTCTTACTTGTGCTGGTGCGACACTAGAAGGATAGACGGATAGAATAATTCAACACGTACTATGAAGATATTTTGATGTTCCTTAAACGTTTTGAAGAATCAGCGTTCTCAGCTTACAGATGGCTTAACGTCTATTACAGAGCTGATTGTGTGGCGATTGGGTATTTGGAGAAAGAAAAGGGAGGACAGGAATTGGAGGTTAGTACGTTTGAGAGAGGCAGCACTGCTGCAGTAAAGTATTTCATCGAAGGTCGCGCACGGCGCAGCAAGCATCCTGTGGGAGGCAGGAACAATCACTGGACAGGGCGCCAGCTCGTCACTATCACTGCGCCACCGTGTGCCCATGTTTAATAACATGCTTTAACTCCTATCATCATGAAAATGATATCACATATACATCTCAGTATTTAAATTATTCAGAGAGCTGTAATATCACGAATGTCATGGATTCTGTGTCCTGTCAGAGGAAGAGAAGCACGTAGTGATTCACACACACAGAGCACATAGAAGATCAAATACAATACAAAACATTTAACGTGCTACTTTAGTTACGATGGGATTGAGAAACTGGTTAATTAAACGATTTGAAGATGAAGTTTATGATGGTCTACTTTAATGACAAAATAAACTACGCGATTAAAGTGGAAATTTCGAGATTAAAGTTGACATTTCGTGCTTTTTTCCCCCCGTGTCACTATTTTTTTTTTCCCCTGAGTTCCCATATGACACTCAGACGGTGGGCTACATCTCGCCTTTTTACGGTGACTTTGATATCTGACCACTTCTTTTTTATTTTGGGCACTTTGCGACTTTGTGAACGTGAGCTTTCCAGTTTCTCCAACACGCTATGTCACTCGATCATCTTCCTTTTGTTGTTTATCCCACTGTTTAAACCCACAAATAGGACGTTTTTTCTTTGCCTCCACTTGGTATTCGCTGAACTTCTTCTATTTTCCCCCCGTGCTTTTCCCGTTGCCTTTTCACAGAACGCTGAGCTTAAGGGCGATTTATATTGATTTGCATATTCACAGAGGTGTAATTCTGGGAGGAGTTGGGGCGGGACAGCAGGCGCGTGCACGTGTGTTACTTTTCACGCTGATCAGGATTTATGGAGCAGAAGAAGGTGGAAGTTGGTGTTCGCACAGATTTATGCATCTGGATTTTTTTGTGTGTAAGCACATTTTGGCTTTTGTTTGTACGCCATGTTAAAGTGTGAATTCTACGCACGGCGTCATGCATGAGGCCCCAGGAGATGGAGGAGAAGAAAACATCAGAGTACGGCCCAAATCACCAAAGAAAAGCTCAACACCCAAAACCAAAAGTCACATCCAGGAAGTGAGAGGATTTCCCAATCTGTCTAGCCAATCATAATTCATAATCTGACATCTTGATAAACTGAGTTGGGAAAGAGCGACATCACGAACCGCGACAAGACACACCACCACCTGCAGGAAAGCAAAATGGTGGCGTGAACTACACACGATCTTCAATTAAGAAACTTATCAACACGATGAAGAAACTGAGCCAGAGGCGAGCACAGAAGTGTCCCAATCGAACAATGGATTGGCCGTCAATACCATCTGCCAGTCTTAAGTCTGCTTGGTGGTCACCAGCCTTTGTGTTTTAAAGAAGCCACCTGTGAGAAGATGAGGAGCAAAGCCTTCTCACATTTTTGAAAGTCTAAGTCTGGATGAAAGGACAAACGAGCTATCAGAGGTGTGGGGGGACGGACTGCCAGGGCCCAAAAAAAAACAAAAAAGCAAAGGACGAGCAACAAGACCCCATTGGGGGAGGAGAAAAAGGAGAGAAGATGAGAGGAGGATTGAAACTGAAACAGTGAGAGGAGCTGTGCCAGGCTGTGGAGAAGGGAGCAGGCGGGCCGAATGTCAGTGTGGCGCCACAGATAAGGCCACTGGGATGAAGGGGGCACCAGCAGGTGATTGTGCTTTTTGGACTGGGAAGCCGACTGCCAGTTAATAACACAGTTAACAATGGGGTCACCCGGTGGCCTTTGCACACCAGAATTCCATTTGGATTCCCACAGAAGTGAATCTGAGTGAATCCTCAAGGCTTGGCTCCAGGCTGCACTATCAACAAAGAGAAATGCAGCGAGAGCAAAGCCGGAAATGGAGAAGCAGACCTTCATTCATGTGAAGCCCCCACTGCGCGCCTCCGCCAGCACAGAACAATGCGGGTGCTGACTGCGGCCCACCGCTCCTGCATGTGCTGCTGAAAGCCAAGCCCACGTTTTCATGGCATCAGCGGTGATCTCAGCCTACTGGGTGAGAAATGCATTGACGTCTTTAGGAGATCTGCTTCATACACACATGGAGACGAAGACCCTCCGCGCCAGAATTCATCGCCTTTCATAGCGCCTTTCACAACATGAATGGAAGATGCTTAAGGGGGAGATTTTGCGCAAACATTGGAAGGATTTTCTTCACAGAGACACTTGGATTAATTTGGTCAGTTAGTGATGTGCTGCAGATGAAGTCGATGATCCTGACGACTACTGCAGTTGTTATAGGAGTGTGGAAAGAATTAAGGATGCACAGGGCTTCCCGTTTGTTATCCCGGGTTCAGATGATGCCAGTCTTGGTGGAAAGGAAGAGAATGTCGAATCAGCGCAGTCATTCCAGAGCAACCTGGACAGGGCACAGGCAGGGCAGATTAGTGGCAAATGACATTTAATGTAAATAAATGTAAAGGTTTACACGTAACAAGCAAACAGCTTAGGCTGGAATACACAGGGTGGTGTGTGTGTGTGTCTGAAATTTGAAAGTACATCTTGTGAGGATCAACATGGAGCCACAGTGGACTGGTTAGTGCCAACATTCAAGCAGAGGACAGCAGCCATTAAGAAGGCAAATAAGAATGTCAACTGATATGATGTGTCAAGTAACAGTCAAGGAAAGTTAGGGTTATGCTATTTAATACAAAATTAAGGGCGAAACTGGAGTACTGGGTGCAGTTGTGACCTACAAATTACAGAGAAAGACAAAGCTGGGCTCGAGTAAGGCCAACACACAGCATGTAGCTGGATTCAGCACTATGGACAGCAACCAAGAAGGAACGTCTGAAGGAGCTGAGCCTCCGTACCAGTTTTAAGAAATTCAGGACCCATAGAGAGAGAGGAAGGGGATTGGACTGAAGGTAAACTAAACTCAGCACCATGGACAGCAACTCAGAAAGAACTAGAGAAGGAGCTGAGCTTCTTCAACCGTATTTATGAAATGCAGGATTTATGGAGGGTTAAGGCCAAGGGGATTGGACTGAAGGCAAACCAACTTCAGCACCATGGACAGCAACCAAGTAGGAATGACAGAATGAGCAGAGTCTCTATACCAGGGGTCTCCAACACGTCGCTCTCCACCCCTTTCCAAGTAGCTCACCAAAGGGTTAATGAGTCCTACATAAAAACTTGATTAGTCAAATTAGGGGTGGGTGATCTTTCCAAAATATCATATCATGATCCACAATCTGAATTGCAATCTATCTTTTCAATGTGGCATACACTTAAGAGAATATCCAGACTCAAACTCATCAGGACCTAAGTAACACTTTATTTTAAATATCAAACAAAGTTGACTTCAATTGTTCTCTCGTTCGCTAGCTATGCGGAGTTAAGGCACCCGCCCTGAAGCTGGTGAGTGAGTGAGGAGAGCCTCTCCCTCACCTCCCCTCGGCCAGCTGCATGTCTCTGGGATTCGCACAAATACATCGGTACTGCAAGCAAACTCTGATACATAGTGAAATGAGAGAAGTTGCAAATTTAACCAGGCTGTTCAAGCAAATTCTAGAAAAAACTCGATCTAAATCCATGAAGTAGTTCTCTTGTTTAAAGTGGACAGACAGACAAACAGGGAGACACTGGATTTTCTATATTATATATTAGTAAACCTTCAAAATAATGTGAAGTTAAAGTCTCAACAGCATTTCTGGAGCTTAGTAGAGCCAGATAACTACAATAATCTTCACCAAGCAGCTATGAAAATGTCTGCTTTGTTTGGGTCTCCATACCTCTGAGTCTGACATGAATGTCATGAAGTCAAAGTTCAGAACAAGACTGACAGATGAACATTTAAATGACTCCATAAGAGTGAACCTGAGGTACTCCACTCCACCATACACCTCAGTGCCAGTTATCTGACTAACTAAAAAATACATCACACATTTGACTGGACATGTGAGTAAAGTGACACAGTGACATGTGACAAGATGACAAACGAATAAGTCATATCTATGGATTTGGAATTGCATTGTTTGGTTTTGACAGCATTCATATTGTGATGCAATATTTTGAGATCCACTAGAAAATGCACACAGACATACAAAATGCACTTGCAGGTGAACTAAATATTTTTGTGATGTTGTAATGCAAAATGTGAGTTGTGGAGACCAACATTTTGTAAATGTTCAGGCAAAACAAGCTTATTCTGTTTGTTTGGATTGAAATAAGTGATGAGAGTAACCGTTAAAAAACGATCTTGGCCATTTCCATTTTGTAAAAGTAGCTCTCAGAGCAAAAATGGTTGGAGGCCCCATTTTGAAGAAATTCAAGATCCTATGGAGAGTTCAGGCAAAAGGGATAGGACTGAAGGTAAACCAGCTTCAGCACCATAGACAGCAACTAAGACAGGACGTCTGAAAGAGTGGAGTCTCTTTATCAATTTTAAGAAATTCAGGTCCCATAGAGAGAAAGCAAGGGGATTGGACTGAAAGTAAACCAACTTCAGCACCATGGACAGCAACTCAGACTTGACATACTGAAGGAGCTGAGCCTCTTCAACCGTATTCATGAAATTCAGGACCCTATGGAGAGTTCAGGCCAAGGGGATTGGACTGAAGGTAAACTAACTTCAGCACCATGGACAGTGGCCCAGGAAGAAAGACTGGAGGAGTTGAAAGGCTTTTAGTTTAAGCAGATGGAGATGAAGAGGTGACACTTTAAAAAGTGTTTCAATCGTGAGGGAAATGGGTGCAGCGGGTCCCGAGTATCAGTGCTGTAGGTTCTAAAGGGCGGCTATTCTTGAGTCAAATAAGACATTAGTCAGCCCTCATCTAGAGCACAGAGTGCTGTTGTGGTCGCCATATTATGAACAAAGACTAAGCAGCGCCAGAGAAAGACCACAGGACTGCAAGTAAACTCATTCAGGACCATGGAGAGAAGAGAGAAAGCGAGAGAGAGAGAGAGAGAGAGGGGGAGATGGGGAAAGACTACAGGTAGACCACCTTCAAGACCATGGATAGGGGTCAATGAGTAATGCCGGTGGGATCTGGACCTCAAGGTGACTCCAAGAATTGAAAGTCTTGTGATTTTTATATAGCGCCTTTCCAGCATAAACTCCATTGTAACGGTTTCCTTATTTTTAGAACTGTCAGTCCAAGCATGCCAAGTTACTTGCTCTGAGTGGCACAAGCGGTTAGTAGCAGTGCACCTGGCACCTTCTGCTCTTATGTAGCGCCTTTCCCGTGGGTACACCAGATAGCTGTGGCACTAAGAGTTTCATTACTTTTGCATTGATAGCCAAGACAAATTAAATGACTCACTGAAGATCACATGGAGTGTCAGTGGCATAAATTAAACTGGCTTATGTATTTATTTAGCGCCTTTACAACATAAACACAACAACTAAATAATTCAAGCATACGATTAATTATTTTTAGACCTGGATGTTAGCCATGTGATGCCATTCACACCGAATCACACAAGGATCCAGTTCTCGGGGTTGAGCTTGGGTCCTTTGTGCTTTATAGAGTGCCTTTCCATAATGTATGCCAGCTAGCTAACTGGTGCCCTCTAGGGGTTTATTATTAACTTTGTAATCTGAGGAATTCAGTCATTTTAATGCAGATTTTGTTCATTGGTAGAGATTAAATTTGAAATCTTTTGATTTTTATATAGCGCCTTTCTATCCTAAATGTAATGCCAAGCATAATAATTTTGCTGTTTTTAGATCTCTTAGTCAGGCGTGTGAAGTTGACACAAGAGGCTGATTGGCTGGTTTGAACCTGGTGCCCTCTCCTTTTATATTGCGCCTTTCCATTCTTAGATGGCTCACCCTTACACTTCTTATTTTTAGTCAGTTGCTTTGTGCCACACGTGTTGCCAGATGGGCAGTTTGAACCGGTGGCCGTCTTCATTTTCACATTAGTATTCCACAGTGAATGCCATTTAAAGGCTCTTTGCAGGTCCTGGGTGGACACTGCTGAAGTGACTTGGTCAGGTCACATTGAGAATCAGTGGGTGAAACGAACTGGCAACCTCCTTCCAGCAGGGGACCTCAGTGTCCACCTACTTTGAAGCTTTTGTGCTCCTTGAGTAGCACCAGGGCCCCAGAAGGCTTTCCACCAGCTCCTGGGGGGTACTGACGTGCTCTGGTGTAGGGGTCACCGCTACAGCACCCCATATATGCCAGTGCCACTTCCCATTTTCCATATGGACTGTAGATGCTACCATACAGGTAATGGTGCCCTCCCTGTCCCCTTCTCATGGCGGGCGGTGACTATTACTCTGTCACTCTGGTGGACTCCATCTAAGCTCAGTGTTGCATGATTTAAAATCCATCAAGTTCAGCTCATCGGACACTGAGGCGGCTCTCTGTCTTCTCTCTGCATCGCCTGTCACACCTCCAGCTGCCTGCCCGTTTTGTGCCCACAGGCTGAGACAGCATGTGGAACTCAGCTGAGAGTTGCGGGCAGCATTTGATAATTGAAGCGGACAGCTTCATCCACACCTGCTGGCCGGGGCTCCTTTGCCTGCCGCAGGCCGCTGGGATCTGAGCTCCGGTGGCCATATTCCCACTTAATTCTGATTGGCTTCCAAGCTAAGCTTCAAGGGTCCTGATTAACGTGCCCATGACCTGCCACCTGATGCCACGTTACCAGGCTTTACTTGGGCCATGCTGCATCCATAATGATGTGCTCGCTGAAACAAATCATTCTGTTTAAATCACAGAAGGAGTCCCGGTGCCAGTGCGCCAGCCAAAGTCAGACTGGAACAAAATGGACCCCTCTGGCAAGCCAATTTATGGTGCATCCTCGTAGCCTGTGGTGAGCCAACTGAGTAGCCACATGTATAAATAAGGTGGCACAGTGGGTAATGACCTAACCTCACAGTGTCTGGACCTCAATTCAGATATCAAACATCCATTCTGGGGTCTGGGTGGGTTTACTCACATGGCACCTCAAATGGATGGGCACCCGGGGACTGTGCCTGGGTGTGCCCCATGGCCTGGCCATGTGCTGGGCCTCATCTAGACTCTGCAGTCAATAAAGTGATGTGCCCACCACACCGGGAATAAAGCCAAGCAATGGTGGCTCCTCCAAAATGAGCACACAAAGCCCAGAAATGAAAATCTGATCCTACGGGTGAAGGTCCCACCAGACCACCTGACTGACTCTGCCCTCCCATTTATTTATCTAGCGTATAGCGCCTTTCATATCTATCTATCTGTGCATTACATAGTGCCTTTCACTCTATCTATTTAGTACTGTATATAGGACCTTTCACAGCTCTCCTTCTGCCTGTCTCATTTGTAGTGTCTATCTGTTATATAGTGCCTTTCACCCTACCTACCTACCCCACCATTCCTATCATCTATCCCAGTACTGACAATGTGGGACCCTTAGCAGGTCGCTCCAATTGGAAAAAGAAAAGAAACAAAACCAAATGTAAGTCACCTTGGAGAAAGGCATCAACCCAATAAATGTCATATAGCGCCTTTCACATCCAACTATTTATTATAAAGCACCTTTCACATGGTACTTTACAAGTCCCATTGAATACCAACCTGTCTATCTGTCTGTTATATAGTGCCTTTCACGTCTGTCTAGAGCACCACAGGACTCTCACCATATAGAAGCCCAAGGCAGCGGGTTCAATGCCCACTCCGACTCTCTGTGTAATAGCAAGTGACCTGTGCATGTGAACGTGAATCCTTGTCAGTTAATGAAGTGCCTTTCATATCTGTTTTATTGTGCCTTTGATATTATCTATTACAAATCCCTTTCACTCTATCTATCTATCTATCTCTCTATCATATAGCGCCTTTCACTCTATCATGCAGTGCTTTTCACATGTATCCATCAGTTTAATCATTACATAATGCCTTTTTTATCATCATAAATTCATTTTTGTCTAACATGTAACACCTTTCAAAACTATTATATAGCACCTTTCATATCTATGTATCTGTCAGTTATAAAGTGCCTTTCATATTTATCTGTCTATCTATTATATAGTGCCTTTCACTCTATCTAAACCTGCAGAGCCCCCTTCTCATCTGTCTGTACTGCCCAGCCTATCTGTGTATTGTATATAGCGCCTTTCTACATCCACAGCAGTCTATTGAGTTGTGCCCACTTCTCGCAGGCCCAGGTTGGCACCCAATTAATGACAAAGGCTCAGTGACACCACCAGGAGTCTGAGCACAGTAGCCATGTGACTGATGAGTTAACGCCGGACTCTGTCACCCTGAAAAGGAGACGGCGATTGCCACACCGAGGACGGTCGTCCCACAAAGCAGCAGCAGCACCAGTGGCCGCAGTCGATGGGACGGCCTGGTGTGCTGCGGATAAGCTCTGCTGGAAAGAGCGGCGTCGACTTCATTGGACGGCCTTCGGTGGCGCGGACGCTTTGCCAAGTCGGGCAGCCTGTCGATATCCTTGAAAGCTTCACTGAGGACTTCTTACTTGCTCTTTAAAAGCTTCCTTCACTCGCTGCATTATTAATGCGCTTCCCGTAAAGCACAAGTGAGGCCGTAATGAAGGACATTCCCGTCCGCAGCTCCCTGAACCTCCTTACGTCCCGGTGGCACACGCGCCTGCCATCCGAACATTGATATCGCAGCCAAACCAGAAAGGCGCTGAGCGCAAGATGAGGAATCATGGCGATGTTTTCAAATTGGGACCCACCGTGACCCCAAACGTGTCACATGACACTCGATTTCCTCATCTCCCAGACCACCGCTGGGACACATGAGGGGACTGAAATGAAGAGGGCGATGACATCAAACATCCACTCTCGAGCCCAATTTAGCTCCTGGTCCTTAGACCGGAATCAGACGATAAGAAGGCGGCAGGGGCGCCCGCCTGCCCGCCCGCATCTTCGGCCCCTGCCCGCCCGTGTTTGAATCGGCACGGCTTCACTCCGCCGTTTCTTTGTTTTTATTCCACTCAGGCGAGTCGCTAATCTGCCATTTCACCTGGATAAGAAGGGGGCCGTAACGGAGAATTCAAAGGGAAGATTAGATGGAGTCATTAAAAGACATTAAGCGGAGAAACAAAGACTTGGGGGAGAAAAAATGAGCAAAATGATTGGATGTCTGCCTTCCAATTATAGAAAAAAAAAGTCGCCTTATTATCCTATTATATTCCAATCTGGCAGATCTCTTTGTTTTCTCTTCCTCGCGTCTGAATAAATTATAGATTGAGAAATTGCTCTAAATTTAGGACGGATTATTCTTAGCCTTCCTATCGGCGGTCCGGGCGCGTCCAGCCGTGGCTGTCAAGCGAGTCGGCTTAATAAAGAAGCAGGGACCACCCCACCCTGGACGGGATGCCAGGCCCCCCACTTGCCCAGGAGCCGAAGCTGCTGTGGAACATAAGAAGTGCAGCACCAGTACTGGGGTTTGAACCCGGGACCACCAAGACCCAATTTGAATTGGGATGTGCTTCTCATCTGAGGGTCTCTGTGGGGGTCCGGTGTATGTTCCCACTGCTCTTCTTTGAACGAGTTCACTGGCAGGGGTCACTCGGGTCACATGGGGCTGCAGCTCAGAGTCCATTTCAGAGAGGACTGCGAAATCTGCCTGTGCTCAGGTTTCAGGTGGCATTTAGATCCTGTGGTACTGGCATCTGCCAGCCATGGCACTCTGTGAAGGACAGGTGAGGCCTTGGCTGAATGCAAGGAGAACACGGCCCCTCCAGACCTCGGCTCAGAATGTTGAGGTGCAGAAACGACAGCAGACGATAACCAGTTGGGCAGATGCCAGTGATAACACTGGCACATTGAACTGTTGCTGTGGCGTGATGACCCCTTGCTAGCTGGTGTGGTCACAGTGCCAGTTGTGTGTGGTGACATCAGCAGATTGGGCCGTTGCTATGAGGGGACCACCTGTTGCTGGGAAGTTTGGTCACAGGAGTCATGTGATGAGCAGATGGAGACTGTGCTGGGATGGAATGACTGACTGAAAGTGGACAAGGTCACAGGTCACAGTAGTCGAGTGTGATGACATCAGAGACTGGTGGGCATGGTGGGAGAAGTCCCCTGTGATGATTCCAGCAGATTAAGCCATTCCTGAAATGTGATTACCTGCTGCTAGGGGGTCATGGAGAGAATGTCAGCAGATGGAGCCGTTGGTATGATGTAACAACTCGTTACTAGGGGGCGGGGTCATGCATGTCATGTACAGGGGCTTCAGCAGATTGACGTTGCTATGATGTGATGACCTGTTGCTAGGGCTTGTGGTCATGATGACATGTGTGGTGACTTCAGCAGATTAAGACATTGCAATGACTCAAGAACCTGTTGCTAGGGGCGTGGCCATGGTAGCTGAGTATGATGACATCAGCAAGCTGAGGAGTTGTTAGGAGATGATGACCCGTCACTAGGGGGCATGACCATGGTAGCTGAGCACGATGACATCAGCAAGCTGAAGTGTCGTTAGGAGATGATGACCCGTCACTAGGGGGCGTGGCCATGGTAGCTGAGCACGATGACATCAGCAAGCTGAAGTGTTGTTAGGAGACGATGAAGCGTCACTAGGAGGCGTGGCCATGGTTGCTGAGCACAATGATATCAGCAAGCTGAAGTGTCGCTAAGAGACGATAACCTGTCACTAGGGGGCGTGGCCATAGTAGTTGAGCACGAGGACATCAGCAAGCTGAAGTGTTGCCTAGAGATGATGACCCATTACTAGGGGGCCTGGCTATGTATTGTGTGGTATTGAGCTTCGGGGGTTTGTTGTGTGCTTCGGGGGGACGGGGAAGACGTTGCCTACAAGTGAAGAAAACAAAATAAAACCCGCGTGCTTTTACAAGTGTGTCTCCTGCCACTGTCCTACCTGTGCCGGGTGGGGTGGCTGGCACGCCCACTAGTGGTGTCACAGTGCATGATCACTTGAGTACGCTCTCACTAAGCTCATACAAGTATGAGGTACAAAACGTCGATTTCCATCAACGTTTGGGCTCTTTCCGCTAACCAGAAGTGCTACTTTACCTTTTATTCAGGCAGCTGCAACTTTCCTTTTCTAACAATTGTTTAATATATCATTAGTTTGGTTTGATTTGTTGTTGATGGTTCTTCAATGTCCATAATATACAAATATCATCCTTGTCTTGCAGTTTACTCCTCTAATATCTGCCCCCATATCTGTGAAAGTCGAGGGGAGAGCACTCCCGGTTTTTTGATTAATCTCAATAAACATCCTCCGTCATGAAGACCCTTTATGAGAGTGGTCTTAACAAGCCGCGGTTTTCCTGGTTCCCCTCTCCCTAGCTGTCCTGGGACGTTCGGCTCTTTTGAACTTTCAGGTATTTTTTTAGGCCGGTTTAAGCCCACAGCCTGCAGGTAGTAGTTGGGGTGACTCAGGTTAGTGAGCCTCGTGTTCAATTTTGGAGGACCCCCTCCCCCCACACTCCCCGTGACCCTCAAACACAACAACGACGATGAAGAGCTTCTTCTGCTTTACAATTTGATCTTTTTTGGTTGGGACTTCAGATTCTGTCTGATCGTTACAAATGTTTCTGCTCGCGGTCCACTAATTAAAGACCCGCGTGGCCTGCCATCTGAATATTCTGAGCAGAGCAGTCAAGCACCACACTTGAACAGCAAGGGCACATCAACAGACCCCCAAGCGTGGACTCATCACCATTATACAGCTGAAGGACCCCCTGAGTCCCTCGACACGATCAGCTTGACGGTGCTGAGAGGACATGAGATGGCACCAGAGGGGCACCCGCCTTGACTATTTGGATGCTCTTCAAGTTTACACGGCCGTGACGCCGAGCGCAGATTTGTCAGACGCAGTCATCAACACGAGAAGGACTCGCTGCAGCCGAGTTTCAATTAAACCGCCATTCGGCTCAAAACAGATGTCATCAAATTCATCAAACGCCAAAGCAAACATTCAAAGTGAAACATCCAAACAATTAGAGCAGAGGACTATGGGAGCTTTTTGTTTTTTCCCCCCATCCCATTTTTTGTTAGAATTAATTACAGTTTACAGCCGCGGCATGGATCTTGCAGTCAATTCATCACATCTCATTAGAGTTGGAGTTAAGTAAGTAAGGAGCCACAGACTTTGAATGCAATCAAGAAGAAGGACCCTGAGGAAGAGCAATTGTGGAGGTGGAAATGGGGGCTGGAGAAGCAGAGACACGTCAGGAGTGGGCGATTGGGGATGGTGCTTCATCTCGCTCCATGTTGAAGGATCGGGTTTGCCATCCACATTCCCCAAAAAAAGTCCATGAAGGTCAATTGGTGAATCTAAATTGGCCTTTTTGTGCTCCGTGACAGAATGGCACCCATCATACCCTGTGGCTGGTGTTGCCATGCTAAACCTCAGCCTCCTGTGAACCTCGATTTGGATTACACGGGCAGAGGAACACATCAGGCCCATCAGTCAGGGCGGTCCTAATTCTCTCTGTCTGTCCGGCACTTTCAGACCACAGCACAACTCCCAGCTTTGTCCCCCATCTTAGTTTAGGTCTGAGGAGGGGAGATCAACATGTCCGGGCAACAGTGACTGGGCTGAGACGGGCAACACAGACAGCGAGACAGGAGGAGAGATGGAAGGAGTCGAGTCTGTCGAGTTTGGCAGGAGACACATGAGAGGTCCCTAAAAGTATGATGGGAACATTAAAATAAAGACTTCATCAGTTAGAATATAGGGGGTGCCGTTAAGAGGGGGGATTGACATTCTCAAATCCGCTTAATCTAGTTTAGGTACCGGTGCAGGTCACGACTGTAAAAGAGCGGCCAGGAAATGTTAAGCAAGAGTGAGAAGATGGATTCAGCACCCTGGACAGAGAGAAGTGATGTGACGAGAGTGACGGAGCTGAGGTGACACACAACGCGTGTTTATTGTAAGACAGTGGTTCTCAACCTGTGGGGCGGGCCCCCCTAGGGGGGCACGAAGTAACAAAAAGCGGGGTGCGAAGATGTGAAAAAAAGAAAACAAGAATCAAAAATATGAAAAAAAAACATCTCTTGAAACCAAAACAAATTAACTTAAACTACATTCTGATACTAGAACAATAAATATAGAGTTAGATAAATGTCGATAAAAGTTAAGTA
>JANRMT010062835.1:1296267-1318924 GCA_026402145.1 Polypterus bichir lapradei | reverse complement strand
GTAAAGGTTGAGAAACGCTGTTGTAAGATGAGAATACCTGAGGACCGAGGCAGCTGCTACTTTATAATGAGCCCTTCAGTTAGCACATAAGAGCTGTTATTAAGAAGCTTTCTCTCATCCACTTAATCCACTTCAGGCTCACAGGGGTCTGCAGCCTACCCGGACAGCAGACGTGCTCTGGAGGAACTCCAAGCAATAGTGAGAAGGCGGCTTCAGCACCCTGGACAGAGCGCCATACGGCAAGACTGAGAGGTGACAAGAGAGTCCTGTTTAGAACACTCTGGACGAGGGCAGGCCGTTCAGCCCAACAAAGCTCGCCAGTCCTGTCCTCTTAATTCTGCTAAAAAAAACATCAAGTCGAGTTCTGAAAGTCCCTAAAGTCTTACTGTTCACCACACTACCTGGTCGCTTATTCCAAGTGTCTATCGTTCTTTGTGTAAAGAACAACTTCCTAATGTTTGTGTGTAATTTCCCCTTGACAAGTTTCCAACTGTGTCGCCGTGTTCTTGATGAACTCATTTTAAAATAACCGTCTTGATCCACTGGACTAATTCCCTTCAGTCAGGTCTCCTCTTAATTTACTTTTCCTTAAACTGTGAAAGCTCAGCTCTTTAAATCTTCATAACACATCCCCTGTAGCCCTGAATCAGCCTAGTCGCTCTTATCTGGACTTCCTCTAGTGCTGTTATGTCTTTATGGAGGCCAAAACTGCACCCAGGATTCTAGATGAGGCCTCATCAGTGTGTTATAAAGCTTGAGCAGAACCTCAGTGGACACGTCAAGGCGCTATATAACCTGACAGTCTGTGAGCCTTCTTAATGGCTATAGATAGAACTCACTAATAGTTGATCCTATCAATCTATTGTGGCAGGAGGCTGGCGTCCATGCCCATCCGGGACACCTCTGCACACTACGTATACTCATGGAGAGCAGCCCTGGACACTGCAATACCTCCCACTGGACGCTAGATGGCCACCCCCCTGGGGTGGAGCAGTGCCTCGGTTTCCCACAGGGCTCCCTGGGAATTGGAGTTGGGTGCAGCCCTGTTGGGTCCTACAGGCACTGCCACGGGGTGCTGTGTTTGGGACTCCTGAGCCCATGTGGGCAGCATATGCATCACACCCGGAAGTGCAGCCGGAACTTGGTGGTCAAACACCTGGGGCACGTCCGGGTGAACTATAAAAGGAACCAGCGACCATCACTCAGAGTGGTCAGAGTTGGGTGGAGGAGGACAAGGTTGCCTGGGAGGAGTGGTGGTGCCAGAGAGTTGTGCTTTTACTTGGGACTGTGTTGTGCCTGTGGGTATGAGGAAGGAGTAGCCCACAGACGAAGAAAAAATAAACAGTTTATTTGTTTTATACGTGCCTCCCGTGTCCAATCTGTGTTGGGTCAGGTGTTATATAGCGTCTTTCTTACACTATCTATCTACTATATAGTGCCTTTCACTCTATCTATCTATTTATTGCGCCTATCATTCTATCTATCTATCTATCTAGTGCTGTTATGTCTTTATGGAGACCAAAACTGCACCCAGGACTCCAGATGAGGCCTCATCAGTGTGTTATAAAGCTTGAGCAGAACCTCCTGTGACTTGTAGTCCACACGTCAAGGCGCTATATAACCTGACACTCTGTTAGTCTTCTCAATGGCTTCTCAACACTGGCTGGCAGTTGACAGAGTCCTTCTCATAAGGTGGGCTTTTTGATTTTCAGACCCCCATCATGTATTCCACATTTTTACTTCCTATGTCTAATTCTTGACATTTATGGACATTACATTTTCTTCTGCTTAGACTGTAATGGCTCAGCTCTGTTAATCTTTTCTCGTAGCTTATCCCCTGTAGCCTCTAAATCAGCCTAGTCACCCTTCTCTGGACCTTCTCTAGTGCTGTTATGTCTTTATGGAGACCACATCTGCACACAGGACTCCAGATGAGGCCTCACCAGTGTGTTATAAAGCTTGAGCAGAACCTCCTGTGACTTGTAGTCCACACACCAAGGCGCTATATAACCTGACACTCTGTTAGTCTTCTTAATGGCCTCTGCACACTGTGAGAAGTCGATAGCTTAGAGTTCACTGCGACTCCTAAATTCTTCTCATAAGGTGGACTCTCGATTTTCAGACCCCCATTGTGTATTCAAACCTCACATTTTTACTTCCTATGTGTAATACTTTACATTTATTGACATTAAATTTCATCGTCCACAAATCTGTACAAGCCTGTCTGCTATGCAAGTCCTTCTTTGATGATATAACGGATTCCAAATTATCTGCTAATCCACCTATCTTGGTACCTTCTGCAAACTTCACCAGCTTGTTCCTTATATTCCTATCTAAATCATTTCTATATATTATAAATAGCAGCGGCGCCTTCACTGCCCCCTGCTGGTCACCACTCTTAATTCTGATAAGGTTACCTCTCACCATCACCCTCTGCTTCCTGTGTCTTCTGTACCCGTCTACACCCTGAATGCCCACTTCTTTTAGTTGGATGCCCACCGTCTCATGTGGCACCTTATCAAATGCTTTCTGAAAGTCCACATCCGTAATCTCATTTGCTTCACCCTTCTCGTATCCTTTAGTTCTTCCTCATAGAATTCCAGCCTGGTACTAAAACATGACCTCCCTCTACTGAGCCCACGCTGACTGTTTCTAATACCTCCTGTACCCACCATGTGTTGCTCCATCTTCTCCTTAAGAATTCCTTCCATTAATTTTCCTGTGATACCCGTTAATCTTACTGGCCTGCCGTTGCTGCGATGTGCCCAGTCCCCCTTTTTATATAACGGGATGACATTTTCATAACGTGCTGCAGATTCGGCCTGCCGTCTCACTGCCATGCGTTTTCACCTCCCCCTTCAGTGACAGAGAAAGCGAAGCGGCACTTTTAAGAAGAACGCCATGTTGTCGACCGTTAGCTTATTTCTACCGCTCGTGTCACTCTGTCCCCGTACTCCTGTCCACCTCTTTGTTCTGTCCTGCCAGTCTCATTAGGGGAGCAGAAGCTAAGTGGCACTTCCAAGAAGACTTTAGCGTTAGAATCCCACTGACTTCCCTTGTCTGCCCTTCCCTTTGGCCCGTCGGTCATTCCGGTCATTTCCATTACGTGTCTCTGTCCAATCCCCCCACCCGATGGATGGCCGGTCACGTCCTCATTTTTGGTTGCTTTTTCATTTCCTCCTTCCCCTGCGACTCTTCCTTGTTAGATTTTAGGAGCCTCTGCCGTCTGTTTAAGCAGATTAAGCCAATTAACAAATTATGGGGTCTCGGCCTATTAGCTGACGCCCTAAGTATACAGCAGTTCAGGCTAAGGCAGCGGCGGCTGGCTGGTGTTCTTGCATGCGGCCCGATTTCGAATGTTTCACTCGCATCTGTGTTGCGGTTTTGATCTGATAATTAAACACCACGTAGTGTGCGAGTGCGGCTCGTTTCAGCCGGCGGCGCTAATTGCTATGATTTAACACGTAAACCGGAGGCCCGCTCTGATCACGACAGGCACGCGCAGCGGTTTATCACGTCCTGGAAACAAAACACACACACACACACCCCCAAGATGGATCCCCCCAAAAACAACATCTGTTCTCTCAAAGGGAAGACACTGTGCTCCTACGTCTCCTGAGGCAGGTGGGAGTGATAAGGCAAGTTGGCTCCGAGAAGAATCGGGAATCACGGAAGAACAACAACAAACGCTAATGTAATGTGACCACACTGGCACACGGCTCCTCATCCTCGCCATTCTATTCACCATGCAGGGACTGAACGAGGATCCAGGAGGCCAGGATAATGAGAGAAGGACAGGGGAAGAAGACAATTAATTCGGGACATTTTCTTCCCCAAAAACACTTGATGGCAGCATCCCTGGGTTACGCTATGGCTGTGGTGTGAATTCTTGCATACAAGTTGATAAATATTTTGTATTTTTGTCTTTACTTGTAACTTAGACAAAGCAAATGTCATATCAGGGTTACATTATTGATAAGAACAGCCAAGGTTTGATGGTTACGACCCCCCACCCCACACCTCTTTTAGGACTAAGTCAGGATAGTGAATTTTACGACAGGGTGGACTGAAGGGCCTCAAACCAGTTTGGCCGGTGATTTTCTGCAGGACCCCCTCTGTGAACCCCCACAGGAAAGCCAATCTACCGACCTGGGGGGCTTCACCTTAACAAACGGTTTTGGGGGTGGCAGGTGTGAAGGTATCAGAACATGAGAACACTCTGGATGAGAACAGGGCACTCAGCCTCCCAAAGCCCACCAGTTTGGTCCACTTAATTCTTCCATAATAACATCACGTCGAGTTTTGAAAGTCCCTAAACTCCTCCAGTCCACCACACTACTTGGTCGCTTATTCCAAGTGTCTGTCGTTCTTGGTGTAAAGAAAAACGTCCTAATGTTTGTGTGAAATTTCCCCTTCACAAGTTTCCAGCTGTGTCCCCGTCTCGATCCACTGGACTAATCCCCTTTAGAATTTTAAACACTTCAGTCAGGTCTCCTCTTCATCTCTCTAAAGGCTCAGCTCTTTTCATCTTTCTTCATAACTCATCCCCTGTAGCCCCCTAAATCAGCCAAGTTGCTCTTCTCTGGACCTTCTCTAGTGCTGCTATGTCTTCACCCAGGACTCTAGATGAGGCCTCACCAGTGTGTTATAAAGCTTTGAGCAGAACCTCCTGTGAGTCGTACTCCACACGTCAAGGCGCTATATAACCGGACACTCTGTTAGCCTTCTTAATGGCTTCTCAACACTGGCTGGCAGTCGATATCTTAGAGTCCACTACGACTCCTAAATCCTCCTCCTAAGGTGAACTCTATGCCCCCATTGGTCTGAACTATGGCTGTTTGGGATTGGCTTGTATCAGAAGTCTTTAAGTACCATGACGCCCTATTGGCTGTAGGGTGTGGACAGAGAATCTATACATTTGCATGCTTTACCCCGCCCTCTATCTCTCTCTCTCTCACACCTCATGAATTAAAAGGACAACACAATGAAGAGCACAGCTCGGCGGCCATATTGAGACGGGCATGCGGCCTGTTCTGAAGAAAGCGCACCACAAATGAGGACTATGAACACCAGGGGTCGCTGTTGCCCCTTTAATCAAAATAGACAGATACTCAGGACACAAAGTAAAAGCACCCAGAAGACTTTTAATTGTTTCTCTCTATTCACTATGTAACAAATTTTTATTTTTATTTTGTTCCTGGGTACAAAGTGTGTTTTCCTAACCCATTGTGCCTAAAAAAAATAGAAAATAGCTGTTGTTCCACAAAAACTTTGCTTTTGTGATCAGGACAATGATATTTTGAAATTTATCTGTTTTCGAGAAAATTCTCGATTCGCATTCAATACTGAGTAGTCTTCTAGAATATTCCTGAACTGTTAGCATGGTCTAGAATTTTCCAGAATTATCTAGAACTTTTGAGAAACTTTTAGAACTTTCTAGAACGTTCTCGGACTGTCCAATAGTAGTCATACAAGTATAAAAGCACAGGTGACTCAAACCAACATTTTGGTTTATGTTATTTTTTTGATTTGATTTAGATGACATCAAGAGGTTGCTTGCACTCAGCAGATACATTTTGCTATGTCTGTGGACAATCTATAAAGACAAGAGTGAGAAAGTATTCCGTGAAAGCATGTCCTAAGATGTGCGAAGCCTACAAGGCATACTTCGGCAAGCCTGTCGGGGATCAAGACAAGCCCTGGGCCTCATTTCACATGTGAATATTGCAAGAAAACTCTTGAAGGTTGGTACAGGGGAGAAAAGAGCCATGAAGTTTGCTATCCTGCGAATTTGGCGGCAACCGACTGACCACTCAAGCAACTGCTACTTCTGGTTGGTGGATCCTACCAATTCGCCAAGCTGCTGAACAGGACGGAGAAAACGGCTTGAAACAGTTTCGTTGCAGTGGGTCACGGCTGCCTGGGTAATCACAAGGCTGAAAACTACAGTATGTGCAGTTGGTTTGGACTCTCAAAGAATTACACCAAAATGGGATGCAGAATGTCTCTCAAAGTCCATATCCTTGACGCTCATCTTGACAAATTCAAGGAGAACATGGGAGCTTACTTAGAGGAGCAAGGCGAGGGCTTTCATCAAGATATACTGGACTTTGAACGTCGTAACCAAGGACAGTATAACGAAAACATGACGGGGGACTACATTTTGGGGGCTTCTTCGAGATAGCGATTTGCAGTACAGTCGCAAATCTAGAAAACCTCCTCATTTGTGAACCTTTTTGAGTGGTTTTGACTGTCTTTGTCTATTTACCATGCAAGTGTTGTTCTTTATCAGACCGCATGAACGAAAAGTTAAAAATTCCCTTGTTTTGTCACTATAAATACAAAATTTTCTGGGCTGTGGTCATAAAATCAAAGTTTGTGCTGAATGTAGTCGTTTGTCCATAGGCTTTAGACATAAGCAGTTGAAATATAACTCTTGGAAGCCAGGAACAAAAATTGTGCTACATAGTGAAAAAATCTTGGGACGAGCAGAGACTTTTTGAAGAGACTTCATGGGAGGAAGTCCGGCGAGACAGAGACTTTTACCATGAGATTCTTTCAAGTGGACGCCCTGCTTACGACTGATTTCAAACAAGAGCACGGCCATCAGGTGCATTCCGGCACTTAACCTTGGCAGACACCGAAACATTAAAGGGCTTACTTATGAACACACACACACACACACACACTTATGAAGATCCAGTTTAGAATCACACATTCATCTAAATATGGCAGTCAAACGAATTAACGTGAAAACTGTCGATCGGTTACACGGCAGATTGGTTAACTGCGTATCAATAGACTACACTGAAACAGTTGGTTGTGATGGTGTAGAAGATGAAAACATCCATCCATCCATTTTCCAACCCGTTGAATCCGAACACAGGGTCACGGGGATCTGCTGGAGCCAATCCTAGCCAACACAGGGCACAAGGCAGGAACCAATCCCAGGCAGGGCGCCAACCCACCGCAGAGATGAAAACATCAACTTACAATATCACAAAGAATATCTACAACTGTTAACACCGTCTGGTCTTCCAACGCACGAATTACTGTAGAAAGAAGGACGTATCGTAATTGATGTCGGAGTGATGGGCTGTGCAATGGGACGGGATGAGTTGTGTTGAAAACTTGGCGAACAATTCTGACACGTAAAGTTTTAACAGGCGACAAGAAAGGTAATGAAGTCCATCTAACATGAGACACCACAGGAGATCTCGATATGCCATTCGTATTAAAAAGTTTCCAGTTTCCCGTTAGATGAGCTTTGGCAAAGACAATTAACAAACCAGAGGGACAAACATTTGATAAAGACGGTTCATTTATGAGAGAGAAAGAAACAAAATTCACTCACAGGCAGTTATACATTGTGCTGTCACGATGAAAGTCCAAACACAGAATCAAAATTCAATTCGATTTTGACGAAAAGTTAATTCAAAAATTGTTTGAACTGAACTTTAAATCCTTAAACCACCAGAACCAGCTTTAGTTGCTTCCCAATGCAATTTGCCAGAATGCCAGAGCCGAGTGTATTCAGCGACGTACATTCATTGGACTCTGTAACCGGCTATATTCGCTTCCCAGTGCAGTGTGCCAGCATGCCGAGACTGATCCGTTGGTGCCGTCCATTCGGTGAGCAGCCACCTCGTGACCAGTGGCGCCCTCTACAGCACTGCAGCCTCACTGTCCCTGGGATTAAACCGCTGCACTAGACTGGCCTGCTGGCATCAGCGTTGGCCTCTGTGCGCTGCCAGTTCAAGTGCAGTTGGCGGAGTCGGTGATTGACTGAATTCCATCAATGGTGCTGCAGTAGTGTTGACAGTTCATCAGCGGTGTGTAAAATGATCATTTGTTGCAGTAATTGTGATGCTCTTTGTTCCATTAAAATGTCACTTTTTCTTTGTGAATTGTGACGTTTCCTTAAAAAGAGTAGCATAAACTATTTGGCACCTGGGGGGGTGCATTAACCCCCAAGTATGTGGCAGTTTAAGGGTTAAAGTGAAAATAATGCATATGTAACGATTCCCATGACAATAACAATCTCTTTAAATTGTATATTTGTTGTCGAGCGGCGCCCCCCTCGTTACTAATTGTGCCCAAAGCAGCACAGCCACAATGCACACCAGTAGATGAACGACCACAACCTCCACTCCTCCCAGCCAGCTCTGTCCCACTCCTTCCCGACTCCGGCTCGCTGGCTGGGTTTCCATCACTCCTTAAAATAGTCCATGACCTGGAAGTGCCTCTGTCCTTCCATTCACGTGACTCCGGGTCAGATGGAGAACTTGTAATGCCTTCCGTCCCCGTGACTCCCCAGGTTCTCTTTTGGTGTCAACTGGCAGCACCCACAGTACCCAGCAGGGCTGTGGTATAAAACTACATGTCCCATAATGCCCTGTGGGAATCCAGGGCACCGCTGCAGTCCAGGGCAGGTGACAACTTTCAGTGTCTCAAAGTAGCTGCTGTCCCCCATCCTTCCACTTCGGGGGCGTCCCGGCCGGCCGTCTCCTACAGGACTTAACTGGAGACATTTAAAGTAACTAACAAGTCTGTGTGCCCTCTGAAACTCCACATCAGCATTCATCAGGTGGTATGGTTGCCAGCATTCACTTGTACTTTGCTTATTGTTATTATATATGACTACCGTCAATAATCCATTATTTAAAGTTCGTATTTTACTCTGTGTAATTGCCCGAGGTTATAGATGTAGAAGGGAAGGTGGGGAGACGTTAAAAAGTACAATACCTGATAAAGAGTGGCAAGTCTGTGAGATCTGAGGCCTTCTGACAAAGGCTACACATTAATAATACAAAAGGGGAAAGAAAGGAGAGGAATAAAGAACTCCACCAAAAGACAAAAGAGCTACCACTACGGATATCCACGGGGCAGGATGGGAACTGCAGCTCCATGGAACAGCCCTGTTGTGGGCGCCGAAGGGATTATTGGTGCCTGCCTACGTTGTGGGGCCTCAGCGTTATGACACGTCAGTAATGAAGGGCGCTGCGCTGCGCTGCGCTGCCCTGCCTCACTACGGGTGGAAGTGGACACTGTGGTGTGTTTGGGTGGTGCCCTCTTTTGAAGCCTCTGTATAAAGTCGTTATAACTAACGTGTGTCACAGATGGCTGGAGTTTTTGTCCGGCCAGGATGCCTCTTCATTGTATGGACCAGGGGAGCAAGCCTGGTCAGGACAGTACCCTCCCCCGGGAACGCTCAATGGCAGCCACCCTGGATTGGGGCATGGAATTTTAGAACTCAAGCCTGTTGGGGTCCATGGTCACCACTAGGGGGCACTGCAGTGGTTCCTGAGCCTACGTGGGCACTCCTTCTGCCACACCCACCCAAAAGTGCTCCTCCAGGTGTCTCCCAAATTATATCCAGCAGCACTTCTGGGTGGGCTATAAAAGGAGCCAGCGGTCACCACTCCAAAACCCAGAGTCGGGAGGCAGAGGACAGAGCTGGCGACGGGAGGAGTGGAGGTGGCAGAAGAGAAAGTAAAGGAACTCGGCTCCTTTTCTGGCAGCACTTCCTGGTTTGGCGAGAGATAGTGTCACCACAATGAATGACCAAATCTTCATGCGACATTGAGGTGACACTCAGATCACCTCAGTGACATCAAGATAACTGAAGAACAAAACACACACCGGGGCACCCTCAGGCACCGGGAAGGTGGAAGGACCAACGGAGGGACGGAGGGATTCCATTGAGGTCCTCTGCTGAATTCCCAGTTTCTCATACGGCCCAATGGAGGCGATTTCAGGAGAACGCCAAGGTCTCCCACATGGAGGGAGTCGGAGCACATCCACTGGTGGGGAGATGTGGGCAGAAGAGCCGCTGCTTCCGAACAGCGGGCACTGCAAACCACAGCATACAGCGGGCCATCTGGAAATGGAAATGTGACAAGAAGGAAAACAAGGAAGGGGTGAATGAATGAGTGGAAGAGAACATGAATGAGTAAAAGAAAGAAATGAATAAATGTGTGAGTGAATGAGCGAGAGACTGGGCTGGTGAGTTAGTAAGAAAGAAAGAAAAAGAAAGAAAGAAAGAAAGAAGTGAATGCATATGTAAGTGAGTTTGCAGAGGTGTGAGTGAGTTCATTAAAGAAAAGACAAAGAGTGAATGAGTAAGAAAATGAATGAATGAACAAATGTATGAATGAGTGTCATCAAGTGACATCAACGGCAGACCAGATGGTTCATGTGCCGAGTTGTAGAATTCCCGGGATGCTCAGCTTGCGTTTTCCTCCACTCGGCATGCAGGACACCATATGCTTGGGTTCTCTGAGCCTGCGCCGTCTGTTGAAGCTCTGAAGTCAGGTTTCTCGATTTGGTGTCAGGTGTGCCCATCGGGATGTCCCTCAAAAGGCAGCTTCATAATTTTAAGACATTCCTTCCTGCTTTTCCTGATTCTGCCTTTTTCTTTACTGGGTCCCTGGAAGCGAGGGCATATCTCAGCTGCAGTGGGCATGAGACGAGCACCAAGTTTGGTTGCTAGGCCAGTCTCACCCCATCAGAATGGGGAGACAGCTGCCGTGCTTGATCTGTCTGCTCCAGACACCGGCCATTGGAGCCTTTCAATGGAGTTACAAACAGCGGGGCCTCACATGGTAGTCTGAGATCTCCACAAAGTATCAATCGATAAAAAAGCCCCCAATCTGTATTTCATTTAGCACCTTACACAACAAGAGCAGGCTGAATTTTCACAAATAAAACCATCCATATAGTTTGTGTACTGTATATAGTGCCTCATACACAGTAGAGAGCTCAGAAGAGAGTGGACAATGCAGACTAGAGAGTAACTTAAAAAAAAAATAATTCTCATATTATATAGCGCCTTACACAGAAATCACCAGTTAAGAGAGATTTAACAATAAAAACGTCCAGTCACGGGGAGTAGGGTGTCGCAGTGGTAGTGCTGCTGCCTCACAGTGTGGAGACCTTCCCATGTGGAGTCTGAGTGTCTGTGCCGGTGTCCTCTCACAGTCCAGAGATGTGCAGGTGAAGTGGATTGTAGACCCTAACTTGTCCCGTGTGTGTGTGTGTGTGTGTGTGTGTGTTTTCCTGCCTTAGGATAGGCACCATCCTGCACCCTGGTCTGGATTCAGAGAGTTCAAAAAGGACATGACGTTCTGTCATTCCAAGCTCAAGTAAGCAATCAATCCAAACGTTATATAGCGCCTTACACAGTCAGTGCAGATTAGGGATTTCTGATAAAACTTCAGTCAGTCATTCTCCAACCCGCTATATCCTAACACAAGGTCACGGGGGTCTGCTGGAGCCAATCCCAGCTAACACAGGGCGCAAGGCAGGAACAAACCCCGGCAGGGCGCCAGCCCACCGCAGGACACACACACACCAAACACACACTAGGGACAAATTAGGATCGCCGATGCACCTAACCTGCATGTGTTTGGACTGTGGGAGGAAACCCGGATCACCCGGAGGACACGGAGAGAACATGCAAACTCCACGCAGGGAGGACCCGGGAAGTCTCCTAACTGCGAGGCAACAGCGCTACCACTGCGCCACCGTGCCGCCCTCTTCATCAGTCCTTGTTTCATATAGCGCCTCACGGGCTAATTACCAACTGAGATGTCTGAAGTGAGCCGATCGACCCAAAAGATCCGTCAAGTTAAAAGTCGATGCGGCAAGTCATGCGGCAAATGCCAAGCAGCGATCTGTAAAAAGCATCGCTCGGCCCGCCCATATTGTATGTAGCACTTTACACAGTTAAGCAGCTGAATAGGGAGCTCAACCACTCAATCAATCATTCAATCCGGTTATACTTCAGATAGCAACTCACATGACGTGTAAAGCGATCTCTGAAAAGACTACGGAAAAGAATCCAGGAAGTCATCGAGATTTCATATAGCGCCTTAAACGTCAGCTATGTAGACGTCTGAAAAGAACCCAGCAATCAACCAATAACTGTGTCCACAGCAAACAAAGTCCACAAACGGGATTAATGAAGTCATCTTTATCTCATATGGCGCCTCACACATAGGGACGAGGACTCCGTACAGGACCTCGCGCTTCTTTAAATGGCTCTCTCCGAGCGGAGTCTCCCCCTTCGTCTTCATTTACACCGTAGATACCCTCCCAAGAAATGAAACGGCATTACCGGGCCGGCGTGTGGGCTGCGTGCCGCGCTGCCGCTTTTTATTTCTCCTTCTTTATTTTTATCGGATTTGATTTCATTTCTGTATTGCGCACTTTCCTGCTTTAGAGACACATTTCTTGGCCGTGGCGACGCAGCAGTTTTTCAAGCGAATGTCGCCGCTCGAGGGAGAGGAGCGGCTCAGGAACATTACGACTTGTTTGCCTCATTATAAAGAAATGGCATTAAAGAAGTGTTATTAGCGGGAACGGCCCCCTTTTGAATTTGAGCCGTCGTTTTGATGAGAGGTTACCATAAAGATTTCTGTTAACATCTCCGACTTTAAGCAAGGCAAAGTGCCCCTTCATTTACTCGCTGCCATTTGCCAGATTAAAAAGGTTTCTCAAGTAATCGAGAGCTCAATGAATGGCTTTGTAATTACAGTATATGGGAGCTCTGAGCTTGCAGATGGCTTTGGAAAAATATAAACAGAAAAAACAGAAAAGTGATCGGGCGCGAGCGGCGCGTGGACGAGAAGAAAACGGCGCTTTGGAGAGCGCCCCCCACCCGCTCAAGCGCGCACCTTCTCCGAAGACCGACATCTAAACCCCCCTCCGAACCGACACACTTTGCAGGTGGACTTCCGGGGGCCACGTGACCCGTGGAGTTTGTGGAGTGTTACCAGGCAACAATGCTGAGGGTGTCACTTCAGTCGGTCGGAGTCCTCGACTAATAAAGCGCCTTTGCTGCTCTGACACGTTTATTAGAATCTGTCAGCCTTTTCTCGAAACGAAACTGTCGCAGAACCTTCACAAAGCCTCCTGTCAAAAATGAAACAATGTCCTCCAAACCCCTTTAACTTGGGCTCCACACCAAACCCGGCTTTCAGGTCACAAACCGAACATCCGGGCACCAAAGCACCGAAAACATCGCCGGTTATTACGGCAGAGGGCTTACTGTGGATGGGGGGGCTTTTACATGTGCAACTACAACAGAAGACTAGAGGCAAGCAAGAAAAAAGGAATTGCTAAGCCAAAACAAATGACGACGTGTAGAGGGATGGCACAGCGGCCTCACAATGACGAGACCAGGGTTCAAGTCCTGGGTGCTCCCCCCATGGAGTTGGGTTTTTTCCTGTAGTCCAGTGACATGCAGGTTATTTGGACTGATGTGTGTGTGTGTGTGTGTGTGTGTGTTGAGCCTGTGATGGGCTGGTCTCCTGTCAAGGGACACTGAACAATCATTAGCGCTCTTGCTTTATGGATGTCACTGTGCTTTGTGGATTTTGAGATTGGACAGAGGACCTGGCGCTGTAAACTTCTGCCTTGCCGTTGTGACCAACATCTCTCTTCTCTGTCACACTTGTTTTGATCCCCCCCCCCCCCCCCTTTTATGTAACCAGTTCTTCAAATGTATTACAGGAGATCTGCTCGGTTATTGTGGGCCAGGGGTTTTAGGGTTTCTCTCTTCTTTGGCTTCATTTGGGCTTGTGCTGGGCTCAAAGGCCTGCTTCTTGATTTTGGAGCCAGGTACATTTTGTGTCTGTTATGATATCCTAAACAAGGCTTTGCCTTTCAAATTTAGTTTCAGGCTTGACTGAGGCCTGGCAGCTCCACTAAAGAAGCAGGCTGCCAACCATAAACAGACTTGACAGACATAACAGCCTGCACACACTACAAGCTTAACATTAAAAAATAAAAATACAGAACTATTTTGAAATTGAAAAAGAGGAACCACAAAACACCATCATCTAAACAAGAAATCTTTCATTTGCAAGATGATATTGCATAAAAGTAAACTAAGCTAAAGAGTACCCCCCCCCCCAAAAAAAAAAAAACAAAAAAAAACTGAGACACAGAAATAGAAATTCAACGAGTCCTCACAAGGATCCCACACCCTGTACAGAAAACGATGAGGGCGGGACATAGAGCTGCTGTGTCTGGAGGCCCCGGCCCCTTAGAACAAGCTACATAAAACATCAGCGGGTAATTAACAGAGCAGAGCAAAAAGTAATGCATGCAATAAATAAAATATGGAAAGGTGGGAAACAGAAACATCATATCAATAAACAACAATTTACAAACAAAAATCACCAAAAGAAAACGGACCTGACCTGCCTGAGGCCCACTGCTCGTTGAGCCTGAGAGCCCGGCTGACTGTAACAAGCTCCATTTGGTTCTGTCCACACTGCCATGTGGCTTTTTTACATTTATGCACTTTGGACAGCGTTTATTGGAAAGATGAATTTTGCTGGTCAATGTGCCACGGCACTCTGGGTAGAAGGATGAAAATGACGAAAGCCTGGATGCCTCGGTGAAAGGGTCTTCATGGATGGTGGCTGTTAGCTCGGTGACAAATGACCCTGCAGTACGTCAGCAATGATACGACCCACTTCACTTACTTGGGAAATCATGCAAAGTACAAAATGAGGCTCAAGTGCTTTCCAATGGTCACCAGCTTATGGACTTTGACAGAGCAAAAGATTGATGGACCCCCATTGAAGTGGTCAAGAAGTCAAAGCACTGTAGAAAATTGATATGCGAGGGTTTGACAGACATGTGACTCCAGAGACACCCCCGGGATATGCACATAATGGGCTTTGGGCATCATTGTGTCCATAAATATGAAAGGCACTATATAGACAGATATGAAAAGCAGTAAACAGATAGATAGATAGATAGATAGATAGATAGATAATGTAATGGATGGCATGCAAAGACTAGTATCCCAGCCAGGACTGAACAAGGTTTCTTATGTGGCTGGGAGGCCAGTGTGATGGAAGGACAGGGGAAGAAAGCCTGTCAGCACTAGCGGCTCCACCTATATGCCAGATGCCAGCATCCCTGGGATACCTGCAGGGCATGCTGGGAGTGGTAGTCCTGTGGGGCAGCCTTGTTCTGTTCCTGGGGGACCACCAGAGGGAGCTGCCAGGAGTAATCATCCCTACTGTATGGGGCTCCATTTGACCCAGAAGTGTTACCATCGGGCCGTGTCCCAGCACCAGATGTTCCCCCAGGTCTAACATAGAAGGAGCTGCTCCAACTCATCCAAGCAAGATAAAGTCAGGAGGAAGAGGACAAAGCTTGCCTGGGAGGTGTGCAGAAACAGAAAAGCAGTGTATTATATTACTGAGCCTTTGCTGATGCCATTTTAATGTACTTTGTATGATACTGTAAATATGTGTGTTTGGAAATGAGACTGTGCAGTTGGGTTTGGGGTGCTGCAATGTCCCCTACTGGTCACAATAGCTAGACAGACAGATGTGAAAGGCACTATATAACAGACAGATAATACTTTGTTTGTTTCCAAAGGGAAATAAAAACTTTCCAGAAGCTCAAGAAAACCAAATATGTCAACAAACCACACCACCCAAACACACACAAGATCTTCTGGTGTGGATATTCAGGGGGCTGCTGCCATCTGATAAGAGACTTGAAGATCAGATCTGCCCAGTTTGGTCACTTTGATTGCTCCTGATGCTTGCTGGGTCAGGTTCCGGCTTCCTCAACTCTGCTTTGGATATTTGGGTTACGAAAATGGATGAATGGGTGGACAGTATGTGGCATTTGTGGTATTCTGCATCCCAAAAAACATTACGCTGTAAACCAAAGGGTAAAGACGAGAAACCCAACGGAGACGCACATTACAGTAAGATGCCCGTCGAGTGAGAGTTCAGAGAGAACCGTCATCCTGCCTCGGCGTCGAGTCTCGGTGCCGCCACAGACCAGAAGGCTTCATCTCCATATCTCTGAATTCTCTTGTGCAAGGAAACATGGGAAGAAACCTATGGAATGGGCCAAATCCAATCTGAGCCACATCTACATGCACAGGTCAAGCCGGTGGCCTCAAGGAGATTTTCTTGGGCATCAGGTTTCTGTCTGATACTTTCCACCACCATGATGAGATAATAATAATAATAATAAAAACTCTTCTATGGGAGTTAGGAAGGTGGAGTATTGATGGAGGGAAAACATTTAGAAAACACTGGACTTTGTTGCACCCCTCAGTTTCTGTCCATTGCATGTCTGATCTGTCTGGTAACGTTTCCATTTTGCATCCCAGCTCATCAGGCCTGAGGAGTGAATTTTATGAGTGACGATGACATGTTTGGAGTTTTGCACAAAAGGGTGCTGGGACACGGCCCGATGGTAACACTTCTGGGTCAAATGGGCACCCCATGCAGTAGGGATGATTACTCCTGGCAGCTCCCTCTGGTGGTCCCCCAGGAACACAACAGGGCTGAGCCACAGGACTACAGCTCCCAGCATGCCCTGCGGGTATCCCAGGGATGCTGGCATCTGGCATATGGGGTGGAGCCGGTAGTGCAGACAGGCTTTCTCCTCCTGTCCCCAGAGTGTGTCCAAGTAGTAGCACGTTGTTTAAGGTTTCTTCACAGAGTTTTGTTCTGAGAATCGGCATTAGTGGGAGAACAGACTGCTTGGGCCTGATCATTCAGACTTCAAGAGGGCCTCTTCTTACCATTGTCAACAAAGCACAGCTAGCTTGGGCTACCAACATGTCCCCGGTCCTCATCCTGCTAGATCTCTACCTCAACCGCCAGATCATCCTTGCCAACCTCTACGTGGCATCATTGTGACTGCCCTCAGAAACGTCAAAGGTGTACCAGGCAAGCAGAGGGCTACCCTAGGGATTGTCACTGGCTTCTTTTCCTCCTCCTCCTCCTCACAAGGGCGTTCTTTTATATTGTGGAGTTCCGGACACGGATGAAAGGCGAGGGGCCTGTCCAAAGCTCCACAAAAGGCAGGCCAAGACCCTCACTTACCCCACATCCAGTCCAACAAACCCCAGGTGACTCCCTGTAGTGAGGAGAACTGGCTTAATGTTCAAAATATAAAGAAATGTCCCAAAATATTAAAGGGATTACATTAAACCTCTGACTTGTAGGTGAAAAGGCAACACAGGTTGTTTAGAAATAGAACATTTTCTGACAAAAAAACATGGAAAATATAAAGAAATGATAAAAAAGAGCAACAAAGGAGTTGATAATCATGGAGAAAAAAAAGTCCAAATCCACAATCTGATAGAGAAAACCAGAAACAAAAGCAAAAGATGACCAAGAAACCAGCAAATTCAACGAGAAATCCAAAACGTCCCTCCCAAACCAAATACACAACTGCTGGATCTTCCTTCTGATTGGGCATTTAGAGCCAGGAGGAGGAGGAGGAGCCAGCAGCTGTGACACCACAGTGGCTCCGCCTCCTTTGGACTCTGCCCACAATACACATGATGAAGAGGCACAATTCATCAAACAAACAGAAAACAAACACAAGGATGAAAAACAACCCTTCAAAGATGATAACAGACACACGCATTACATCACACTGTCTTAATAAAACGGTAAACGCTTCCTGAATATCAAATGTTTACTCTAGTGAACTTTCTGTGATGAATGAGAGTCAGGAGACATGCAAGTGATGGCACAATGGAGTTCTGATTGCAGGTTACCTTTCAAAAAAACGGGGCTCAACTGGGCACATTGCTAAGAAAGTTGGGTTGTGTATACCCAAAGTAAAGAGTGGCATCAAACTGAACTGCCATCCTGCACTTATTGTGTGTGTTGCCCCTTCATCTTTATATTTTAGGACTTTTGGATTGTGAATGCTCTGCCTCTTGGTTGCAGTTTCTCCTCCTCTTTTGCATGCCCCACCCCCTAATTTTAGTCCTTCTTCATTTCCTGTCAGTAAGCTGATGTTACATTAAGCAGATTCCCATCGCTGATCTTGCAGTTGGCACAACTGAAAATCACTGGCCACATCACCTTTAGTGACTGAGTGGCAACTTTCCAGCGTTGCAGTGCCCTTCCCTTTTTCTGACTGCCAGTAATGTGCGTCTTGATGGAGCCAGCGTTGTAGAAAGGGTTAACGGGTACAGCGAGTGCAGCCGCCCTTCTTTTTCTTTGTTCCATTCTGTGGTGTTACATTAAACATGAGACATCAGACAGACAAGTTTTTCTTCTCTTTGTGGGGTCTCATACAGCTGTGTTCCTCATTCTTCACCACAGCACTGTACTGAGTGTTCATTGGCTGTCACCTCTCACATGCACACATGCCCCGCCCCTACAACTACAGGTGAAATCAAACCTGTTTGAGTGGCACGTCAGGGGGAGCCAGTTGGACTGAGTCACTGGGGATGTCACATTAGGTGACTGATCTTCACGCGAGCACAACGTCAACTGCCCCAAAATCGCTAAGGTTATTTAAATGAAGGATAAGACTGAAACATTACTGGCAAAACAGTCTAACATGGCATGACCTTCAGAATCACTCATGAGGCATCAAAAAATATTCTACTGAGCGGATTCACATATACTGCAGTCTTAAGAAAATGATCTTTATTGGAGTGGAGTAAACATTATAGGAAAGACCACTGCAAGTGAATTGAGATCGTGTGGCAGTGACGTCCAGGAGTTTGAGTGCGGAGGGTCACAGGTTGAGAACTTCTGCAGCCCCCAAACGCGCTCGTGAACTTAACCCCGAGGCCACGCTCTACTCGTACTGTCGATCCCACACTGATGTGATGGCTGCAAGTCTCTCTAAGCCTCTTAGAAGGTCATCGGGGTGAGAACGTCACCTGACTGGGGTCAAACCCCCCTCTCCCCGGACCTTACCTACACAAACAGCATTGTCCATGACGGCCGCTGAGATGTGGTCACCAGTCCACCCTGCGGTATGTTGGCACCAGGGGTCGGTCAGGCTGATGTTCAAATGGCCTTCAGTCATCAACTGGTACTGCAAGCAGGAGGCCTGAATTAGAAACAGTTTACACCCACTCTCCTCTACAGAATGTGAATGCAAACTCACAAAATGGGAATCAACAAAAGGTATGTTAGAACCTGGCAGGAAAACAATACAAGATTATACAAAAATTACATACTGGAGCCAAAAAGCAATTTGGATTTCCTTGCCAGTTAGGACCCAGCATTTAGGAGAGTGTAGTGCTGGACGCTGTCCCTCAGCCTACACGAAGGGGGCGCTGCAGCCACTCAAGGCTGCGGCCAGAACGCAGTGCAGTGGCACATCTAAACCAGAAGGTGGCGCCCATCCGATCCTCCACTCGGAGAGCACTCGATTCTTCATGTAGTGCCTTTCATAATCGACGCGACTACACGGCATTTTAAGGATTACTTTCATTTTACTTTCTTTCTTTCTTTCTTTCTTAGAGCTCCTTTACTATTGGACATAATGGTGTAGCACTTTATGACGGTCTATTATTTCTGTTTTATAGTTCATTTCGTAATGAGCACTGCTATACAGTATAGCACTTTAAGAATTTATTTCTTTTAGCGCCTTTCCTAATAATAAACTGAAACCTTGAACACAAACACACACACACACACACATAGGCAGACTGTGCAAAAAGAACCCAATAAAACTTTAATAACGAGTGAAAACCGCAAGACCCCCCCCCCATCATCCCGCACCCGCACGCCAGGGAGACAGAAAAGCACGAGTTACAGCAGAACGACTTAACGTACGTATTTATAACCACCTTACTCATACGCTATGTGACTCAAGGACATTTAAAACAACTTTTTATAGGTCATCCAAAGCAGAACTCACTTTTCACGCAGTTCTCCTCATCCGAATTAAGATCAAAATGAAGAAAAGGCGCGCCTAGCACGTAGTTAACGTCACTGCTGGGGCAAAGGTCAACAATAAAAATTAAAATGGTCAATTTAGAGTAAAAATCATTTGAAATATTTTTGTTTAACGTAACTCAAGTACAGATGACCAAATAATGGATTTTAGGGGAGTTTTAACGATATTAAAAGCAACCCATTTCCCGCGCGCGGGTCGCAGAACTCCTGCAGTCCACGCGCGGCTTCCGCTTTCCACTCTGCCTGCGCGCCTTTTTCAGGACGCTCGCCCACGCCGCAGTTCCGCGTGTACGAAAGCGCGCGGCCGTCCACCACAGAAGGGGACAGGGAGGAAGCCGGCGGGCGGCAGGTAGGTGCGCTTCTCCTTCACTCGCCAGCCCACCGAATGGACACACCCGTCATACCGCGCAAGGACACAACACCCACTCGTAGCCGCAAAGTACAGCTGCACGGTTTACTTTACCTAACGGCGCTGTCCCGTTCACCTAACTAAACGTGTTTTTATTTTTGTAAAATGCGTGGCGCCTCCTCGCGTGATTCGATTTCGGGTTCAGTTCCTGTCTGGTGTCCAATTCTGCGTGGGTCGGCCCCTGAACTGGAATACGCGCTTTTCAATATGGATGGCAGCGCTTCACTCTGATATTTGATTTAATTTGATTTGTGTCTCGTGCTGCTCATTTCGTGCTTACTGCTGCTTTTCTCACGCATAACGCACTCATCAGTCCCTCCATCTCCCGAACCTGCTTTCTCTCCCACAGGCCCCGTATCAGGCAACTCTGACTCTGAATTGCATTAAATGGGTTCAAAACTGGACGGATGGACCTTCTTAAAAGCGTTGCCGTTATTAAGCGTCATCATTAAATTGCTGACAACTTGCTGCCTGCCAGATGGCAGTGGATGATGAATCGATAATTGCACGCATTTCAAACCATTTAGATTTCCTCTCCACTTGAGTGAAACAATTAAGAGCCAGCAATGTGTTTGCGTGCTGGGGTGCCGGTGTAGGGGGGTTTGGTGTTACTAAAGCAGGATGTTGTTCTTTAGCCTACAGGCAGGGGGAGCTGCAGCTGCCCCTCAAGGCGTCTGGTTTAAAAGTGAGAGTGAAAGAGAGAGAGAGAGACCCACCAAGGCCAGGGCACAGGGCAGCGACCCTTCACAACCACAAGGGGGTGCCCACCGGAACCTCCACAGCACCCCACACTTTTTCTTTTATATAGCACCTTTCATACTGGACATTATTACACAGTCTTTCTTTCTTTTATAGCAGTATTTTATAAAGGACACTACTATACAGCATTTTAAGAATTTCTTTCATCTTTTTCTTTGTTTTTCATATTGTGCCCTTTGTAATGGGCACTACAATGTCTAGCAGCTTCCTTCTTTCTTTCTTTATTTTTTTTAGCACCTTTCATAATGATCACTGCTTTATAGCCCTTTCTTTCTTTATTCCATGTAGTGAAGAAGTGTCCAACTCCCGTCCTGGTGGGCCGAGAGGGCTGCAGGTTTTCATTCTCACCCCTTTTCCTAATCTGTTTTCACTGCTAATTAAGTCCTTTTCCTGTTTTTAAAGATTCACTCCTCTAAATTGATTTGTTTCTTCATAAAATGGCAGCCAAACAGAAATGAGACATGAAACGAACCAACAGATGAGCAGCTGAACTGGAACGTCAAACTCCAGCCAGTTTGACTCCAACCAGTTTCTTAATGAGAAGCCAATTTGGCTCTTGTGCAGAAAGTGAACGCCACGTGGTTGTTTCACAATTATTAAGAGTAGGTATATAAGTAGGTTTCACATTTCTGTTATCATCTTAGCCCTAAAATAGTGACTTAACATCAGGGACCTATTTTATTGACCTTAAGGTTAGTGTTTGGGCGAGGGGAAGGCCGTCTCAAGTGGCGTCCGCTTTCTGAACACTAGCTACTATTGAACATCTGGAGTGTTCGCTGCTCTCATTCTGCCACAGCAGACGGTTGATTTTCTGTTTTTTTTTTTTTTTTTTTCTGAGACCACCATCATGATGTTTTGGTGACCTGAGCAGACCAACATGACCGAGAGCTTCACCTTCTTCTTTACTTTCAGGTGAGCTGGTCATGTGACCGCTTGTTTTGTGTCTCCTTATTGTTTGGCTACTCGCTAAGGAAAAAGAAACATCTTAAGGTGGTCCGAGTCACGTCAATTAAAATGAAGGCAGCAAAAACTGCTCACTAATTAAGAAGTTGGTTAGAATGAAAACTAACAGCCACTGCGGCCCACCCAGGACTGGAGTGGGACATTCCTGATGTAGTGTGTTTCATAATGAAGACCGCACTCTAGTACTTAATGATTTTCTTTCTTCCATATAGCACCTTTTATAATGGATGCTGTTGTATAGCCCTTCCTTTCTTTCTCTCAGCCTTTCATAATTGACTCCAGCATATGGCACTTTATGATGGTATTTCTTTCTCTCATATGCTTCCTTTCAAAATGAATACTAATAATATAAATATATAGCACTTTATGATTTATTTTTTCCCATACAGTGGCTTTCATAATGGTCAGGTCTATATAGGATTGCTCAATGGTATCACTGCTGCCTTCCACTAAGCAGACCAGGATTCACATTGTGAGTCCTCCCAGCATGGAGTCTGCATGTTCTCCCCACGTCTTTGTGGGTTTCCTAAAGTCCAAAGATATTCAGGTTAAGTAAATTGGCGATCCTAAACTGGCCCCAGTGTGTGGGTGAGGTGTGTGTGTTTCCATTGTAATGGACTAGTGTTCTGTCCAGGGTTTGTTCCTGATTTGCACCCTCAGCTAGCTGGGAGAGGCTATAGAAGACCCCTGTGACCCTGCTCAGGACTGAGTGTGCTAGAAAATTACTCTGATATTCTTTCTTTTGTGCAGTGCCTTTCATAAGGAGCTCTTTCTTTCTTTCTTTCTTTCTTTCTTTCTTTCTTTCTTTCTTTCT
>JANRMT010062835.1:1276368-1296257 GCA_026402145.1 Polypterus bichir lapradei | reverse complement strand
TCTTTCTTTCTTTCTTTCTTTCTTTCTTTCTTTCTTTCTTTCTTTCTTTGATATAGAGCCTTTCATATTGGGCATTTCTATATAAAGATATGACATTTTGTTTGTTTTAAATTGAGTACCTTTCATAACAACCACTGTTATTTAGCTCTTTATGATGGTATTTCTTTCTTTCCTCCATATAGCGCCTTTCATACTGGACAGATTTCTTTCTTTCTTTCTTTCTTTCTTTCTTATTTTTTCTCTCTCCCTCTGTTTTTTTTTTTTTTCTTTTCCTAACCCACTTTCAGGCTTTCCGCAGCCCACCAACGTGTCCCGGCGCCCCCGCCGCTGCCAGCTCCTGCTTTGTCTTCTGTGCCTTCTCCACCCAGTGTTGCTGATTAGCGCATTACCAGATGGGAAGCAGTTTGTCATTAGCTGCTGTTTAGATTTCATTTTGTCTGCCAACAATCTCACAAAGATATTTCTGTGGAGGAGAGTGCCAGTCGAGTGCCAGCGTCTGCTTGGCATTGGTTTGCTCTTTTTTTTTTTTTGTTTTTCTTTTTTTTCGCCATCTCTATTTTTTTTTTCTAACTGTTCTTTTAACGGATAAGGAAACAGAAATGGAAAAAAAAACCCAAAACAAAGCCAACAAGTCATCAGCTCGGGTTGTGAATCGGCACTCGCCGTCTCCTGCGGCTCACGCCTCCATTCGTGCTGCTGCTCCAATTTTTAACACAATGCCACACCGCGGCCCTTTTTGATTTAAATGTTAATGCTTCACCCTGTAATCATGCCAGCCAGAGTCCCTAATAGAAATAATCTCCTGAAATCCCAGGCAGTGGAGTCTGAGCGAGGAGGGAAGTCTGGAGAAAGTGGAGGCACATGAAGATTAGATGGTCTTTAAAGTTTGGAGGGGGTTAGCAGAGTGAATGCCAGCTGCCCTTCCTTGGGCACATGGGGGGAGGGGGGGGTCCACTAGAAAATGCCCAAATGTCAGGTCAGTCAGTACAGTACAGGTGTGGAAAGAAGCCCCTTGGAGAGTTCCGTGAATTTGTCGGCTCACTGGTTTGTGCTGCTGGTGTCCCAGGTTCAAATCCTGTCCCAGTGCAGTTTGGGTTTTCCTTCTCAAATCACCAAAGATGCTCAGGTTAGGTTGACTGGCAGCTCTTAAGTGATATCGGTGAGAGTGATGAATTGCCACCTTGTCAGAGGAGAGTTTCCTGTCGTGCAGACCTCGGCCCCCTAAATCGGATTAAACAGATTTGAGAATAAGCCGTGTGAATGGGTACTGCTGCTTCTTCACAGCCCTGGGTTCAAATCCAAGCAGCCATACCCGCCCGTCTATAGAGTTCAACTCGGCTCCCTGAACCTGTGAGGCAGCAGGCATTAAACTAACAAGTCACCAGTGTATGAACTTGGTGTGAGTGGCACCACTCGAGCGGTTCTTGCCAGAGTGTGTTTAGCTGTGGGAGTCAACAAGACCCCTCAAGATGGGGAAACAAGCCTTGAATCAGCAGTTCATAAATACATGTAAGCTGAGGGCCAGGAGCAGCAGGAGGACGCGCTCACCTAAGGAGAGCAGATTCACAAAGATCAAACGATGTGCCGCTGAAAGGGATCAAAGGCGGGCGCCTCGTCTCCTGCAGGGTTCTAAAATGCCACTTGATTCACTGATCTCCGTTCCGCTCTCTTCCACCTGCCTTTGGTCTCTTTCACCTGCCTGGAGTTTTGTTTTTTAATGAGGGGACATCATCTTGGCCTTTGTGACATCACCAAAAAAAAAAATTGAATTGAACATTAAAAGATGACGCGAATCGCTCTTTCCGTTTAGTGCTGCTCCTCATTGTTCGGTCCTTCACTTGAAACCAGCAACAAAGAGAGCCATTTGTGTTGGTGTGACACACTCGGTGTGTATGGGGGGCACTCATAGAAAAGCAACCAGTGTGTTGCAATAGGGAGATGGCATTTGTTAAAAATGACCCTGCATTTGTCCGCAGTTCTTAAAGAGCCAACACCTACTTGGCCTTTGTGACACCATTAAAGATGGAGGTTTCATAAAAACGGTGAAAGGAGGAAGCTGATTGTTAGCCCTGATTAAGTTTCTGTTTTTTTCTCCGAGACCCCCAGCAGCAATGACAGCTATTTAGGATGGTGTGACACGCTCAAAAAACAAAAGAAAAGTAAAGTGACCGGTGCACTGTAGAAGGTTCAGTGGCCCCTTAAAATGACCCCGGACTCACTGAGAGGAGGTCTTTGTGACACCAACAGAGTCAGAGACTTCCTACAAACAATGAGAGTAGTCGGCCATTTGCACGTCCGCTCTTAGCGACGCCCCTCGTGTTTCTGTTGTCCGTTGAAGGGCGGGGCCAATGACACGGCCAGGCTGTTTTTCAAAGAGCTCATCTCGCCAGCCTGTGCTTTGGTTGCCTCTCTGGCACTTTTGGAGCTTTTTTTGGTTTCGGTGGTCCCACTCCGAGGTGCCCCCATGAAGACAGACTCGGGTTGGTGTGCCAGACATTCCAAATAAACAGCAGAGGAGCGTTTCAGGAAGTAAAAGGCGGTCCATTAAGGTGACCCTGGACTTTGCCGAGAGATTTGAAAGAGTAAAGCAGATTGGATAAACTTTGATAAACTTTGGTATTTTCGTCACCACAAGTAAAAGGTTTCATACAAGTCGTGAAAGTCGTGTGCCGATTGTGCCTCCATTTTAAGAGCTGCGGCTTCACTGGGGACCAGTAGCTGTGAAGGTGGGCAGGCTGTTGTTGGATGTTTCTTGTACAGGAGACAGGTGGGCTCATTTCAGCTGCGGTTTAGTTGTCTCTCAGACCTGTCCTACTCCAAGGCACCTGCACGATGTCCGTCTTCAAAGGGCTCCATACGCCAGCCTGGCCTTAGAGGGTGAAAACCAAAAACGCCAAGGGGTCATGCAAATGAGGAGAGGAGGAAACAGGTGGTCCTTCCTTTTTTTTCTTTTTTAAAGCAGGACACCTCATATTTCTGTGGTCTTCAGGAGGTCAGCAGCAGTTATGTGTCTGACCAGAGAGCAGCTTGGGGTCTTGTCACGTTGCTGTTGGGGTGGTCCGAATTCCTCTCTGATGTTGTGGGTTGGGCAGCACAGTGGCGCAGTGGGTAGCGCTGCTGCCTCGTAGTAAGGACACCTGTCTGAGTTCATTCCCCAGGTCCTCCCTGCTTGCGTGGCATTTGCAGGTGCTTCCCGTTTCTGCATGGGTTTCTACCCACAGTCCAAAGACATGCAGGTTGGGTGCGTTGGTGGTCCTAAATTGTCCCTACTATGTGCTTGGTGTGTGTTTGTGGGCTGGTGCCCTGCCCGGGATTTGTTCCTGCCTTGCACCCTGTGCTGGCTGGGATTGGCTCCAGCAGACCCCCGTGACCCTGGGACGATGACTGACTGACTAACTGATGAAGTTTTATCAGAATTCCCTAATCTGCACTGACTCTGTAAGGCGCTATATAACGTTTGGATTGATTGCTTACTTGAGCTCTTTATTCAGACAATTCGGACTGAATGACAGAACGTCATGTCCTTTTTGAACTCTCTGAATCCAGACCAGGGTGCAGGATGGACGATGACTGACTGACTGTTGTGGGTTTTTGGCTTGTAGTGAAGAAGGGACTCAAGTTGCCGTGAAAGCTGGCATATTGTAATCTTTGTAGTTGGCCAATAAAAGGGGTCCTTTGGCTTAACTTCTCACAGCATCCATAATGGCTAACATGGTACACCACCCTGGTACTACGGGTCTTTGGCTTAAATGGTCCCTGCATGGAGACAAGCATTCAATGGTGGAGCAATTCAACTTGGTGCCACACACTCGACATGCCAAGTAGAAAAGCAGCAGGTGCATTGCGGGAGGCAAACGGCGTGTGTTAGAATGACAAAGACAAGTTTGGTGGCCGCCGATCTTGGCCTCCTCTGATGTGCCGATAATGTTATATATATATTTGTTTTTTGTTTTTTTAGATGCATTGCGGAGGCACAGCGAGAGGCCGAGGACTGGAACGCTGACTATGAGAGGTGAGTACCGAGCTCTGGAAAGGCGCCGAGGATCTACCCTTGAGATGAACCAGAGTCAGATACCTGAGTCCGTCTCTAATGACGCAGTTGTGTTTGAGTTTTATTACAACCTGCTGGCTCACAAGACTGAAAAGCGGCCTCTTATTCAAAAACGGGGCCTTCAGGCTTATTAATCGGCCTGGTCCCAGACTACACGGCCCGTCAAACCAAAATGAAGCCAAGGCTCGAAAAGGGGGTAGGGAAGCAGAAACACAGAACAGATGTCCCATTTCAGCCAGCGTTTCTCCCTCGGCTGAGGTTCAAAGTCGTGTCTCGTGTCTGTTCTGCCCATTTTTGTGCCATTCATTCGTATTCGTGTTTCTTTTGTTTATGATGTGCCTTGTCCTTTGTGTTTATTTGCTTATGTCCCAAGTGTGTTTTGGGTTGTCCCCATCAAGAGGCGGGGCCACCTGTCAATCACTGCCAGGAACCGCCCTCATACCCTCTCTATATTGGAGGCCTCCCTGGTGGTTCGATTCGAATGCACGAGGGAGTGGAGGGTCGATTTGTGTGTTGCTGTGCCCTTTTGCTTTTGTGCTTTCCTGGGTTTTTCGAACTTGTGCTCTGCTCGTGACTTCAACTTGGGATTCTGTGTTTGCTGTGCTTTGACTTGCGATTTGTTTTCTTGTAGTGGACAGCCTTTTTATTTTATAAAGAGTCTTCTGGGCCCCGTCTGAATCTGACTGGGATTTGAACAGTAATCACCACCCCCTGAACTGGTATTTTTGGGACTTCTGGTCTTTTGGAACTCCTGAATCACAACACAGTAAAGTTAAAGAATGTATTACAATACATTTAGAAAAAAGACAACAACAAAAGACTGGAACCGAGATGTTTATGTAAAATCTTTAACCCGTAGGGCAGCGTGGTGGCTCTCTGGCTAAAGGGTTACTGGTCCGAAACCTGGCAGTGACAGAAGGAATGCCACTCCGCTGGGCCCTTGAGCGAGGCCCTTAACCTGCAATTACTCCATAAGCCCCGTGCAAATAGCTGACCCCAAAACTCTCTGTTGGGTAAGCGAAACATGACAGATCCCTAATACAAGAGGAATACAGGGAAATCAAACAAAAAAATGAAAAAAATATTATTATTTAAAATATTAAAAATTATTTTAGAAAATACAAGAAAAATGACAGATTCCTAATACAAGAAAAATACAAGAAAATATATATTTTTTAAATTATAAAAACAAATGATTAAAATTATTAAAAAAATAAAGAAAATACAAAAAAATTAGATTCCTAATACAAGAAAATACAAAATGTAAAACAATTATAAAAACATTATTAAAAATTAATTTAAAAATAAAGAAAATACAAGAAAAATGACAGATTCCTAATACAAGAAAATAAAAAAATAAATAATAAAAAATATTAATTATTAAAAATTATTTTAAAAAAGAAAATACAAGAAAAATACTACAAAATTTAAAAAAATTAAAAGTTATAAAAAAATAAAGATAATACAAGAAAAATGACAGATTCATAATACAAGAAAATTATGATAAAATACTTTATAAATAAAATTATTAAAAAATATTTTTAAAAAATGTAAGGAATCTGTCATTTTCTAATACAAGAAATTGCTTATACTGTAGTGAGTAAAGGATTAAAAATCACTTTTAAAAAACCAATCACAGAATGCAAACATAACCAAGTCTGTAATCCAAAGCGGCGATCGTAAAGCAGAACGTCACTCTCAAGGGTACTCACAATAATAATAAAGAAGGCACGATCTGGGGTAAAAACAAAAAATCAAGACCCCCAACTAACACGAGTGCACTCAAAAGTAAGAGCGCCACCCTGAGGCTGGTCCAGGCTTATACAGGCCTGGGGGCGGAGCCACATCTGCAGCGCCAGGTCACACACACAACAGGTAAGAGCATAAAATCAGAACACACTAGATGAGAGCAGGCCATTCAGCCCAACAAAGCTCACCAGTCCTATCCACTTATTAAAATAATACACAATGACTTGAAATTAGGAAAGGATATCATGAAAAGAAAAATTAAAAAACAATAGTAACATAAAAAGAAGGTATAAAAAAAACAACCAAATGAATAAAGAAAAAGAACAAGAAATGCGCCATCTTCACAGTCCATGGTGGAGTTAAGGCCGTTCATGTAAGTACCATTTGGTTTTCCCCCTGATGGTTCTTATTTGCTTTCTTCTTGGAGTTCTGACTTGTTAGTCCTGCGTGGCCTTTTTTGTTTTGTGTATTTTTGCCCTTTTTTCCCTTGTGCTTCTTTTTTTACTGAATACATTTTTTAATAATTAAGGACTGTTGCCTTGTTTTATCCTTCAAGCCAGAAGGTGTACGGTCACTTTGGAGTATTTTAGAGTGTTTTGAACTTTTAAAACACTGGTGCCCCATTTTCCTGCCCTTTTGAGTTTGGGTGGTCTGGCTGCCTGGGGTGAGGCCTATTTAAAGGCAGGCAGGCTAGTGATGTTCTCGTCGGGCCTTTTTGTGTATTTTGTGGCCTGCATCCTCTTTCACCATCTTGAGTTGGCCACAGCCCGCTGTAATCTGATGTTTAGTGCTGCAGCCTCACTGGTCCAGTGTCCTTGGTTCAAATCACGTGCCTGGCTGCTATGCTTGAGTAGACTGCACACTCAAGCCACACGTGTGGCTTTTTCTTGAGATTATTGTGACAGTCTACAGTGCCAAAGGACAACAGAAGTAAGGAGTGGGAGATTTAAAAAAAAATTATTCAAGGGCAGAATCAAAATAATAGTTAAAAGAAAACACAGAGGTCAAAACCAGAAAGTCATAAAGGCCAGCAAACAAAAAACAAAATGTCAAAAAGGACCCTAACTGTCACCCTTTAAATCACACATTAGTGGTGTGGAGATTCATTCATATCTTAAACAGAGCAGAGTGAGCCGCCATCTTTTATAGGTTGCAGCAGTGATATCAAGTAACAATACAGTGCCAGGACATGTGAATGACATGTGGCTGTGGCCATGCAATGAAGACACAAAATGGTGTCACAGAAAACAAGGTAAACAAAAATAATAACAATAACATAATAATGAATACGCTCCAAAATATCACAGGAAAACTTCTCCAAAACACAAGTCAGGAATTTCAATTTCCCCCCACATATCCAAAGCTGTGTTGGTCTGGTTGATTGACAGGATGGTGTGGGTGGGCTCTGTCCATGACCTCCTCCTGCCTTGAACCCGTGTCCTCTTCCTGCCTCCACCGATGACATTGAGCAGGATGAAGCCGGTTTCAGACTGATTGATTCATTAACTGATTGATTGATTGACTGTTTGGGTCCACCCATCCTTGCTGCTTCCAGCCTACAGACAGCCTGTGCCAAACTGCTGGGTATGTGGCCCATTGGGTTACTGTTTCCAAAGCTCCTGTTAGCCAGCAGCATTCTGTGCCCTCAGCTTTCTTTAGAAGCCAGACCTGGATGGGGCACCACACGGCCCACCCACCCACACAAACCTACCTACTTGGTCCCTAAACTGTGGGAGACATGCAGAGAAAGGACAAACTGGATCCTAGGACCCATGAGGCGGAAAAGTCTACCCGCTATACCACTTATACTTATAAACGTTAGTTATTTTAAATTATTTGGTGCTGCGGCCCCCAGAGTGAAAGGCGCTATACAGAGGGCACCCCGTGTTCATTTTAGACCATTGTTTGAGTGTCTGTTATTTTCTGGCTTTCAGTTGGTATGTGGTTTGAACCCATCCAGCCATTTTCTGACCAGTTTAATGCAGGTTTCTCACAACATGGCTCCACAACTACAGTACTAATGGACTGCATGCCATGGCACCATCGGGCACACTCACTCACACTGCCACCTCAGCCTAATTTAGAGTTTCCAGTTAGCCAGACCTTTGTGATGTTTCCAGAAAGAGCCGGACATGTGGACAACATGCAAGTCCCACCCAGGTGGGGCCAGGCCAGGAACTGGGTGGTGAGTCTAAGCACCGTGCCACCAGTCACCTTTTACCTAAACAGCTGCTTAAAGTTTAAAATGCTGAAGGCCTCCACTTATTTTCAATGCCCAACTTTTCCATTTTAACTCCAAACAAATACTCCCACACCACTGGCACACCGTTTTTTAGTCCTGCTGCAGGTCTTTCCTAAAGACCCCGTGACTAAGCAGCACCACTTCCAGTCTTTTCCAGCCCCACCCCTATTTTGAGGGTCCTCTTTACCATCTTCTCTTGAGGTATTGGGGGTACTACTGGGTTTAGCCACTTCTTTCTCCTGTGCCAAGGAGTGGCCTTGTCTCAATAGACTGATGGCTGATCCACCTGAGAGGCTTCCATACAAATCATGTGGAAGTCGCCAGTCCAAGGCTGGCAGTGGGGCATACGCGGATACAAAGTGGCACCAGTCGGAGGCTTCAGGAAGTCACCCAAGCCTTGTGCTGATACAATCCAAAGTGATGCCCTTGAATGTTGCCCCCTTCAGTGTGCTGCGGCACCAGGCGGTCCCCTTCAATGAAGCAGTGGCTCGGACGGTCCCTCCTGTGCCCGGCATTGTTGGTTTTCCACCTCGGAGCTCAAAGCAAATCGGATAGCGGCTCACGCAGGCTTCTGTCTTTGCGCCCGCTGCTGCCCTCTCGTTTTAATTACGCGTCTTTTTGTTGAAAGTTGAGAGCTGAAGTTGCAGCAGCTGCAGCGCGGAGCCATAAATCATTGCGCAAAAGAGAGCTCGGGCGTAATTAGGAGGCGATATTGTTTAAATGCCATCCATCTCTCACGGCCCTCGCTCGAGGCTCCTCCGGTCTCGCATTACTGCCATCCAGGTGTGGAGCAAGCTGCCCATATGCTCCATTATCTCCGCACTTCATGGACAGTTTTGTGCAGCGACAATTAGGACACAAAGCGACAAAAATCAATCGGAGGGAGGCCATCTGTTGAGCGCGCGCTCTCAATCTCAATTCATTTGTGGTCATTACCTCCAGTGGATGAGAGGACGCTGCCACTGCATACCACTAGGGGTTACCTTTCATAACGTCTGCATGGTCTCAGCAGAAAGGAGATCTTGTGGACAGTAGGGGGCGCTCAACCCAAATGACAGCCAGAAGAGAAGGGTTTTGATATCAAAGCAGGTGAGCAGTCAAAGCAAATACCCAATAAACTCACATTTAAAAATAACAAAAGCAAAGCTGTGTCGTCTTCCTGTTAGCCCCTCACATTGTTCACCTGTTGTGATAAAACCAGGGGCGTCAGCAAGCCCCAAACCCCAACATGAACGCCCCTGTGCAGTCCCGGGTTCAAATACTGGAAGGTTTTATTATAATTACCACCCAAAGTGATACAAGCAGAAACACAAACACAGGTCTTCCTCTCTTTCTCCCTACTGCACTACCCTCCTCGCCCTCCCAGGTGCGACTCGCCTGGTTAACGGAGTGTGGTCCCTTTTATTCCAGTGCCAGGGCGACTGCCCGATGAAAGTACTTTCAGCTCGCATGGAAGTCCATTATAACAGGGAGCTTGTCTCCCTCTAGCACCCTCTCGTGGCACCCAGTGACCCCAGCAGGGCTGCTCTGCCGGACTACATATCCCAGCATGCCCTGCTGGTTTCCTACTGGGGCTGCTGCCATCTCGCGAGCTGAGGGAATAAAAAACCTCCATTGACATCTTTCTTTTCCAGGGGGTTGTCCGTCCATCCCTATTGGTTCTTCCTTCTGGATCTGATCCCTCCTTCCCCCCCGGCCGGGATTGCCTATATGCCTGTTGGGAGTCTCCCATCCGGGTAAGGAACCTGTCTGGATGCCCTTCCAGCCCATGTGGCATCTGCACTGTTAAGCCATCCGCAAAGGCTTCTGCCCACATCCAAGCAACCCTTCCAGGTAAGGCCAGCAAACAAAGGTCTGCAGAGGACCACTTAGAAACCCCCCATAGTGGTTTACCTGCCAAACACAGAGTGTGACCAGGGCCTGTCTGTCCTCTGCCACACTCTAACTAAAGGGTTCTGGGGCCATTAACAAGGGTACTGAATCTGTGGTGAACTGAAGCATTAAATCCAAAGGGCGTATAGCGCCTTTCATTTTCATCAAATCACTTTTATCCTAAGAGACGCTTGGTTAACCCCATGGCTTGTGCTGACTGTCCTTCTAATGGTTGTTATTTGTGTACTAATCTTTGTGTCTTTGATTTATGTGTTCCTCCATTGTGTTTTGTGTGTGGAGCCCCAAGGAGGCGGGGCCACCCTGACATCACAACTGCTGGCACCGCCCTCAGCCTTTCTGTTGTGGTCAGAGAGTGGAGGTCTCAGTGGCGCTTCATTGCGTTTTTATTGTTTTTTTCTGTTTTTGGATTACTTCCTGTTCTGTACCGGGACTTGTTGGGCTCAGATTGTCTTTTTAGACGAATCTTCATCACATGTCTTTCCTAATTTTGAGTTCAGTTTTTTGTTTGGATTGTTCTTCACCAGCGAGAGTTTGGGATTCTCTACAGATTCTTTGAACTTTAAAAGCCAGCTTGCCTTTTGGGGCCTGCCTGTGAGTTTGGAGATCAGGCGGCCTGGGGTGAGGCCTCTCTTTAGACAGGTCCTGGCCTGCCTTAAGGGTCTTTCAGGTGGCTTCACTCCTTTTCTGCTTGTTAGCTTTAGTGACTTCAAAGACAGGTCAACATAATCGAGGCAGTGCAATTAGGGGGCTCTCTTGTCAAACCTTCCCTTTTATGTATCCCACCAAATCAGGCATATGCAGCTCTCCTTTTCTGGTTCATGTTCATTTCCCTCACGATGTGGCGTCATTCTTAACCCAGAAGCAGACAAACACACAAGGAACTGCAAGGCCGTGATAAGGCCTGAAACTCGTTGTCATAAGGTCAGCTGACCAGGAGGTGGGCCAGTGAGCATAAAATAACCTTTAATTGGGAGACCCTCAAACCCATATCATGGACAAAGCCACCAACAACTTGTGGGGTCCACAACCAGGGCCTCAAAATCTGGGAGGGACCCTGAGATTCCCCCACAGCTTCAAGGCATCTGAATCTGTGCTGCTCTGTCAACCCCCCCCCCCCCCCCCCCCCCCCACCATGTGTGACTAAGAAAGGTGGGGTTCTGCTACAACAGGCAACCAGAGATGGAGGGGGTCAGAGATGGAGGGGGTCTCCTTTAGGAGAAGATGGTGACCCTAGGACCCTTATCATGGTAAAAGCCACCAACTGCTACTGAGGTGAACCCATACAAACCCAAACACATGCCACCACTAACACCACCAGAGTGGTCCAGCTAAGGTTAAAGTTAATTGGGAGACCCCCCAGACTCATATCAAGGGGCACAGCTACCTACAACAGCAAAGGGGGCAATGAGGTGACAGTAGGATGAGGTGTTGTGACGGGTCCACACTCAGGATGTCAAAGACTTGGGGGGGGGGGCTAACTCAAGACACACCAACAGCCTCAAGCCGTCCACAGTTACATCAGTTCACCACCAGATGGTGCCACCATGACCTCCCCCTCTGTGACATCAGCTCAGACTAAATAAGAAAGGTGACATTCTGCTAAGTCTGGTGACAAAGGGGGCAGAGATGGAGAGATGGGAGACCCTTGGACTCATATCATGGCAAGGGCAGCTACAAAGGGTCACCATTAGGAGGTGCTCAGGTGGTCCTGTCACAACAGTAAAGAGCACAGAAATAACGTGAAGTCCTGCTGGGATCTGAGTTAATGGGGGGGACCCCCAAACCTCTGTCATGAACAAAGCCTCCTAAAACTATGAGGATTCACTTGAATAGGCTGCTAAGATTTGATAATCCAGTACAGCACACCAGTGAAAGGAGAGGTCCAGATACGATTGGACCCTTAGATCTGCTTATAAGTAGGTGGGTTCACCAAAAGAGGGCTCTATGGTGGACCCCCCACCACCACCACCTGTCAAATCAGTGCAGAGCACCTAAACCTTGTTGTGCCCCCCACTAATCTACACTCCATGGGTGACAGCAGGGCCTTCAGCTTTATAGCGAGTGCCCAGACTCTGGAATGACCTCCCGAAATGAATCAGGTCAGCCGACTCCATGAATTCCTTTAAAACTCATCTGTTCAGGAAGGCTTTCAGCTCAACTTGACTTTATTACCCTTCTTTCAGTTTACCTCCATGTCAAGATGCTCAGGTAACCTGTGTGTGTGTGTGTGTGTGTGTGTGTGTGTGTGTGTGTGTGAGACCATCAATCATGTTGTCTGTTAGGCTTTTCTCTGAATTACTATGTTACTCATCTTTACAATGCTATATACTGTATACCCTGCCGTTGAGCATGGGAAAGGCACTATATAAATAAAATGTATTATTATTTTTATTAAACCAAGGTACGTGAAGTTCTGTGCAGATCTGAGTTAACTGAGGGACCTTCAGAGACCCCACAACAGACTCGACGTCTACACAAAGTTTAAAAGCGCGACACACAAAGTCATCGTCAGCACAGACTGCCTAAGTAGGTGACATTCTACTAAAGCTGGGGACAATGAGGAGTGGGAGACCCTTAGACGCATAGCAAAGGAGAAACCAGCAACACCGAGGGGTGCCGAGCTGAACTCCAATCCCACCCCTCGACTCCCTGCCTGATAAATTAAAACAGAACAACTAACTAAGGTTTGATGCAACTAAGACTTAAGTTAACAGAAGGACCCTCAGAGTGTGAGGTGGACCTCAGCACAGAGAGCCCACATAAGGTGAGATCTTGAGCAAGGGCAGATCTAACGGGGGTCTCAAAGCTTGGTGGATTCTTCTCACAGACCGCCGGCCAGCAGCAGAAGGTCACTGGGAGCCATGGCATTGGCAGGCAGGTGACCAGGCCAGCGCTGCGCAGACTCATTGGCCTCCTCCCTGAGCAGCACGTCTTGTGTCTCTCTTGGAGTTTTTTGGGGGGCTGCAATCTGACTGAGCTGTAATTAATGGGGACGCCAAGACGCCTTTCACTTTACTCAACGTTACAATCAGAACGTCGGCACGAGCTGGGCGGACATGCGGCTTTTTAATTAGCTGCCATTGTCTAAAGCAAATAAATTCTCTTAGGCTGACAACGTGAGTGGCTGCTGCTCCCGCGTTACCGGAGTTACATGACATTAATAATTGAGCTGTCACCGGCCGCCGAGCGACAGTCACGGGATTGCAGATGAATTACTAAAACGGCGCTTTGGATGTTTTTAATGTCCTGATGGCGGTGGTGATGGGGGAGTCGGGAGTCGCCCGTTGACATCCATCTGACTGGGGACCAGTGACCACTGATGGCACCAGGGTCTCCAGCCCGACGCTCCACCATTTGCACCAGTGACGTGGTATGCTGTCTACTTAAGATGAAACTGTCATTGGTCACATTGAAGGGGCCACTCACAGTTTGTCACCTGTGGACAGGACATCCAAACACTCAGCATGGCTAAAGGATGATGTTCAAGATTAACCCTTTGAGAGTGTGGCATGGAAGACAAAATCCATCTGGCTGTCCATTTCCAAGTCAGCCTCTTCAATAAAGAGACACAGAGGGGACCAAACCTCTGACAGGGTCCATCTTCTCCCACCTACCCTGTGTGACAGTCCACCAATCAGCCAAGCACACAAGTCTTTGAAATGCTGGAAGAGGCGTCAGGTGGACACTGGGAGGACCTGCACAGTCAACACAAATGGTGACCAGGATAGAATTTGGAACTGAGAGACTGCCAACCGCTGTGCCGCCGAGCCACCCAAAAGTCAAAAGCCTCAATCAGAGAAAGGAAACACATTATGAAAACACTGCCCTCTAGTGTCAGCCTGGCAGAGGCATCAGAAAGGTCAATCACTGACCAGCCCTGAAGTACCAGTGGCACCCTAAAGTGTGACATAGTTTGAGAGTGGCCCTGTCCTCACTTTGTACAGAAAGACCACCCACTCACTCCAAGATCACCTGAGGATCTCCTAAGACCATCAGACACCACTTCCTGTCACTAAATTCTAAATGACCACTGGAGCTGGACAGTCAGGCCAGAATGAGGGTAGGAGCCGAGCCGTCCGGGGTTTGTTGTAGTCCAAAATCAAAAAAAGGTGAAGAAAGGCAAAATGTTAATGAAAAACGGACCAGCATTAAAGAACAAATCACAAATGATCAATTATAGCGCCTTTCACAGCAGCCATCACCTCAAACAACGTCACGATGCAAACTAAAGTGTAACGACTTTAGAGAATTGGGAACAGTGGCAACGTCGGGAAGGAGGCACACAGCACCAAAGTGGGCAACATTAGAAATAATCAAAGGGGAACTACGGGGAGACCACCATGGAGGAGCAGACTGTCTGTAATGGGCCAACCATGTGGCTGCTTGGACAGGCCTTGCATCGAAAAAGGGAGACAAGGATAGGACTGAGGTGGGAGACAAAAGGCGCTATATGATAAATAGATAGAAATGAAAAGCACTATATGATAGATAGAGAGAAGTGAAAGGTGCTATATAATGGATAGAATTGAAAGGCGCTATATGATAGATAGAAGTGAAAGGCACTATATAATAGACAGATAGAAGTGAAAGTCGCTATATAAAAGTGCCTCATATAATACATCCACAGATCAAAAGACAGATACGAAAGGCACTATATAATTAACAGACCTATTTGGAAGTCGCTGTGTGTAATTATAGGTGGATACTAAAGTCCTCACCAGTGAACTCAGATGAAATTCTCCTTCAATCAGCAAGTGACCTTCTCCTTAAGGAGGTGAAAAGCCACTATGACAGACTCAGCCCTGTAGGGGGCGCCAGTTCATCCCCAGCCAAGCGCGCCTTTAATCTGCCAGTCAGGTTGGCTTCCTCTCTTGGCTCATTGGGATGAAGGGAGTCAAAGTGCGAGGTGAACGTGTTGAGAACCTGAAAACACCTCCCAGTAAAACTTGAACCCAAGTCCAAGCCCTGCTCTTCCATCCCCCCTCAGGCCTGACTTTATAGTTAAACAACAGCAGATCAGACACTTCACCAGTAGGGGGCAAGCAGGGCAGCATCTTCAGACCCCAGGATGGCACCGGTGAGCCCTCCGTCCCTTTTATGCCTTCTTCCTCTGCTCAGCCGTCATCTTCTTCTTCGCCTTTCACTGCAGGGAGGGCCGCCTCGGGTTGCTGGCCAACTGGAAGTCCATGTAGACGTTAAGGATGAGTTTGTCCAACCCTCTTATTACAATCAGATAATTTTGCCCAAAAAGCCACTTGACCGGCTGCACTGATATTTGAAGCTCCGCAGCTCCCACATACAAATGAGTCACATTTCAAAGTCAAAGCTTTTCAAAGCGGCTCATCGTTTCCAAAGATGGTCCTTTGAAATGCCAGGCAGTCCTTGTGGCCTCACTCCTCCACTGTAGTGGCTGTAGACGTGATGGACAGCTGGTAATTTAGTGTGATGAAGGACAAGGAGGTGCCATCAATGATGCTTGATCCGTCGTCTTGTTGAAGCCTAAAGGTCATGTCTTGCTGGAGGCACACAGTCATGAATGCCAATTACCATAAGACCTGACGTGGACCTGGTGGCCTCCTTTACCGAGCTTATACAAGGAGTGCAACAAAATGGATCCTTGTCAAGTTGGACTCCAGCGTCTACATTGGGGGGCTTAGTGACTACGACGTGACAGCAGCACCCTGGCTTTGCTGGGAATCTACAAGTCATTGTGTTCAGTGGTTACTGGTATGCATGGCAGAATATATAGTGAGTATCAGACTTGAGAACCACTAGGGGGCACTGCTCCATTCCCAAATTGAACTCGGGGTGTCACTGAGACTTTTGAGTGGGCACTACTAGAGGGTACTGTGCCATCCTAGCAAACCAGTTTCAAATAAAGGCTGTCTTATATTTATATATATATATATATATATAGAGAGAGAGAGAGAGACCTTTGACTGACATGGGCATCACTAGCAGGCACTGTGCTTTCCTAATTAAAGTGTTCCAAACTAGGGGTGTCACAGTAACCTTTGACTTACATGGGCACCACTAGGGGGCACTATGTTTTTCCCACTCAAATACTTCCAAATGAGTGGGTCTTGAAAATTGCTTTGACTGGCTTGGGTAACACTAAGGGGACACTACGCTTTCCTAATTAAAATATCACAGTGACATTTGATTGGCATGCACATCAGTAGGGGGTACTAAAAGAGGAGTATCACAAAGTCACCATTGGACTGACATGGGCACCACTAGGGGGCGCTGTGCCTTTCCATTAAATTAGGGGTGTCATAGAGAAACACCTTTGATTGACATGGCCACCTCCAGTTGGCACTCTGCCTTCCTTATTAAAGAGTTTCAAGCTAGGGGTGTCACAGAAGCACTCCATTGACTGACGTGGACCCTGCTATGAAGTAGTGAGCCTTTGCAAATTAAAGAGTTCTGAGTGAGGGGCACCACCTCATTTTACCACCTGTTTGCCCACTGGTAACGGGGCCCTCACTCAGGAGTTTCTTATTTTGAGTTTTGATGCCCATTTGAGCTGGCTTTCAATTATAAAAGGCTAAAGAAAGAACCGAGTGACCACACTGATGGCGTCTGGGGCACCAGACGGTGCCTTCTAAGCAGTTGCCCACCATCCATTTGTTCATTGGCAGAAGACGCCTTATGGGTTCCTTAATTTTAAGCACATTACAAGCAGCTTTAGAAACAGAAGCAATAATTAAAGATCGGGGTCGAGGTCCGTCCGTATCCACAGGGTGGGTCATTTCAAACCAGTACCACCTGAAAGGGTGAAGTAAGCCCTGGGGGCCACAGGATGGCACCACCACCCATAAGCTCCTGACATGTCTAGTATAGTATAGTAACAGTAGAAGAAAACTACCAAGGCAGGTTTCACTGTCAAAAGGTGCTATTTAATGTATGGACTGAAAAGAGATGTTTGAGGGGTCCGTGCCCTTCATGTCAGCTTGTGCCACTTTAACCTCAAACACATCGCCCATGCCACCCACCTCCATTCATTATATAACCCAGTTAAGCAGTTCACTGTCACGGGGAGCTGGGGACAGTCCTGGCAGGTTTTAGGACAGGGCACCAAAACCGTCAGAGGGCACAGCACCCACCCACCTACCCACCCACATTCAGTTCAAATTTGGGATGGAGTGACATTTAAAGTTAACACAAGTGCATGAACTGTCTTAAAGTATAGGAAGTTTAAAACAGTCTGGATGGGACAGTGGTGGGCTCAGCTAATCAAGAGGGTCTAAAGCAGGGGACTGGGCTCCCTTTACTCTTCCCTTTGTGAGAGTCAGCAGCCTTTTCTCCTCTGCTATGTGCCCCTCTTTGCCACCCTGCTGCCCACATCCTCAGTCACATGCAGGGCTGCATGGAAATATCATTCAGCTCACAGTCTGCGGGTGGCGTCACACATCAGTGCTGTCCCAATATCCGCCCCGGGCATTCAAGTGGGCAGATCACATTGGCTTAACAGTTGGTAGGGTGCATAAATTTGATCGAATCAAAGCGGCAATGCAAATGAGGCTGCTGTGGCATGAAGAGGAGCTCTCGTGCATTTGCATGTCATTATGGCCTCTTTTGCATTTGTAAATGGACAGGCCGTGCGCCGCATATATTTGACCACTCCGCCAGCACCTGCCACTCCGCTGCCCAGCACTCTGACGAGGTTTCGGGGGGGAGGGTATGAGATAAAGTGGGCCAGTCTGGAAAAGCTTAACGCTGCACAGCCGCTGCCCCAACTTGTAATTAACTGGAACATTCCGGCATCCTTACTGTTAGTCGACCAATGCAGTCCATCAGTGGAAATGCGCATTATATAGCGCCTTTTGTTCGAAGAGCAACCCACACCCACTTTACAGTTAGGCTAAGAACTCCCTGGTGGTCTCTTCAGGACTTCTACTGATAAAACATTTGAGCCGCCGTTCATAAAACGCTATCGGGATTCCAGAAAAGTCAAACAGGCACTGGGGATTACTGGCATTGTGCATTAAGGGCACCTCGCTGACTGGAAGAGAAGAAACAAGAAGAAGACTTGGAGAAGGTGGGCCTTGAAGTCTGAGGGTCACTCATTGCACGGTCACTCTCAAGGTCACTCAGGAGACTGTGGGGTCCACTGGACTCTCATATGTCCATCCTGCTGAGGGTCCCTAATCCATAGCTTGCTGGACAGTAGGAAGTTGACAAGCCAGTTAGGAATGGTGGTCAGTTGTTGGGGGGCTACACATCCATGACAATACTCACCACCTGGACACTGTTGGGCTGTCAATGCTAAATTGGCCCACTGTGGTGTGTGTGTGTGTGTCTTCATCCTGTGATAGACTGCCATCCTGCCCAGGGATTGTTCCTGGCTGGCACATGACGCTTGTTGGGTTAGCCACCAGCTCTCACGTGACCCTGCTCAGGATTTAGAAGATGGATGACATGTGTTCAACTGATCGACTGATTGATTATATAGCACCCAATTCCCAAACCTCCATGGTTGCCCGCCTGAGAGCCGTTAGTTTGGACTGCCTGCGCTTTAATTGGGAGCTGTCCATGAGGAGCTGGTGCTGAAGCTGCTTTTCTGTGAAGTCCACAACCGGCAGAAGAAATGTGAACACCGACACCGGCAGCCTGACCACTGATGGACTGGCACAGAATCTTAGGGTATTTGCAGAGCTTTCTTGCACACTCGGATGTGAAATGCTGTCACATTCAACTGGGCAGGATGACCTCAATGCTGAGTCAGCAGCAATAGTCAGTCAGGGCAAGAGCCTGCCACAGTCGCACTGTCTTCATTGTAGCGTTCTTTTAAGGAGAGTGGACTTCCTCAAAGAGCAACGAAAAGACGAAGAAGAGAGTTCTGGAAAGCACCACTCTGTGGTGGGTCAAGTCGAAGCCCATCTCTGCAACTCACTTAGAAAGATGCCCTTGCTGGGCATCAGTTCAGGTAGGAAGACAACCAAGAGATGGCTGATCCATCTTTTTATGGACTGTGAACTGTCTAAATGAGTCATAAAATGAGGAAAAATCCAGTGGGAGACCCCAGGCAAGCACCACTCCATAGTTCATTGGTGTCTGCAGTGGAACAGGTAGAAGCCCTACTGTCCCACTCACTAACTCATCTGAGAGTCTTGAGGCCAAGACGCAGGGGCTCGCAACCAAGGGTCTTTCTCATCTACGAGAGTCAATCAGTGCTGAGGAGGGACATCTGCAAGAGATATGTGACCTGAGTGAAGCCAAAGGGGACAAGTGACAGAAGCCCTGGGTACTGTGAGCTGAACATCTCCAAAGGTCACTAAGTGTAAGAAATGAGAAACAAAAGTAGGGACAGCAGAGCTTCAAGTGCAAGCAAATTACCGCCGGTGCTCGGTTTGTGGCGCCACTCTAAAGACCACCAGATGGGACCCCCATTCATGTATTCATGTATTTATGCTGTGCTGTTTACTCTTGTTCCTTGGGTTCAGAAGGTGGGCAGGGCCAAGATGACATCACTGCGAGGGGCTGTCCCCAGCGTTTATATTTCACAAACTGTCGAGGAGCTCAGTCAGCTCAACTCTAATGGAAGTTCCAGCTTCCGTTCACTTTGACGATTTCTGCTTCTGATTATTACATTTTGTCTTTGGGTGTCGAAATTTGGATTTGTTTGCCTTAAGCCTTCCTGTTGCCGATTTTCTTTGATTTGCTTGTTTGTTCACCCCTGATTTTAATTATTTTATACATTTGTTAAATGTAAAGCACACTGTTTCATTTCTGTCTGCTCAAGCCAGAGGTTTACAGTCATCCTCTCCCTTGTAAATTTAAAGTATTTTTGACCTGAGTAGGCCTTGAAGACTGCCTTTTGAGTTTGGGGTCCAGGCTGCCTTCTGTTATGTAAGAGCCCAGGTTTCTTCTTATTCTCCTTTGTTTATTTTAAAATATTATTTACATATATATATATATATATATATATATATATATATATATATATATATA
>JANRMT010062835.1:1263618-1276358 GCA_026402145.1 Polypterus bichir lapradei | reverse complement strand
TATATATATATATATATATATATATATATATATATATATATATATATGTATGTGTGTGTATATATATATATATGTTTATATATATATATATATGTTTATCGTAATCAAGTAGGTTTTTTTATTAATATTGAATTGTGTATTAATAATTTAGTATCTATGTATAATGCTTCAGTGTTCTCCTGTATTTCTTGTGTTCTGTGGGTTTGACGCCACTGTGATGTCATCGCTTAAGGACCGCCCCCAGCCTTTATATTCTGAAGCCAATCCGTCATCAACCCATCATTGCTGTCCTGGTTTTTGAATGTCACGTTTCACAACAGAATTGTTAGATGCTGGTTGTGGAATATCAAACAAAGTCTACAAATTTATAAGGATGTCCTGTCTGATTGGTCTCTCTAGCCAGAGGGTTGTGGTTTCCTCTCCCTAAAACGGTTCTTTCGATTATTTGTGGGCCCCTAAAGTGTATGTTGAACTTTAGAAGTTATCGAGTCTATTTAGGCCCGTGTAGGGAAATGGCAGCCAGTTGAGTTTGGGGCCAGGCTGCCTTCGGTGAAGCCTTTTTCCAGCCCTGGCCTGGTTTATGGGTCGTGTTTTTTGAAGGCCTCACATCTCTTTGGTTATTTTGGAGGCACTCGTTTGTCTTTTAGTGGCAGACTTTGTGAAGTCCTGCTGTGACTTTTGTTATCGGGGTGCCTTTTTCACTACTTTGTGTGGCACAACTCATCCCGACATTTTATAAGAAAATGAAGCTGCAAGTAAAATAAAGAGTAACTGAAGAAGACATGAGGGGCTCCGACTCTTAACCAACTCCATTAGCAGCCATAATTGGCATGAAATTCACCCACCCGAAGCCACCTGAGACTGAGACGGCACAGTGAGTATGGCGGGCACTGCCATACATGTTAATGTTGTGTAACGCGTGACAACGGGCAGCTCTCATGTTAATGGAGCAGTGGAGTGAAATGTGGCAGTCAGTGACAAACAAATGAGGAAAGTGAATCAGCAGAACGATGAAGGCTCAGGGCCTCTCGGTGGGCCACACGCACCAATGGCACTTGCTGCGTCTGCCCGCCTGGCACTGTCATCGAAGCTCATAATTTATATATAGCGCCTTTAACAGAGGGCTGCACCACAATAATGGAAGTGACAGCTTACTGAAAGGGGACTGGAGAACTTCATAAGTCGACAGAAATGATCAGCCGTTGCTGTCTGAAGACCTCCATGGAAAATGAACGTTGAAACGGGTCTTCAGCTGTTTATCCGTGAGCATGGGAAAGGTGCTATCCATCCATTATCCAACTCACTATATCCTAAGTACAGGGCCACGGGGATCTGCTGGAGCCAATCCCAGCCAACACAGGGTGCAAGGCAGGAAACAAACCCCAGGCAGGGTGCCAGGCCACCACAGGGCACACACATTAGGGACAATTTCAGATCACCAATGCACCTCACCTGCATGTCTTTGGACTGTGGGAGGAAACCCACGCAGACACGGGGAGAACATGCAAACTCCACACAGGGAGGACACGGGAAGCGAACCCAAGCCTCCTAACTGCGAGGCAGCAGTGCTACCCACTGCGCCACCATGCCGCCCGGAAAGGCGCTATATAAATAAAATGTATTATTATTACTATTATTATTTTATTATTATTATCCATCATCAGGACTTGAAGTCACCCAGTTCAGGGATCTGGTAATCTGTAGTGGGGCTTACAAGGCAGGAGCAGACATGGCGGGGACGTGTGCCACACACACACACACACACACACACAAGACAGGAGCGGGCCGTTCATCCCATTCAAAGCTCGCTTGTCCCATCCACTTAATTCCACCAAATAAAAAACATCAAGTGGAGTTTTGAAGACCCCTAAAGCCTTACTGTCCCCCACACTACTGGGTCACACACACACACACACACACACACACACACACGCCAGGCCAATTTCCTCCATTGAATGAGCACGACAGCAGGTCTTTGCCCCCTGACAGTAAAGGCCTTAGGAACGTAAAACACTCCCAAGGAACTGAGCGCAAGTCCAAGTGCGGTGAAGACCCCATAGCTACTGGACACCAGACCACCACACTAGCAGTCACCACAGTGCCGTTCACAGTTTGTGTTGTGCCAAAGCACGGACCGCCAGGACTGATGTGAAAGTGGGCAGCACGTCAAGAAGGCAGGAGGCCAGGAAGACAAAGAGCCGAAGAAGAGAAAGAAACCGGGAGAGCAAAAGAGCTTACTGCACAGAAAAATGAAAAACTGACAAGAGCAGAGCTCATCTCTCATCAGCGCCATCACAGGAGTGCAGCAGATCATCTTCACAGACACCAAGTCAGCTGGAGGCGAGGGGACGGGGACGGCGGGAGTGTGAAGGTCACCGGCAGGATAATCGCAGCCTGCTGCCCGAGGGGCCAGTTTTACACATTTTTTATTTTTTCCCAAATGAGAAGAAGATGATGTGCTGCTGGTGGAGTCTGGCCAGCTGGGGGACCTCACAAGGGACGAAGGAGCAGTGCGGCGGTGGGGGAAACGGCAAACCTGCCTGGGCTCTGACCGAGAAATAATCCAAGTAATCGAGCAGACTGGCAGGGAGTGGAGTGCGTGCGGTGGGACGTCAAGCCCTGAGGTGGTGACGCTATGTGACCGTCATCGAGTCACGTCACCTGCCTGAGCTCCCACTGGAAAAGCAAATGAAATGTGACACCATACAGTATATTGTAGAACAACTGTGACGAGAACAAATCATTTATACAGACAATCTTGACCATTGTCTGTCACCAAATAACATCAAGTTGAGATCTGAGGGTCCACAGTGCCAACACCCCACCACTCTACGTGGTCACATATTAAATGGTCCGTTACTTGATCAAAGACTTCCTAACATTTGTGCAGAATTTGTCCTTTACAAGTCTCAGCTGTGTCCCCGTGGACAATAAATGAACAGCTGGCATCAGGTCAGGTCAGGGTGGGCAGGTCATGTTGGGGAGCAGGCACTGGTACAGGGCGTCACGTCACCCACCACATGACAAAACAGCGCAGGATCCCGGTTGGCAAACCCCAGGGACACACACAGCCCAGTCCCACCCTCTGGAAATGACCCACCATCTGCCACAGCCAGCTGTTATGTTGGCCTGGACCAGCCACCCGGGTCTTCAACAATGACCTGGGCCACCCTCGGGTAATCGCGCCACATGTCCATAGTGCCGTAGCTGATGCCCCCTCACCATGCAGGTCATGTGCCTCATTCAGGACTCCATGAGCAACACAAAGTCAGACCAGCGGCACCCGAGGACCCTCTGAAGAGACCCACATGAAGGAGTCCAGTGTTCATCTCAGGTCACTGATAGCAGATATGTCTGACAAAGAGGGGGCACCAGGACTCTAAAGACTTGAACCTTCACCTTTTTGTAACACACACCCCCTTCCAACAACCTCATGATCCCCCATGCCCCCCCAATCCGTCTACTGACTTCATAGGAAGAGCCACCAGAGTCACACGAATGTCACCGCCGAGGTCAGTAAACCTCTCAATGACGAGGTCGACACTCTCCACTGACAGACACACTGCTGATGGCCGTGCCCAGGAGGTCATTAAAGGCCTGGCTCCTTGGTTTTTATCAGACCCCTCACTCAGTCTCTCGAGACCCCCGATCAGAGCCTCCATTGACTCCGTGAAGATCACAGCATCATCAGCAAAGTCAAGATCAGTGAATCTTTCTTCACCAACAGATGCCCCACAGCCGCTGGACCCCATGACTTGCCCAACACCCAGTCCATGCCAGGACTGAACAGAGTAGGAGCAGAACACACCCCTGACGGACCCCCAGAATCAACTGGGAAAAACGCAAATGGTCTGCCTTTACTCTGCACATCACTCCCAGTACCAGTGGACAGGCCGGCCATGATATCCAGCAACTTGAGGGGATCCCACGAAGTCTCAGGACGTCCCACAGCGCAGCTCGATCAACTGAGTCAAACGCTTTACGGAAATTGACAAAGGCTACCAAGAAACTCTACCGATATCGGCATCTTCACTCCATAAGACCCCTCAATGTGGTCGATGGTCGACTCGTTAGGTGTAAAGCCAGACTGCTCCGGTCGCTGGCAGGTGAGCGGGTGATCACAGGTCTTATTGAGGACGACCCTCACCTGGCACCGAGAGCAGCGTGACCCCCTGTAGTCACCTCAGTCCAGGTGATCAGCCTTCCCTTTCCAGTTAGGGACGACGAGTCCCATCAGTTGAAACTCCATTGTAACAATTCACTTGATCATTTTAAACACTTCGGTCCTGTCAGCTCTTAAAGTCCATTTGCTTACACCAGGGGTCGCCAACTCTGGTCGAGGAGGGCCACAGTGGCCGGTGGTTTTCATTCTCACCCTTTTCTTAATTAGTGACCAGTTTCTGCTGCTAATTGACTCCTTTTCCTTTCACTTTAGTTGACTTGTTTTTTTAAGATTTGTTCCCTTGAATTTACGTGACGGTAACACTAACGGATTCTTTATCTTCTGCAGACAGACACACACCACGGGTGACAGATTATAACACAGAGCTAAGAAGTGTGGGTACAGGCTTGATGGAAGAGTTTCGTTCACCGATTGTAGACCCTCAAAAGTTTGCAGGGCGAGACCCGCCAAGCCGTTTAATGATTTATCGTGTCTACGTAAAGTGTGTGAAGACGACTAGCGAAATGCGGGACGGCCCAGAACAGGCAGAAGTCGATTGAACTTTGTCGTTGTGCAGTTAGCCATCAAAATCGACCAGACAGGGCAGTTTGGAAACAGGGACTCCACAAATCTCGACACGAGAACCCGCACTGTTCGTACTTATCTTGACCAGACCTTTCCAGGTTGTGCTGGACCATTGCCGTGACCTCCACAGTTCCCTGATTTGACACCCTGTCATTTCTGGTGAAGGAGCGCATGGATAGCAGGAAAGACAGAATGCGGACTGTGGTGTCCACTATTCCCTGTGAAATGTGTGTCCGGCCTTTAAATGGCACTGTTGGCTCGTTGGCGTTTGCCAGCAGGTTGAGACATTCCAGTAAATCATCTCGCACGTATCAAGTCTGTTTTGTGAATAAATTGATTCTGCCGTTCAAATGTTAACATCATTTTGACTCACCCTGTGTGTATCAAACTATGGATTGGCTGTGTCTTTTAATACAAATCAATGGTACAAGCCTCAGACTCCTGGCAGCAGTGCCCGTCCTACAGCCTTGTGACGCCCCCTGTCTGAGGAGCCTGGCACTGCTCATTGAGTCTTCACCAATCATTGGATTCCAATCGGACTTGAAGGGCCACCACCCTCTGAAATTCACTTTGCTTCTTGTGCTTAATTTGAGTTCCTCACATTATATAAATTATATAAGGTGGATCTGTGATGGATGACTCACTACTGTCCCTATGGTGTGACTTCTGAATCTGGTGGGCAGTTTAATTCTGATCTGATTTCAGAACATCTGGAATCCAAACGTTTCTGGTCTTCTGCCACAAGCATACCCTTAGATGTCCACTTCAGGAGGGGGCTGATGAAAGACTTTACTCCTAATTTGGATCTTTCAGTTTAAACTGCCATCAGACATAAACCCAGATGCTAATGTCAAACACTGCTGATGCTCCAAGTTTCTTCCATACCTGCTAAAGCTCACCAGGCCCATGAACTTCACCTTCACAGCTCCCCTCCGAGTCTCGGCCTGCGCTTGGCATGAAATCAGGTGGACTCAGTCAAATCCAGGCAGATGTCCGGTGAGACTGAGGTCATGAAGGATGGCCTTCTTTGTAAGAGACAAAGAAAATGGAGACAATGAAGATCCACTGGGGAATGTGGGTTCATGGAGGGGTCAATGCTGGAGCTGCTGCTCTGCTCTTTGTCATTTCTAGATAAGAAGGCAGCTGCGAAGGTTTGATTGAAATGTGGCAGATAAGTAATCCCAGCGAGATTAAGACGAACCTGTGGCCAGGAAAGACTTCGCTTTTATTAACACTAGAAGAGCAGAAGGAGGCATCCACAGTAAACTAAGAAAGAGCCTCGGGCTTCTACACCAACTAAAAAAGCCAGTTTGGTTTTGTGTGTCATGAGTATCTGCTGCCCTGCACCTGATGAGTCTGGGGCAAACTCTAAATGGGATAAGTGGGTTAGAAAATGGATGGATGGATGGATGGATGGATGGACAGACAGATGGATGGATGTGTGTGCTGCTGACGCCCCACTCCCCTAAAGCCCCCCTTGATCAAAGACACAGAGGAGCAGACGGATGTTCATTAAAAGGAGAGGCGACTCTAAGAATGTGGAGGACTCAGCACCTTGGAGAGCGTCTCTCAGATCCTGACTGCATGTTAGAAATGGCAGGTGATGTGCTGACTTGGGTTGAGTGGCCCTAAAAGAATTAAATGCTGAGCTTCTTTTGTCTTTCTATGGGGTGGTCATGCCATAAAATGTGAAAGGCGCTATATACAAGGACGAGTGTTTACTTGAGCCACAAGAAACATTTTGAATATTAAAGCCACAGACTTGTTGATGACAAACTTGAGGATGCTGCAGTGACACTCATGGGACAAGGCTTTTCTAGGATATTTCCCCCCTGTGACAATCATTTAAAGTATTTAAAGATAAATGAAACTGAACTGGATAATGGGCTGTAAAATGGACGGATGGACAGACAGACGGATGGACAGACAGATGGATGGACAGAAGGATGGATGGATGTGTGTGCTGCTGACGCCCCACTCCCTTAAAGCCCCTCTTGATCAAACACACAGAGGATGGTCACTTAAAGCAGAGGTGACTCTAAGAATGTGGAGGACTCAGCACCCTGGAGTGTGTCCGTTCAGATCCTGATGCTCTTTATAGATGGCAGGTGACGAGTCGAGTTGAGCCGAACTGCTAAAACCTGAGCCCCCTTTTTTTTGTGAGGATCTTCCAGTCTTGCATTTGCCATTCCTTTGACAGTGAAAGGCGCTATATACAGTGATGACTGCTTACTTGCCAATGCAGACACAAAGAGCAATTTCATAGGATAGCTAGTCACTTGTCGATGACAATATGAGGACGCGGTGACACTTTTGGGATGATCCTTCACTAATGTCGTTTTTCAGGGAGGCTCACGTTGGGGGACATTGGACTTGATGATGGGCTGCGTTCCTTTAGACCAGTGGTTCTCAAACTGTGGGGCAGACCCCCCCTAGGGGGGTGCAAAGTAACCAAAAGGGGGGCACGAAGATGTGAAAAAAAGAAAACAAGAATCAAAATTATGAAAAATACATCAATTGAAACCAAAACAAATTAACTTAAATTACATTCTGATACTTAAAAAATAATATAGAGTTAGATAAATGTTGATAAAAGTTACGTAGGTATAATAAAATATGCATCCATTTTATTTCATTAATTAAAAAAGGACGTATTGGTATTAGTGGGCTACTTTAAAAAACAATGTTAAGGGGTGATTAAAACTGTTAAGAAAACTCGGGTCGCAAATACTTAAAGGTTGAGAAACGCTGCTGTAGACCCTTAGCTAACCTAACCAAGGGAGCAGACTTGCTCGTTTCTGCTAATGACGTGTGTTAGTCCAGTCCAGGACATGGCACCGTGAGCAGAGCCATCCTTTATGCCTCAAAACAAGATCCAATGTGTGACACGTCTGGCTGCTAGGGGGACGCGCTTGTACTGGAGGGGCTTTGCCTCACGTCTGCCGTTTCTCGCTCTTGTATTTGGCTGCCGACGAGGGAGATGAGAGCAGCTGCTCTGGACGCCACCCCTTTGGGAAGATAAGAAGATGTCTGGTGGCCAAGGCGCCCACAGCTGCTCATTCCAGCAGAGCCCGTGGCCGAATTCAGAGTGAGGAGTTTGAAATGAATCCTGAGCCCTGTGGTTTCCCCTCCGCTCGAGTGAAATGTTATTTATTCCCAATAAGTAAACGTGTGCTGATAAGACAAATGTTCTCTCTCTTCTCTGTACACTGAGATTAAAATCCTTCACCAAAAAAAAGAAGAAGAAATCAATGCTTCATTCTCAAATGATTTATGAAGTAGAATTTACAAAGGAATGAGTAGTGACGGGGGGACAGAGAGAGAGAGAGACGCCTCAAAGGAGCACCGACCACCAGGGCCTGACAGACAAAGCAGGAGGGACGCATGAGGACCTTTGATGTGGACAGCGAGCTTCTGTCCGCATGGACATCGGGGTCGGCCTTGAACTCTTCAGGCTGCCTGGAGTGAAGCAGCAAAGCGAATGTCACTTGGTACATAAAACGCTTGGCGCTCAGACTGGGCGTGCGGCATGAAAAGTAACAGGTGTCCGATTTGAAATGGAAATTTTAATTCTTAGTTATGGGCCACCCTGGCAAACTGATCCAATTTGAAAAGCTACACTACTGGAATGGCAGCCTCAGTAAGGAATTTCACTCTTCACACTTGGATCACAACCTTCAAAAGTTGGCCAAACTGTAATCCTGCCGACTACGCTATCTGTCAAAAATCATGAGTTCAGGTGTGTAAGTATCCAGCAGATGGCGCTAGCTCCCTTGTTCTTATAAGTTCTTTTATAAGTGCGGCATTTTACATAACCCGAAACTCTACAGATATAATATTAAAAGGCGATCGGGGCGGCCGACTGATACGGCGGTAAGAAATCACATAAGACAAAATAACTTTGCTTTCTTTAATAACGATTTAACGAGATGGGGAAGCCATGATAAGAAGACTATTACAGAAGTGGCAGCTCGATGTGTACAGTCTGCCAAATCCTTCCAACACAGACTCCACACAAAGGTCTTGTCATGGCTTCCCGTCTCATATGTCACGTAACTCGTCATTAAAGAAAGCAAAGTTATTTTCTCTTATGTGATTTCTTACCGCCGTATCACTAAGGGAGGGGTGTCGCCTCTTTATTTTATATCTATTCAGGTTCAGGGTACTTAAGACACCCCAACTGCAAAACGAATGTATTTCCAGGGAGCGAGCGCCTCCTAGTGGAATACAGTGTGACACAACCATGATATCTTGGCTTGCAACCCCAATTTACCCAAATATGAAAAGCTACCATCCTGATGACTGTGCCACTTGTTGTGACTCCTGCCAGCTTCACTCTCTGTTAGTAAAGATTCTGGTGTGTGACGCCACTAGAAAAGCAACATCAACGTTATTTGTTTTTTAATAGCACTCTTCACATTTTGCTCACAGAACCCAATCAACTCCCTTATGAAAACCTGCAATCCTGCCGACTACGCTATCTGTTGTCAAAAATCTCAGCTTCATGAGTTCAGACTTGGCATGTGTGGAAGTTCAGCCCCCATATACAGACAGACAGACAGACAGCAGGTGTTCTAAATCACACACGTTTAATGGTTTTCTCCTATTTAGCTCATCACAATGCTCAATTAGCCAAACTCAGTCCCTTGTTTTCTCTCTCAAGTCTTCTGCCACCTTCACTCCGTCACACACATCACCTCCCGACTCCGGCTCGTTTAATGGAATGAGGCGGCCCCTTTTATAACACCTCGGATGTGCTTCCAGGTGCTTCCTAATGATCTTCTGACGACACTTCCTGGTGTGGCAGAAGAGCCACATGAGCACCCGGAAGCACTCCAGATCTTCCTGGTATCTCTTCTGGCAGCCCTTCCAATTGTGGCAGAAGTGCTGCAGTCCAGGGCTCCATAATTCTCCAGGCACCCCCTGGTGGTGGCCATGGGCACCAACAAGGACTGAGCTTCTAAGCTCTGATCTTGTGGCCCCCATGCAGACCTGGGCAGCTGCCCTCTCATGGCCCAAGGGAGGTATTGTACCTCTCATGATCCTTCCAGGTGTCCCAGCTGGGCAGGATCCCCAGCCGTCGGCCACACATGTAGCACAACCATAATATCAACATCCATGAGAATTTCCATTTTTTTGTAAAAATTGCACTCTACACACTTGGCTTGCAACCCCAATTTGCCCAAATGTGAAAAGCTACCATCCTGATGACTGTGCCACTTGTTGTGACTCCTGCCAACTTCACTCTCTGTTAGTAAAGGTTTGCAGTTAAGATGTGGTGTGTGATGCCACTAGAAAAGCGACATCAATGATAAGGCTTATTAGTTTTTTAATAGCACTCTTCACATTTTGCTCACAGAACCCAATCAACTCCGTTATGAAAACCTGCAATCCTGCCGACTACGCTATTTAGTTGTATTAAAGGTAGTTGTTAAGGTGGACCTGCACTCAGATCCAGGCATGAGATGAAAAGGAGTCAATGGCAGCAGGTAGCCTTCACCTTGGGTCAGCTGGAGCCTCAAAGAGTTAGAAAGGTTTAAATATTTGATTTAAAAAAAAAAAAATATATATATATATATATATATATATAAAAATAATAAACATTTTAAAATCACATAAAAGCAGGAGATGGTTAACAAACAAAGTTTGCTTAATGACACTCAAAAAACTAATAATAAAATGAACAAATACAATTAGATGAGACTAGAGCCGGGGTGGGACCCCAGCTGAGCCATGACACCTGGTGGTCAGAGTGTGTATTGCTGCCCACCAGGTGGCCCTTTCAATCCTCAATTATGGGAACAATCAGAGTATCGTTGTCCACAATATAAGATGTAATATACGAGTGCCCAGCACACTCTTCTATTTTGGTAGAATGTCCAGGGTGGGCAGCCGGCTTAGCCATCAGCCTGGCGACCTCATCTGTTCTAACTGACTGCGGACCCCAAGAGGGTTACGTTCTTTAGCATTTCTGTTCTTATTGATATTTAAGCCTTCCACTGATTGATGGCCACATCCTCATTTTCATGTGACCGGACTGGCATTGCCATGGCTATTAATGTTGATCACATTGGCACATTCACCCACGCGGTCCCCCCAGGTATGAGTGGTCACGTATGTAGATGATGTCAGGTTCAATGGCTAGTGTAAGCTAAATGAAGGGTGCTATATAAAAAAAAATAAAAAAAAACTTAAAATCTAAAGTCCAATGTCTCTGCTAAACTATGATGTAAAGTGGCTACAGGAAGTCCCAGTTACTACATCAGTGGTCTGTTTATTTCCACCAGATTTCCTCAGTGATTTTATAATATATTCATGTTAGATCAATATAGTCTAATAAATAAATAATCTGATTTTAATATAATTGCGTTGAATCCCAGTTACATATTGCATCCCCAGAATCCTTCCATGCAGATTTTTGTTACTAGTGACTCCTCATTACCCCCATTCACCTCTCAGTGGGCTTCCCCATCACTGTGCTCATTTTTCGTATTATTTCATGGAGGTATATGATATCCCACGTTACTTCCTCAATTTCCCTCTTAAAACCTCAGACCACTTCAAACCTCACCACATCCCCACCAACACAATACAAATATCCTCATCCTCACCAATATTAAAACATAAATAACATTTCACTCGCACTTACGGGGAGACCACAGAGCTCTGGGCTGTGATGTCTCAGGATTCATCAGAACTCCTCACCTCCACACTAATCAATGTAGAAAGTTCCAGAATATCCACAGAGAAGCCCTCCCTCGTGAAGGTGTTCTTATCAGTGCGCCCCTAGTGGCCACACGTAATGATGCAAGCAAATGAGTCTTTGTAGCCCGACTTCCCTCATCAGTTCTGCATGGAGCTCAGGTTACTTTGTGCTGAGATTTCTGTGCCCCCAGGGTGCCACTTTGGACCACACGGCGAGGCATCTAACACCGTGTTCCTTTATGAGTCATTCACACTGCTGATGAATGCGAGTCTTGAGGGGGTTTCATGTTTGCATTTACTGTGCAAAGTCAGCCCAGCTCTCTGCCATGCTCTTATCTTCATGCATGTATCGGTAACTTTGTATTAATAGAATTTTTGTGCTTGCACCCCTGAGGCCTGACCTTTTCAGAGAGCACCCCCTCCTAGGTCAGCTTGAACGCCGATATTTGACCCCAGTGCCCCTCCTGTAAGCAAATCCTCAAAAAGATAATGGATTTTATATAAAAAAAAAAAAAGAGCGGAGTTGTAAAATAAATATTCATAGTGAAACAGCGCCACCTAGAGGAGGACATCCAAAGTGGGACTGAAATCATTAAACAAACAAACAAACAATTAAAAAAATAAATAAATAAATAATCCTCGGAATCAGGCTGGGCCTCAGCATTACAACCTTCTATGTGAGAGACTCCACCCATCTCCTGGATGCCTGGTATAAATGCGCAGGATGCAAAGTGTCACTTCAGATGCCACCGAGTCAAAGTGAGTGAAGCAGACCCTTGCAGGCTCTCCAGTAAGGCATCCAGTTTGTTTTGATTTGTGACACCAGTCCTTCATGTCATTACACTTATCCTAAGCACCAACAGAATTATTTTATGGGTATCCCTGCCCCCCCCCCCCCCCCCCATATCACCTTATTATCAATATTGGCCTGTGAGTGGTTCTCCCTTCTGCCAGAGAGACCCCTGCCAAGCCCACCCCTGTTCACTTGAACTTCCTCTTCATCTGAGATTTAATTTTATAATCTTTGAATAATAACACTGGCATCCTGCTTTGTGCCCTGTGCTAGCTGGCAACCCCTCCACAGCACAAAGTGGGTTATAATAATGAATAATGACAGAGTGGGCCGCAGGTGAGGACCACCGGATAAAAATGACACAGACAGCTAAAGATGAAAGGCTTTACACAAGAGAGACAAGAAAGACACTATAAGATAGATAGATAGATAGACAGAGTGAAAGGAAATAGATAGATAGATAGATAGATAGATAGATAGATAGATAGATAGATA